>JAPKLX010000326.1:118989-234822 GCA_026898415.1 Leonotis leonurus
TAATCAACCTCTAAATACTCGATTAAGTTTTCAAAAGGTTTTCTTAACAAGAGCACCAACTAAGTCCACCATTATTCCGCACACAAAACATTGTTTGGAATCAAGTTCACACTTGCTTTCTGCTCTGTTTATCTCACGTGAGAGATCTTACTTGGATAGAACTTAATTGATTAGTAAATCATAGTGTTCTATCATCTAGAGCAATCTGTAATTCAGAAAGCTCACATCTCTCTGATTGAAATTGTCAAGTAAACTGAAAAGTTTGCATTTGGTGTATTCCCCCCCCATACACCAAACCTTGCTCTTTCGGGACCAACAACATATCGATTTTTTGAGATTCTACAATCCACCTCCCTTATAAAAATTTCGTCCTCGAAATTTCACGTACCTAGATAAGGTAAGTCGGGGTATTGCTCTTTTATCTTGTCTTCTAATTCTCATGTTTCTTCCTCTTGTCCGTAGCGTCTCTATATGACCTTGACTATTTAGATTCTATTATTTCTTAATTATTTGAATTTTCGATCAAGTATGCCTTCAAGTCCTTCTTCATATCTTAGATCAGAAATGAGATCTAGCTCCTCATAACTTATCGGGTATTTTGGGATCATAAATATATTTACGTAACTGAGACACGTCGGATACATTGTGCACCTCACCAGGTATAAGAGATAAATCTATTCTATAAGCAATGGGGTCAATTGTTTCTAAGATCTCGAAATGTCCTATAAATGGGGTCAAACATCTTTCTCTCGCCAACTTAGTTTCAATATAGATGAGATCAACACTTTCGATCGTAGAGTGCTTCATATGATGCTATCTTGATGGTTTCTTGGTAAATATTGTTGTAAGCGAATTTCACTAATGACAAAATTTCTTCCAACTTCCTCCATGATCGAGTGTCATAGTGCGTAACATATCTTCTAGAATTTGGATTGTCCTCTCGGATTGTCCTTCCATTTATGGATGATATGACGTGCTGACATTTAAACGTGTTCCCAAGGTATTTTGCAAGTTAGTCCAAAATATAAAGTAAAACGGGTGTTTCTATTGGATGTGATAGAAATGGGTACCTCGTGTAAGCGAACTATCTCTCAAATATATTTAGATTCACATATAGCAATGTCTTTAGTTACTCCTTGCCAGTGTGATTTTTCAACCTCAATTTCCGAAAAATAGTTCCTTGAATGTTTGGTGTAGGAAGCTCTACAAATGTCTCGCTGATGGTAGTATTTCTTTGTTTCTCCAAAGTTGGCGTAATCTTTGAGGCTTCAAGTCTATCTTTCTTCGAATTTAGTTTTTTTAAAGAATTTTGTCTTGACGTTGGACATAAAATATTATTTTCTTTGTTATGTGGATTCGAGGGTATCATGTTAAGGAAATCTATAACTTAGTTTCAGTTAGAAAGATGAGGCTTCAAAATATTCGAAAAGATGAACTGAGTTTTAGGGATTAGATGGCTTGTTTGAATGAACAAATATTTTGTCAAAAGGTTTAGAAAATTTAAGGCAAATCGGAGAAGAGATTCAATGTCCTTGATATTTGGCCGATGTGTTATTGACACTTTAAAGTATTCAAGATTTCAATTTGAGCGAAGTCAATGAAGTATAAAGCTTGTGGAAGATACTACAACAACTTATATACTTTTAGACTCATTTTGGACAAAATAGATATGAAAAATGTACTAGGTGGTAACTTGAGTTTTGAGTTCAATATTGATATCCGGTGGAGTCAAAAGAATGACCTTAGAGACAAGATAACAATCAAATGGTTTTTTATCAATTTCTTTGATTAAAGATATGAAATCGGATTGAAACAATAAGATAATAGGCGAGGAACATGTAAATTTCCTCATTAGAAAGTCAAAGGCTACAAGGATTAGATTCATTTGTCAATGACAAGACTTAAAGTATGTTATTCTCAAGAAATGATTACACAACACAATCAAATGTTTCAAGAGAATATAATGCTTCAACGAGGTATCTTAATGACAATGATGATGAAAGCAAGTATTGGTCTTGTAAAAAAATCACAAAAATTAAGTTGGTACTTCATTGTGAAATTTGGAAGAGTTGAAACAATTCTATTATTTGAATGACATATCCTTATCGGTACAAGAAGGTATTCAAGAAGAATGTGTTCACAAGTAATTAAGAGGAATATGGTAGAGTAGAATCAATCGTCAATCATGACATCTAATGGAGAATAATAGATTTTTAAATGTTGAGGACATTCTTGGTGTTTTACAACTAGATATCATTCTTTGGGAAGCAAGTGTAACCAACAATTTGTAGAAGAGCTCAAAGGATACATTTGTAGAACATGACATGAATGCTTATGTGACACGGTAAGATAGTGTCAGAATAAATAACTTTTATAACACTAGAGATAAAGATGGTCTCAATCAATGATCAAGGTGTACAAGATAAAGTTTGTTATATGAATGTCAAGGAAAAAAAATCAAAAAAAATGGCCATGTGCCTTAGAAGAGATTAGGAAATTCATGAAACAATTGTTCGGCTCAATAAAAATAAGAGGACGATAATGATCCAACATAAATACAACTTTGTAAAGATTCACACAAGATGTGTGAAAAATATTTCGATGATTGAACAAATCGGTGAAGGAAATGTGCAAGATATATTTTCATATGTCAATACGACTTTAGAAATTTCTACACAATCGAAGTTTTATATCACTATAGCTTTTCGGATATAAGGATGAAACAATGGGATGTTAGTAATATCTTGTAAATGATGTATAAGGTGGTTCATATAGAAAATATGTCATTAGATTGCATAGGAGTTGGAATTTATTTTTGGGTAGTCGAGACGTATCCAACATATATATAAGGTGTAGATGATAGCAGGAAAATGTAGACTCTCAGTTACATTCAAACGATTAGTTCTTATTATCCAAATGGCTCTCTTGGAGATTTATCCTAGATCGGATGTGATTAACACTAGTTAGTATCGGGGCTAGTTCTTAGAAAAACTATGTATTTCATTATCAGGAGACAATAATCTATTTCTCTTATACAAATCTATCGATGCTCGATCTTCTTGCGAGGACATGTCGTTGACTTCTCTCGTTCTTGTAGGATTGTATCTTATTTAATCGTTGGTTGTCACCTGATGTGTCAATGTTTGATATCATCGAAACGCTTTTGTCTCATAGACTCATCATCTTGCACATAACACTATAAGGTAAATGTATTAAAAGTTAAATGAGTTTCTTCTTCGTTGCTACTTGGTCTTCCATAGGGGCACTTTTGGAGTTCACGCGATGCTTTCATTTGAAAATCTCCTCTTCATCGTAACTCGTGGGAGTAAGGTATAACTATACATAATTGTTCATATGTATATTCTTGTTTCTATTTAGTTTATTGAAGCATATCTCAGTCTACTATACCAAAAGCAGTCTTACCAGAGAGTTCATCGCCATCTAGTTATATACAAAAGGGAGAGACCTTCATTCGTCAATTTAATTCATGTTAGTAATAAGTAGGCATTCTAAGACACGTGTAAGTCACTTATCATCATCGTAATTTATTCTAAACAAGATTGTTAGTTCATTGAGGGATCTAGCTTAATTCTAGTTCTCTAGACCTGCGAGTTTAAGTTCCAGCTCTTCTACCATTATCTTACCAATCAATAGTCCTTTCTATAATCTACTTCAAGAAATATAAGTCTCATACCATTATCATGGTGATCACAATACGCTAGATGAGTCACAATGCCACTATCTCCACATATGTGGTACTTTACCATTTTACACATACAAATAGCTTGGAAAATGGTCATTGTGTCATAATTATTATTATTACGATATCAAGGGCTTCCTCTGTCCATATCTTGATCATGTGAGCTTCCAATACATCAGTAAAATTGCATAATCTAACCAGTGATGGTCTGAAACATTATCCATTTGATCTCAAGGGTTACTACGCCCCTATCTTGATCACATATAACATATCAATGTCTCACTTTACGGCCAAACATTACACTTTCATAAGTGAATCAATATATCATGGAAACTTTTCAATGTTTAATTTCATGGGCAACTTAAAAAAAATGATTATCTTAGTTTCATACATGTAATCCAATAGGAAATTTCTCTTCATATAACATGAATCATACATGTCATTGTAAAACCATTTGCAAAATATTTTTAAAATTTCATATTCATTCGAAAATGTTATTACCTTCTTTCCCAAGGCAGTGAAGAGAGCTATGAGGTAGCCGAAGAAATTATTTAACTTTTTGGAATCTAAAGGAACAAAATCTAGACTCGATAAATAATGGAAAGGGGTTTTCGTATCCAAGGCGAACCTCCCTCTGATACCATCTGTAACTCCCCGCAGGATGGGGCTACGCGAAATTGGGATTCAATGTGATATAATTGAGAAATATTTCAAAAAGAAAAATAATGATATTACAATTGAAGAAAAAAGAAAAATTTCAGGAATTTGGACACTCTAGATACGACACGAGTCCGATGTATGGGGACATTGAACCGTATATATTCATGTAAATGTGGTGAAAAGTTGAAAGTATCGTATTGACGATCAACATGATGAGGTCATGAATTTGGATAATGAGGCTTATCAACAAGCTGAAACAGACTAGTTGTGAAATAAGTAACAATATGACATCAATCTCACCAAGCTAATCGATATTTATGAATAAGACTCTCGATGAGACCCACCTCTTCGCCAGCTCATCATCGTCCTCCTAAAATTTGTAAAAACATTTGACAAATATTTTGGGCTGAGTACTAGTTTACTTAGTGTGAGTTGTTACCCGACTTTTTCAGTGAAAAACAACATAAATCGCCATTTAAAGAATATTACATTCTCAACCATATGATGCATGGCGTTTTAAAACGAAAGTCCACCGTACACATATGAAAACATAAATTTTACGATCATATCGATCTCGTCATCATTATTTGCTCATTCACAGTGTTCCTCATTGCGACTAGATGAGGAAAACCGAATTCTTCCGCGAATAATCCCCTTTCGCCAAGACCGGGGAACTTGGCCATGTTCACCCGATCCAGACTTTCCATGTACACTACATTGGCCGGATTCGGCTCAAGGAACAATTTTTAACTTACATCACTAACAGCGCCAATCAACGGGTACGGTAATACCGAGCCGTCACATATAGGATACACATGAGCATAATAAAAATATTGGCATGTAAATTCACATTTTCATAAAAAGTAGTTCGAGCTATATAACTCAAAATACCATAATGTAAATAGACCCACACTTGTCACTGATGTATGAAGCTCACATTTGGTTGTATATGATAGATGATATTCCTTGTTAAGAGTCTGCAAGATGAATCTCAAAACTTAGTACAAATTGATAGTCGTAAACCACTTTCTCCAACCTTAAGCACTTCTAGTGCTTCCTCAACTTAATGTCTAACAGTTATAACACCTATTGATTACCTAGTGATCATCATTTACAAGACTTGTCTGCTAACTACTTAAGAAATGTCAATCCATTATTATTCAATTCGAGTCATCACGGTAGAAGGAGTAACACTTATCTCGTATACACGAGTACTTTACATAATCATACTGTTCATCAACTTTGAGTAATGAGTCGTTCCACCATAATAGGATTTTGGATTCTCGTTTAACTTCTTCGAAATAATCATGTCCTAAGTTGATATATGTTTGAACTTCCAATGGTGGTTTTTAGTGAAAATTTATGCACACACATTTTTTTTTAAAAGTTTGTCTCAAACTACTAATGATAAATTTGTGAAATTTTAACAATAGATTTAAAATTCCAAAGTCAATTATTTTCAAAAGAACATATTCAAAAACTCATTTTTTATACCTCTCAATGAATAAAAATGTTAGTTTATACTTTTAAGAACTTTTAAGAAGATTAAAACTTGAATTTTTGTTAGTCTGTCAAACGAACTCTATTGAATGTGAAATTTTACAAAAATACTAAAAACATCATAAGGAACCTTACTTATAAACAGTTTTGAATTTCATTGAGCCAATAATATAAAATAAAATCACATATTTTCGTAACAATTTTCACAAACACATCTATTCATGTCATATGAGCAGTTGAATTTGAAAAATTTATAATAAAATTGAAAATAACTTGAATTTAGTCGAATAAAATTTTATGATGAACCCAATGTCTTATATTTGTATTTTCCAAAAAAAATACATAAAATCATTTCAATTCTATTTTTCACGAATTTTCAAAGTTAGACAAGTGCAAAGATTTTCGCAATATTTCACAGTTTGCGCAACCATTTTGTAAAAATCGTACTACATTGAAAACATAACGAAATTGATTGATTAAAAATGGAGATTAATCATAAATAGATCTAGTATTTAATTATGTTAAGAATACTAGAATTTGAATACTCATAATGTACGAAAATGACGAGGCAGGAGTCGGGCAGAAGCTTTCAACATAAGAATGTAAAGAAAAATTTAATCCCCTAGTTCATCATATTTCATTACCAACACAATATCAAACTACTAATCCTAAAATCAAATAACTACATTATCACATATGAACTCAAGATAATTCATAATCCTACCTCATTCCGGTCTAAATCGGTAAGGAGAAGAATAATGACTACCTTATTGAAGAACTAAGGTTATTGAGTGAAGATGAAGATTTCATGGTGGCTTTGCCAAAGTTCTCATATCCTCGCCGAAGCTACTCTTTTCTTGTCGGAAGATAGTTGTAAAAAGGGTAGAGATAAGGGGTGAGAAGTGAAGGATGACAATGGAGAAAAGAGAAGGTAAAAAGGATCAAACTTACTACTTTGGCCAAGAGTTTGGCCTTGTATGGTTGCCTTCCAGCCAATTTTTGGATGGTCAGATCCTGAAAATAGAATGTACACGTCGAAAGGAAGCTTGGGGTGAAATTTGGACTCATATGGTTTCCGCGGCGACGACCGACATTGGTCCGGTAGCCGGCCGGCGGAGGTCCGGTAGCCTTCCGGCAGTGGAGTGTAGACCACCTCTCTCTAGTCTCTCTCTATAATTGATGTTGGGTGAAAAATGAGGAGGATAGATGAAGAAATTGTATTTATACTCATTTTGTCTCTTACATTAAAAATTAATCGAGCACTCAAACGAAATCCTGTTTTTACGATCTTGGTGTCCACAGATTCATCTCGATGAGCTCTATCATCATGTGATATAAGTACGCAACAAGAAAAATTATTTTTCCAAATCACTCATGCGCAAGCGTTACGTATCGTTGTATGAATATAATTTTTAATTAAACCTTAAGCTAAAATAATTAGAGTTAGTAACTACGCTTAAAAAATACCAAATATATTCCAATGAGCTTTTCTTAATAATAATAATAATAATATTTAATTAATTTCGAAACAAATATATCGATTTTTTGGGACTTTACAGTGGTGGTTGTGTTTCTTGTGAATTTGGACAAGTTATAGTTCTCATTTCTTCGAAAACTATCTCGCTTTTATACTTGTGGTTATTCACATAATCTTCTTCTAAAAATCGAGCATGAATGCTAATCAAGACCTTTCGATCTCTAAGACTATAGAACTCTCACCCTTTTGTCTCTCTAGGATAGCTTACAAATAGACACAAGTCATTACGAGGTGCTAGTTTGTCGGCGTCCTTTTCTAGCACGTGTGCTCGATAATCCCACACCTTGAGATATCTTACACTAGCTTGGCGCTCGGTCCACTGCTCAATAGGTGTCTTAGGGACCGACTTGGATGACATCAAGTTCAATGTGAACACTGTCGTATCTAGGGCATATCCCCAAAACGAAACGGGCAACTCTGCATAACTCATCATATATCTTACCATCTCCATAAGTATTTTATTACGTCTTTCAACTACACCATTATGTTGGGGTATCCCCGGTGCAGTCAATTAGCAATTGAATCCATGCTTCCTATAGATGGTTCAAAAACTCAGCACTGATGTATTCACCTTAACGATCAGAACGCTGACACTTGATAGTCTTACCATGACGATTCTCCACAAGTGCTCTGAATTCCCTAAATTTCTCAAAGGAATACGAATTGTGGTGCATCAAATAGATGTATCCGTACTTGGAGTAATCATTAATGAAAGTGATGAAATATTGCGCACTACCTCTGCCCTCAGTCGACATTGGACCACAAACGTCGGAGTGAATGATATCCAACAAATCACTGGCTTTGTTTCCTTTAACCTTAAAAGGTCTCTGGGTCATTTTACCTTCCAAGCAAGATTCATAAGTCGGGTTTGGCTCTACTTGGAGTTCATCAAAGGGCTCATGTTCCACTAATTTTCGAATCCTTCTAAAGTTAATATGACCAAGTCTTAAGTGTCATAGATATGTATCATTTGATGAAAGACAAGAAACTTTTTGTTTCTTGGAGTTAGTAGATAAGTTAAATGTTGCATTTGTTTGTTACTTAGGTTGTGCTGAAAAAGTATACAAGTAGTTAATCATTGTACCAGAACAGATAAACAAATCTTTTTCTTGTTAATAATAGAATCATCAAAGAAACAAAATATCCATCCAAAACAAGTTTAGAAATTGAAATAAGGTTCTTTTAAAACTAAGTACGAGTAATGCATCTCCTAAAATTAAAACAGAAGAAGTAAACTGCAGCTTCATATCTCCCAGTGATTGGCCACCACTCTCATAGCGTCGCCCAAAGAGATGTAAATCTCTCCGCCTCTAAGAAGCCTGTATCGTAAGAGTGCCTGTGAATAACAACAAACATGGTAAGTGGCTCCGGTATCTACTACCCATGAGTGGGAAGAACTAGCCATCAAACATGATGTAACTACTAAAGCAGAAGATGTACCTTAACCGCTCACGGACTTCTTGCAAAGAGGACAGTCCGATTTCCAATGCACTTTATGACCGCACTTGTAGCACTTTCTAGTTCCCTCCTTTTTCTTCTTCGAGATACCACCAGTTCCTTGCTTCTTTTTGCCAGACTATGGTGCTCCCTTCTTCTTGCCCTTGCCATTTTTAAGGTTGTTATACGTAGCTGGAGCAGCATTAGTCACTAACACATTTCTAGGGGTGGACTTCATGAGAGCTTCCACTGTTTGGAGCTTAGCCAATAATTCCGTCAAAGTATAATCATTTTTATTCATGATATAATTCAGACGGAACGACTCAAAGCTCAACAGTAAGCTCTGAAGAACGATATCTATCTGAGACTCACCATCAATCTGATCGCCCAGAGCCTCGATTTCGCTTAAGTAGCTCATCATCTTCAGGACGTGGTCCCAAATCGATGTTCCCTCTGCCATAGAGACATCCATTACATTGTGAATGGTCAAATGCTTAGTCAATCGGCTTTGTGTACCGAACATCTCATGTATCTAAACATGATATATAAAGAGAGTTTCCTAGATTCATTCTTTTGTTGCAGTGTGTAAGATATGGAAGTTATAATATAACACTGAGTCTTCTGATTCGCACGATTCTACTTCTCATATTTAGCCTTCGCATCGGCAAAAGTGTTATTTGAAAGAACTGGTGGACATGGCTCGTCAAAGACGAACTTAATGTCATTAGTAGTCAAAAAAATGCCCAAATTCCTTTTCCAAATAATGTAATTATTGTTCAAGAATCATGGCATGTGGATTGAAAGTCATGCTTTAACAAAACTGAGAATAAAATAAACAATCTATTATAAATAACATGTCTGTTGAAACGCAAATAATCGAAAACCTTAAAAAAATGATCATGCATGTAACATAATGTTTAAAATTAAATAATGCAAGAAACGCAGTGTGATCGATTACACGATCACTTTTAGAACGATTTTTACTAGTCATATAGTTCAACAGTCAGAGACCGCGCAATGCTGCTATAACTGTCAAATTATACCTTTAACTCAACACATTTAAACTTAGTAGAGCCTAAATAACTTATATCTTGAACTCAATGCGTAATATTTTATTGGTCCCGAGAAAAGCAAGTTTGGTGTACGGGGGGAATATACTAAATTTCAACTTTTTTCTAGTTGCCTTGAACATTAAGATCGAGAGGTCAGCTCGCTGGAATAACATGTCAACTTCTCTGTGTCAGAGTGAGTTTGATCAACTCAGATAATCCTTGATATCAAAGGGAATAATCTATCATTAACCAGAGCGACTGGCAAGTCGATGGAAAAGGCCAGGTCGTCTGTTAAGGTTTGGTCATGTGCGGAAGTGATGATTTGTTAGTTGATCTTATACTTGAAAATATTCTTTAAATTAGTCAATTGTTCTTTAAAATTGGTTGATTGACACAATGCACAACTTGCTGGTGATAAGATGAGTGAGTCAATGCAATATAAAATGACACTAAAAGTAAAGAACACAAGCAATTAATGTGATTCCGAAAACCCCGTACTACATCCACGGTCGATCATAACTAGATTGATGAATATCTTAACATTGGATCCCTCTTCTATTCCTCACTAGGTACGAGCTTAATCTCTCTTATTTATACTCGCTGAGAACAAGATTACAACTCTATTATTTATCCTCATCGAGAACGAGCTACCTTTTAATGGTTTTAAGTTATGGTTCTTTCTCCTTTATCCTCTTTTACAAAGCTTAATATAATACAAGAATGACTACGGAAGAATATCTATAATAAATTTCTTGAAAACTCTAAATAATTGTATAATTATAGATGAGTTTATATCCAGAATCTATGAATCATTTCAAAATAATCAAACACTAAAGAATATATATGATTTAATCAAGTGTTGGGTTTGGAAGATTTAATCTCACTCAAGTGTAACCTTATGTAGTGAAAAACAAAGATTAAGAATAACTTTATAAGTTAAACTTAATCTATGTTGTGTGCGGAATTCGGTGGTTAATACTCTTGTTAATGAAAAACGTTTTCTTTACTTGAAATATTTAAACCAATAGTTTTATAAAAGAGTATGAAGAAGATGAGAAATGAAGTAAAAAAGAAAATAAAGAACGCAACTAGTTAACGTGGTTCGGGATAAAGTTTCCCTACGTCCACGGCTCGATCAAGATCTAGATCGATAATCTACTAAACTTTCTCCTTTCTTTTTACTCATTGAGTACGAACCACAAGAATTATCAAAAGTAGATAAGTTCTTGTGATTACACTTCTTCTTCCCAAAGATAGAAGACTACTATCTAGGGTTACAATATGATCAAGACTAGATTCTAACTTTGGTTTTGTAAAACAATTTTCCAAAAATATATCCTTCAAAACTGTAAACACTCGAGAGAATTCTTGGATGGTGGTGGAGTGTTTTGAACGTAGAGAGCGTGAAGAAATTTCAGCAGAGTAATGGCAGATTTAAAGATTGAATTCTCGAACTCAATTCTGGAAGTGAAGATGGTATATATAGAACCATTATTGGAACTATCCGTTAGAGAGAGAAGAGTTCTTCTTCATTGCATTAATGACAGTATTCAATGCATGGAAGTGTTGATGTTACACGCGCCGCCTGAATGCGTCTTGTTCCACCTTTCACGCGTTTCCCCAGTGCATTGCCATACTTGGAATGATTCACCGTACATCTAAATTGATATTCTCGTACTTAATTCTCGAAATTATACTCTTTGATGTGACAGCACACTGAGTGGTTGACTTATGACAAATGTAGGTATGTCGGCAGTCCACCATAGTTACTGTGAGGAGCAACTAGCTTGACTTTGCTTCAACAGATCGTTTCCTACAATCTGTGAGTTGAGCTGTCTCTCTTATGTTAGTTGGTTTGATATCCAATTAACACTTTGGTCATCCATTAACTCTTTTGGAACCATCTTTTGATAACAGCAACGAATGAAAGGACAGATCGTTTTAAGAGAACGATTTGATGTTTAATTATAGCGGTCTATTGGTTTGATAGGATCAATCTGTTTGCTTAAAGATTGAGTTTTCCAGATGGTCCAGGTCTTCGATGTTTCTAAATCTATCTAACAGCTAGACTTATAGAATAGATGGTTCTCTAACCATATGTTCTTTTACATTTGTAGTTGTTAGATCTATTCTAGGAATATAGATCGTTCCTATAAGTAAGTTTGACACTTTAAACTTCCTTTTAAAATTATGATCTGTTAAAAATCTATTCTAGAATGAAATGATATCCAAAACCATGACAAGTACTAATAGACAGCGAGCTGCAAGCTGTTAAGGACAGATCGTTATTTTCACAAAAACGATACGTACTTAACATGAGTCAACTGTTTGTACATTCCAATGAACATTTTTTCATTTAGTAATCAATATGTCCATGAAAGCTTTATAAGAATAATACATATTGTAAGAAAAACAATCTACTCCTTTTATAGTCAGGTTATTCTTTAAAAGATGATATTGATTACTTGGTTTTAGAAATCTTAAAATGACTAAGTGTTGTTTCGAGAAAACATCATCAAAATATAAATAAATTTGTAGGGTTCCCAACATATGCTAATCTATTTATTATTTAAACATGCTTCATATGCAATATTAACACAAGTGGTTGAATGTTTCATGTTTTAACCATAGGATGGTCCTCGATTTTTCTTAAACTTTTTATCTAGCTAGTCAATACATAACACTACATTTAAAGGGTGTTTGACTAAGCTTATTTTAAAGAGCTTATAAGCTCTTTGAGTTTATAAGCTATTACAAGAGCTTATAAGTTAGTGAAAATAAGTTGGGTGGAGTTACTTATTTTTTGGAGAGCTTATTAGCTTCAAGAACTAATTTTTACAACTTATAAGCTCTCAAAGAGCTTAAATTGCCAAACACTTTTAAGGAGCATATAAACTCTTAAACAACTTATAAGTTGTTTTAAGAAACTTATAAGCGTAGTCAAACACCACTTAGTAGAGCCCAAATAAGTTATATTTCTTATTCAATGCGTAACATTTAAATTTTATGTTTTATATCCATTTTATTTACTTAGAAATAAGTTAAGAATTTTCTTTTAAAATATTAGTTCATTCTATAAAAATAATAATTAGTTACTCATTATTTGTACACAACTTACATTTAGAGACAATTAGACTGAAAATTATTCATATACAACACATACTTGAATTTAACTCATTTTTCAATTGATGTTCATCTAGGATTAGTAATTTAATTTTATTAAATTTTTAACCCGTCATCGATAAATTTTGTGAAATCCATTTAGAAATTAATTTAATTAAGAATGTGATAGTGGGTAAATAAATAAGTCTCAGCGATTAGTGAATCTAGGATAAATTATTTAATTAAACAAAATTAATCATTAAATCAATCTTGGCCCCAAAGTATTTAAGTAATAGTTCACAATATTTGATTATTGTTTTGGTCCTATACTACTTTGTTTTTTAGTTCAATAGTTCAAGACGTTATAAGCTATACATATATTTAAATGATATTCAAAGTATCCAAGGTCTCTTCTTCCACTACATGGCTTGGATTGTGAGGCTAGCTCGAATATCACTATTAAAACAACTGGAGTACAACTTATTCCGAAAAATATATCAAAGATCTTATAAATCATGTGTTAAATTTATTATTAAGCGATGTGGCGTGGGATGCATATCACTGAATTGACAATTTCCGCAAAATTTACTTCTTTGGCCCTCACCTCTCTCTATCACTCAAATTGGTATAATATTCCCAAATTTTAAAAGTCCTAAAATTGAACAAATCCCTAATCAAAAATATACTTCTCTGCCGTCTCCGCAATCCCCAATCCTGTTGAAGAAGAGGGTGGGTGGTAACTTTTGAACTATATCCCCTCTCTTGGATTATGAATTTATAGTTACATCTCAATTTACAAGCATAACTAATTAAGTATTTGATTTAGTATGTGAGTTATATCATGACATTTTATTTATTAAAAACTTATATAATGCACTGATAATAGCATCTCACGAGTTGCATAAACAAAATTGTGAATATGAAACTTTCATTTTACACTACAAAAAAATGCGCCACCGGCGACGGAAAAATCCGTCTTTAGAAAAGGAAATCCGTCGTCCCGAAGGGCTAACGACGGATTATTTCCGTCTGTATTTCGATCGTCGTTAGCCCAACGGACGACGGAAAAGAGAGTCCGTCGTTAGCTAACGACGGATTTTATCTGTTAGGGACAACGGACTGTAATTCCGTCGTCATCTTCTCTCGGTGGCCGTTGACGGTGCCAGAAACTTAACGACGGATAAAATCCGTCGTTAGGGACGACAGACTGGAATCCGTCGTTAGGTCGTTGACCGTTGACCTAATGACGGATTCCAGTCCGTCGTTAGGTTATTTCTTTTTTTTATAATTTTTTTTATTTTTTATTATCCATTACCTAAAACCTGTCACAACAAACAATACAAATATAATCGAACATTGAACAATAATTTAAAATTGAACAAATCGATTGAAATTCAAAATGAACGCGCATTTCATATAATTTATAAACCAATAATGTTAAAAGTAAAAAAAATAATATAATGTATCAATAGTATCCCAAGACAAACAATATAATCAACAAATAGTACAGTGTATCAGTAGCATCTACGAATCATAATCAGGAGGCTGATAAGAGGGAAAGGAGGGAGCACTACCACCTCCCTGCTACTGAGACATCCACCGCATCACCTCGGCGTACTGAGTCTGCATGAGCGCCATCTGCTCAGCCAATCTCTGCTGCTCAGCAAGGTAATCACGGCGCTCGCGCTCTTGCTCCTCGACTCGGCGCCGCAGCTCCACAACCTCGTCTCTGCCTGCTCGTGATGTGGACGACGATCCCTTGAATCTGGATGCTCTCAAGGCCTTCGCGGCGCCTCCCGTGCCGAACATCCTCTTCTTCTTGTTCGGGCCACCAAGAACCTCCAGATACAACTCTTTTATGTCGATTGCATCGTGGTCCTCCTTAGGTAGCTGGGTCCGTTCCTTGTCAGCACGGTGAAACACCTTAGTCTGCATGTAAACGAGAAATGAACATTTGTTAGTATATATTATAAATGTTGAAAATATAAATTATATATATATGTATATATTCTTTTGAAATTAAGACTTACCGCTATCGCCTCAGATTTCAGATCGGTGTATGTCCCGTCCGCGTATCGATGCTCATCGAGGAAGGAGTCGAACATGCAGTCAAGCGGAGGTACTCCCCTCTCACGAGCCTATGCATGAAATCACAATGGAGTTGTGTAATGACCCGTAAAATTTTTCTATTTATTTATCATATACCAGAAATCGCGATAATAAAATTTCGCGTATAAATTAAAACGTCGATTAGCTAATTGATATTAGTAGCTATTAATTTCGTGCGCTTTATAGTCTTTGTGTAATGATAGATATTATGTAAGCTCGTTTAGATAATGTGATTATTTAAAAGACGTACTAATTAAAAGTATTTCGGTGCATTGATCGATAGTCAAAATTCGAGGAGATAATTGTATTTCTTAGCAAAGGATTTAACAATTAGTAGTGTAGTTATATACCATAGAAGGGTATATGATTTTGCATAAATAAGAAATGTTGTATAAAAAGGTTTATAGTTTAGATTCTTAATGATCAATTGTTTAAATTAGCTAATCTTTGTCAACTTAGTTAAGAGTGATTATTAGATTAAAGTTTTGAAAAGAATAGAGAATGAATGATTAGAATTCTAAATTTTACCTTATTAAGAGTGTATCATTTATGTAATTGATGTTGAGAACATGTATTATGAAATAATAGTATACCACTTCTTCTAGATGAAGAAACACACACACACGTAAATTATATATATAGGACAAAGTATAAGTGTAAGTATAGCATAGGATTTCAAATGAACAGTAAGTAAATTATATATATATACGTGCACTGTAATTGTGTACAAATGTGCAGTGAGTTTGCATATGTCTTTGGAGAGGCTGCAGAAAGGAAGGAATGAGATAATAAGTATGAGTCAATACCTAGATACAACCACTACTGATTTATCCCCTAAGTCTTTCAAACATAGACAAAGAATCACTAGCAAATCCTAGACTTTAATGTGAGATTTCAGCTGCTGCACAAATCTTTTACACTTGAATGCAAACTAAGAAAAATCTGTCAAAGTAGAAGTAAAGGAAAGAGCTGACTGCAGGAAGGAAAAAAAAATAGCAGCTGTTGCCTTCTATCACCTCTTTTCGCATTACACCTGCAGGGGGAAAGAGTATACCAGTAATTATGTCCCCAAAGTCAAGATAAAAATAGAGATAGGCTAAGAAGTAGCCTGTGATATAGAAAAAAACTCAAGTGTCTAGTATTAAATCCAAGAACAATAAGAAGCTGCTATGATGTAAACCACCCAGAAACACTCTTCATTATCCTATCTCACTGCATACTTTCTCTACCATTTCAACACCCCGTAGGAGAGTTCATCCATTCAGAAGACATCTTCTCCAACCCAAATTCAGATTTAGAAGCAGCAAGGTAAACTTAGTCTCATCTTTTCAGTCTAGTGTGAAGTACCAACATAAACACTTCACTATATTTTTTTTTAAGAAATCAGTTTCTCATTCACCAAAGCTTCTACAGAGTTTTACCCACACCCCAAGCCTTTTCCCCACTCAGAACTTTCAGAAACAATGAGGTAAACACCAATCTCAAGTGCTCAGTTTTGCATTCACTATAGTGTTAAGTTATGAGTTTGAAATTTTAGTTAAGCATGCAAAACATAGAATCTCAGCAATGGCATAGAACTTAAAATATATGCACACCAATTCAGAATATAGATACAGCTATATATTTATATGTGTATGCGTGTAAACTGTAATACTCTAACCTTATTCCTTAGAATTAGTTCTAGACCTTCTGTTTTCTTAAAGGAACCTGAGTTACTGGGACTGCAATAAAGAAAAGAAAACACTGAACTTAGACTCCTTCTTTCACAGAACATTCAGAACAAAGAAGATAGAAGCCTTTAAAGGATTAAGTTCAGAGTTTCTGACCAAGAAATTAGAAACTTTTAAGGTTTAAGTTCAGAACTAGCAGATCAAGAAGTTAGAGAACTAAGAAGCTTTTGGATCTTAAGTTAGTTAGAAACAAATTTCAGATTTCAGAACATATAGCATATCTTCAGAACATATAACATAGAAATAAGAACATTTCCTACTCCACTTTATATGCATAATAGTACAGAACATATACACATACAAATTCCAGAAACCATACAAGACATAGATTCAGATATTACAATCTGAAATAGAGCTCAAAACAAAGCATAAGATATCCAAACATAGAGCTAAAATCTAAATATTCAGATTTAGAAACATAACTCATGAGCTTAAGAGCTTTCAGAGATGTACCTTATCAACATCACCAAAGCATCACTCTGCACCACCCTCATTATCTTTTAAATCAGCTCTTCTTGCTATTGCTACTACAAACTCTTAAAACATTATAAGGAGATAATCAGATTGTACACATGCATAATTGAAAACTAAAATACAATCAAGTCAGCAAATTGCAGAGCAGGTTCTATGTCGGGAGAAGAAATATACTTAGTATGTATATTACAAGCTCATAACAGTATAAACTTTAAATTCTCAATTTAAGCTAGAAACTTTAAGAAAATGAGAAGGAAGAGGAGCTTACCTTGAGTTGCTGCTGGCGGGTTTCTTTCACCCAGAAGTGAGCAACCGCGAATTTGAGAGCCGAGGCAGACGGAGCACCGAGGGGTGGAAAATCTGAGGAGTATGTGGAGAAATTTCAGGAAAATCACTAAATCCAAACATACAAATTTCAATTTTGAAATTAAGAACATATAGAAACATCAATTTTGAAAAGAAAGGGGGATCTTCTTTAAAACAAAAATTGGAATTTCTAAACCTAGGAGGAAATTGAAAGAAAGTAGAAACTTTACCTTGAATTCGCTGGAGAATAGAACTCGCCGTTGCAGCAATCGAGAAGGAGCGAACAACAGCCGAGAGGGAGAAAAAGCAGATCGTGAAGAAGAGAAAGCAGATAGTGAGAAAGAAGAAAAAGCAGATCGTGAAGAAGAGAAAGCAGATAGTGAGAAAGAAGGCGAAGCAGATCGTGAAGGAGAAGGAAGCAGATCGTGAATGAGAGGGAAGCAGATCGAGTAAGGGTTAGGAAAGGTTAGTATATGAATCTTAGTGGGTGGAAATAAATTGGACTTAGGTGATGTAGAAGATGGGCCAACAGAATGGGCTATAGGAGAGTAAAGACCAATGGGCCTTAGATTAATTCTATTGGGCCGAGAAATTGGTAATTCAATCCGGGCTAAATCTAATAAACGGGCTGGGTTCGGAATAAAAATATAATCGAACTGTAAAATACTTACTTTGACGGATTGATGGTCCCGTTTCATAAACGTGCAACAAATAAAATTTGATCGAACTAAGATCTAATTCTAAAGAAGTTAATTTAAACTATTTAAATCCTAGATCTTAGATGTTAATTAATTTGGACTAATTAGTTCCTTAATTAGATTTATTAGATAGAATGACTTAAAGGTTATTAAAGAAATTCGGTAAGCTTGTTAATTATTGAAATCTTTAAGTCTTTTAAGTTGATTAAAACACTTGAAACTCGATTTTAGAATCGAGTAGAGATCAGAAAAATTTATGAAATAATAGCGTATTATTTCATTTGATTTTAGATACGTCAATTAATACTCACGAAGAGTATCTTTCCTCTTAATTACGATTAAGGCTCAGCGAAAGGAATTTCCAGTCAAGCTACCCCAGATTATCGTTAGACAAAGAAGCATATCAGGTAGGCTTTCTTTTACAAATCAAAATCGTATGCGTTGTACCAAAAGCATGATTTTCGTTTAGAATACTCTAGAATTTCAAATGTTATGAAGTATTGCATTGTCGAAAATGTTTATATTTTGGTATGATGCGTATCTGTTGAGAAATTAATCGATTTCGGACCTTTAAAGATTTATATCTTTTAAGGTTAGTGTACACCAGAACCGTGAGTCATCTTAGCGGGTTGGCCGGTTCAGTGTTCGCGGAAAGTGGCCAATTTCCCGACACACAGAATTACAGATATGTATGATTACTCCAGAACTTAGACTGATCAGTCGAACTTTTAAGATCACAAGAATTTTAGTGAACATAGGTTCTTTAGTGACAAAATCCCTATGTTGCACTGTATTACGGCAATTGCAAATATATCAGTACGAATGTGATTTCGGCATGTGTCTACTGAGTACTTTCGTACTCAGCCCTGCATATATTTATAAATGTGCAGGTTAAGACGTGATGGCGAAGTGGAAGGCTCAGCGGTGGGTTTTTGTCAAACTCTTGTTGTTTTACTCTCGGTGATTTATATGTCATCATACATGTAAATCTAGAAATTGATCCAGTTCCGCTGCCAGACTTTTGTTTTAGATCCAAGAACTTATTAGCTATCTATCTTGCTTTCGAACTATGTATCTCAGACTTGTACTCGTTCACAGTGTTCTCTTGATGTTATTTTAAATCCCTGACAATTTCGAACGTTAAGTTTCGTTGATGTATTGAACTTCGGTCATACAACTCTATCGAAATCTTTCTCTTTGTTGTACGTTCCATGTTTTATCCATCATTCAACGCTTTCGTTGTGATTCATTATCCGTATTTCCCTTTTGGTCGCGCTTTCCTCGATTTTACTTAGAGAAGTAAAAGGGGGACGTGACAATTTGTGTCATTGAAAAATGTGTATATGAATTCAAATTGTAAAACATAATTATAATTATTATTTAAAGTATATTATTACCTTTTCCTCAGCTCGTTGCATGACCGACTTGGACCCTCCCTATGCTTGATAGGACCAGTACCCGGTCCCTGAGGCTCAGACATCCGGTTGTGCCTCGCTACCTGGGATTTGGCAACAACATCATCCTGGGACCAGTAAGCGAGCCAACCCATCTACACATCATCAGTCCACCACCTAGGCTTCCCACCTCTGGGTGGCGGATCATTCCTCCTCCTCTTTATCCCGCAGATATAATCTTTATATCTCTCCCGAATCTTATCATACCACAGCTCCCGAATCTTGGCATCGATTGCCGGTTCCCAAGTAAACTTTTTCTAGCATTGAAAACGTATGTTAGAAATTGTAGTTATAAGTTATAATTAAGAATGAATTTGAAATTTTTAGTAAATTTTCGAACCTTAAAATCCTCCCAATATCGTTGTCTCACATCCTCAGGCGTGAGCTTCCAACTGTATCCAGTCGGGTTGGGAACTATCTTAAATAGTTCCCAAATGTAATCTGCCAGGTCGGCATGCGGGTAAAATCCCCTACATAAGTAATTTTAGATTGATTTATGTTAGATTTTTGAATAACTAATTAAATAATTGTCAAAATTGAAGGTGTGATTGCATTTACGTACCCCAGCTCACTCACAGAGAGAACAAAGTCACCTGTGGGTCTATGCTCTCCCTGACCATCAGTGTCAGAGCCAGAAGACGGACGGGTGATGTGTATGCCACCAATATGGTGGCTCAGACCGGTCCCGGACTCATATCCAGACGATGAGCCCGGGGAACTACCCCTACCAATGGATAGAGGAGATCGTCGTGAACCCCTACCACGAGGAGTACCCACATCATCTCGTGGAGAACCTCGCCGACTCGAAGATATCTATTATGTTGAAAATAAATAAATAAATAAGATTCATTTTGAGTTGAGTATAGAAAGGAGATTGCTTTATGTAAGTTGAACCCCTACCAATAAATAGTTTTTGTGATCATGAAAGGAGATTTGCTTTATGTAAGTTGAATCATTTGGAATTGAATAGAGAAGTTGAATTATTTAGAGTTGACTATAGAAATTGAATTATTTGGAGTTGAATAAAGGGCGAGAATGTATTAGTAAATTATTTGGACTTTAATAGAGAGAGAGAATATCCTTATGTTTAAAATGTTTTGTACGTCATTGATTTGCATTTATGAATTACATGTTGATGCTTAGATTATTTGGTGTTACGCATTTGGAGATCACAATCATTTGGGTCATTAATTAGGGTTACATGTTAGAATAAAGATTTTTATATGCGATTATTTAAACTATTTAAGTAATTGTGTCTAATCTAACCAAGTCAGCTAAGGTCATCAAACTATCCCAACATGCATGTCATATATATATATATCATCAAAACATAACAACAACTCGTGCATCTCATCAAATTATCACAACATATATATCGAAATACAACGAGGTTCATAGAACAATTACTGATCATATTGGGAAAAGATCCTTAAGACATAATCAAAATCTATCCCAAAGGGAAAAGATCTTTAAGAAATTAATTATGCCTATCCCAATGTCATAATATATATATATATATATATATATATAAATACAACAATTATTAATCTAAATTAAGATAATTAATAATCTTAAACAAACTTGACCTAAACAATTTATTACGTCTAACCAATTATATTTAATTACATAAATTACATATAATTAAACTAAGTAATTAAATAAGTACATTATTATAATTTAATTACCTTTCACCGAAGTAGGCAGCGCCGGAGCGGCAGAAGGAGGCGACAGACGTAATTGAAGAAACCCTAATTAAACAATTTAAACATATAATTAAACTAACGCTCAATTAACAAACTAATACTAATTAACAATTTAAACTAATTATTTAACAATTTAAACTAAGATATACTAATTTACATCAACTAGACAAATTAGTCAATTATCCTTAACACTAATACTAACTAAACTAATTTGTTATGGATTAATTACAATAATTAGAAAAAGTATTCACATTAGTCAATTAACTAAAGTAATTAAACTAATTTGTTAAGGATTAATTAATTAATTATCCTTAACCCTAACTAATTTAGAAAATAATTTATTCAATTATTCAATTAACTAAACTATAAACTAATTTATTCATTTAAATAAATTAAAACTACTTAATCAAAAATTAGGTTTAACAAATTAATCAATTATCCTAATAAACTCTACTAACAAGTAATAAATCAACAAATTCAATATAATTCAACTAATTAAATCAATTTATATCAAATTAACAAATTAAATATATATATATATATATATATTAACAAATTAAATGATTAAACCTTAAGTAAATAGCATAAATAAAATACCCTAACAATATCCTAATTAACATAATGAGTTATTCATGAAAAATGTCCTCTTTCATAACACTAAAATGAAATGTGCCATCTTTTGTAAAAGTATATGAAAAGTGCCCAAAAGGACTATTTTACCCATGTTTATCTATCCTAAATGTTTAGTTCAGAACAACATTTCTCTATTACATATATGATTAATAATTAGTATTTCAAATTGATTTCAATTAATAAGATGCTCAAAATATTTTAAAATGGTATTAAACAAAAATCTGGTCGAAAAAATATTGACTGGGTTTTGACGACCGGGTTTAGAAATAGTGACCGGGTTTTTGTTTTTCACAACCGGATTTTGATGAAATCTTTTGAGCATATTAGTCATTGAAATTAGAACATGTTGATATTTTGTTTGCATGTTTGAGATAAATCTTGGCATTATAAAGATTCAAAATTGGTATCAGAGACCTAGGTCTATTAAGGAATTATATTTTTTTTATTACGTAAAAGTATTTATCCTAACGGAGGAGACTTCCAAGAAAATATGGATCCGGAAAATTGTCCGAGATGCTTCTGTTACAGGTATTTTCTCCAAAAATTGGAGATTACTACGAGTAAGCACCAAGAAAAATTTCTTTTTTGGGCTGACAAGCTAGACGAAAGGACTCATGGTCCTGTAACTGTAAACGAAAGTTTACGGATTATCGTCATGATGAGTAGATACCAAGATTTACTCCGAGTAGGCTATTCACTTCAAAGAGAGGTGGAAATGCAGAGGGTAATGGGTCATCCTACCCATTTCGAATGAACCAAGAAAGAAGGGAGTTTACTCCAGTCTTCCAAGAAATCAACCCAGATAACTCAAAAATCTCGGTTGATTTAAGGGAGATCCAAAAGACAGTGCAAAACTACGACAACTGCGTGTACATAGTACCCAGGAGATAAACCGAATATCTACTCAACAAGATGAAATTATAACCATCTTGAAAGATATTCAGGTTCGAGTAGGCCAATTAGAGAACATATCTCGTTCAGAAAAGAGGAACAAGATGCTATTCACCGAAGGGCCAAAATATCATTTACCTGTAAAGGAAAATGGCAAGGATCCTCAAGTAGAAAGATATGTACGAATGTTTCAAGGTGGAAAATCATGAATCACCTTGAAAGACTCGGACTAGACGATCTACAAGAGCTAGCAGAATCTTTTGCTAACATGAAGGTTGTTGATCTCAAGATGAACCGACAACAAATGGTGGAAGCCCAAAATCCTCCACACATAGTGGTGCCGCAAAATCAACAAGCGCCACCCGAAGAGGCCATGAGGGACATGCAGGACCATCGTATACCTCGACTGTACCAGATGAGGCTATACTAATGGTCGAGTCTACACCAGACATCGAAGATGCCATCTACTACCAAGAATTGGTACAGGTTTACCAGTTCGAAGATATACCCTCAGATGAGAGTATATACGAGCAGGATGAAATGCTTAATGAAGAAGGAGAATCTGATGGATTTACAGAATCGTCAAATTGAAGCTGAATCTTGTCATCAAGAAAGAGAAGATCGGACTGGATTTTCCAGTCAAACTATGATCTCTCCGAGCTTGATCGACAAAATCATGAAGAAAAGCTTGAACATTCAAAAGTATCAAGGCTTTAATACAAGCAATCTAGACAGTGTTCTTAGGAACTTCAGTTTAGGAAGAAGAAAACATCACATCGTCTATGGAATTACTAGACGAGAGATGTCACTTCCGATCGAGTTTACTGGAAATCAGGTGGAAATGCAATTGATTCCAGCAAGTGACATACGCGAGGATTTGGAAAAGCTCAAACCAGATATTGCCGAAAAAATGAAATGGATTCATATTGGGGCAATACAGTTGGTGCTCAAATCAACTACGTTCACAGGAATTGACGCTCCTATTGACATAGTGATATGTGATAGGAGGATCCGGAACCTGTAAGATTCAGTAATGGAAACCATTGCGGGTAATCTTTGTGCGGGTTAAGTTGTTGGGATTATTTATCCAAAGATTGCCTACAATCTCAATGACTCGGGCTTCAGTAAAGCCCTGACCCTTTATCAAGATTTCAAAAGAAATGAGCTATTGGATAAGGGAAACACACCTTATTCAATAACATATCAGATTTCGTATGCGCTTTCCAACTCTCATCATACAGAGTTATTCTTAGGAAAGCAATTTATCGAAATACCTGATATTTTCAAGAAGGTTACAACGGCCATTGGTCCAGACAGAATGGAGATTCCACAAAGAAGGGAAGTCAACATTCAAATTCAAGAAAGGTCGGTCATAAGACATGATCAAAGTCTTAGGCTAAGCACATGTAGATTATCTTTCCAAGGAGATAGAATTATATCACAACCTTTTAATCTACATGTGATGGAATTACAATGCGCCTCGATTCAATGGTCGTGATGGACCAGTAGCTGCTGAAGAATGGTTTGAGGAGCTTGAACGTATCTTCACTCACATCAACTGCACGGATGAACAGAAAGTGGCGTGTGCAATTTTTCAGCTTAAGGATGATGCACGAAAATGGTGGAATGCATTTTATCGTATGTTGGGGGACGAGGATCGCAAAGTGCTGAACTGGAAAATTTTTAAGGGAGTGGTTCTTGACAAATATTTTCCCATTGCATTTCGTGAAAAGAAAGAAACAGAGTTCTTTGAGCTCAAGCAAGGGACCATGAGCATAGAGGAATACGAGAGGAAGTTCAATGAGTTGGCTCAATTCGCACCTCATCTGGTTGATACCGAACCCAAGATGATCGCTCGGTTTAAAAGAGGATTAAGAACTGATATTAAGGGAATCATGGCAGCGCATGTTATTGATGACTTTGGTGACCTGGTTAAGCGAGCTGAAGGTGTGGAATTAGCTTTGGGTGTAAGTCATCCGACACCTAAACCAGATCATTTCGGAAAAAGGAAATTTAACAACGACAATCAGGGTAGAGGTAATTTTCAAGAGAAAAGGGTTAGGTTTGGAGCTGACATGAATGTTGGTCCTTCTGTGATAAAGCCCCAGTGCGCAAAATGTGGAAGGAACCACAATGGAGAATGTCAATGGGGCAAGGGGGTATGTTTTTATTGTCGCGAGCCAGGACACAATACTTACAACTGCCCGAGCTTAAAGAATAGAGCACCTGGGGGACAAAGAAACAACATACCAGACAGAGGAGCGGGCAAGGAACAAGTGAAGAAGGGGAATGCTCGTATTTTTGCGTTAGGAGAACAAGAAGCAACCGCGGACGATGATACCATGACTGGTACGTTACAGATTTGTGATACGCCTGCTGTTGTTTTAGTTGATTCTGGTGCGTCACACTCGTTCATTTCTGCTAAGTTTTGTCGTATGAAGAAGATTAACTGTGACATAGAGAACTTAGCATTGAACATAAGTATCCCATCGGGAGAATGCATTAGAACATATAGGAATGCTCGAGGAATTTCTTTGAATTTTGGGAAGCTCATCTACCGTTAATTGAGTTCGCTTACAACAATAGTTTCCAAACGAGTATTGATGTTGCTCCTTATGAAACTTTATACGGAAGAAAATGTAGATCACCTCTATCATTCCTGACTTCAGAGCGGGAATTTTCATCCACTTCTATAGGTATAGGTCAGCCATATTGGGATGAAGTTAGAGAAACACACTTATTTTAGTCTTGGACGAGCAAGTTCCCATGAATTCGCAATGTCTTCTACTCGCCTAGTGGAACCAAGAGGCAAAGGTAAGCAATCAAACTCCAAAGCGACTAAGGATATACGGCTTTCTGCCCTGCCTAGGAAACCTTCTTTGGCACCCAAACTTTCATCATCATTTCTAAGTAGCCTTCGCTCCTTCACACATAACTTTTCTCTTATCATTTCTTATCTTCTTTCCGTTCAAAGGACGTTCGCTGAGATCTTAGGTCCAGAAATAATTGAGAAAACAATTGAAGTTGTTGAGAAGGTAAAACAAAGGATAAAGATGGCTCAAGATCGAAAAAGAAAAATCATACGCCGATCGAATAAGACGAGAATTGTACTTCGAAGTTGGTGAAAAAGTATTTCTCAAAGGTCGCACCAATGAAAGGAGTTCTTAGGTTCGGAAAGAAAGGAAAGTTGAGACCTCGATTTATAGGACCTTTTGAAATTTTGGAACGTGTAGGAGATGTGGCATATCGTTTAGCTTTGACACCTCAATTATCAGCTGTTCATAACGTATTTCACGTCTCGATGTTAAGAAAGTACTTGCACGATCCTAGTCACGTCATTCATCACGAGAATCTTCAAATCAATAAGGATTTGACGTATGAAGAGGAGCCAAACATTATCTTAGATCGAAAGGTGCATGTTTTGAGAGGTCGAGAAATACCACTAGTTAAAATCCAATGGACTAGGCATGGACCAGATGAAGCTACCTGGGAACGTGAGGAAGAAGTCTTAGCTCGTTACCCCAATTTAGAACCAAGTAAGTTAAATTTCGAGGACGAAATTCTTTTAAGTGGGTAGGATTGTAACAACCCGAATCCAATAAATTATTTAAATATGTTACGTGATTTTATAAGAAATTTTACTCATGATATTTAATTATTTTATTTCGAACTAATTTTATTTTAATTTTAATCGAGGTCGCGCCCTAATTTAATAGATAGGAATAAGATTCTAATTCAAGAAATTATTAATGTTATTATGTTATATAAGAACTAATAATTTCTTATACCAAAATTTATCAAGTTAAGTATTATATTTATTGATAATTTTATCATGTTGAACTTGATTTTTTAGAACCCATTTTGTAGGATACTAACGTGTAAGGAGAGTTCCAGTATATATAATATACATAATATATAGTCTATTTACATAGAACCTATCCATAGAGATATTATAAGTTAAATAAATTTTTATTTAAAATAATCTATTGATATCTCATCAGATAAACATCAGAGAAATAGTTACACCGCCTCTTATATTAGATATTTATAGTAAGAATCTTCACTTTATACACAATCAGTACATTTTTTTTTATCTTTCATTTTTCGTTCTTCACCATAGTTCTTAGAAAATAAGATTTGGCAGAGGAAGAATATTTTCATAAACCAGCTGTAAGTTTCCAAATTCTTAATTTAAGAATTTTATTCAATTCTCGTTAATTTATTTTGCATCATAGAAATTTAAAGAATCAGTATGAAACATTTATATCATCAGAATTCTTAAGAGCAAATATCATCTACAAACATTTAAGCAACTTAAATATGTATAATCTGAAATTTACACCAAAAGAATTAAATAATTAAAAGAGATATAGAAATAGAGTTAATAATCTCCCTGTAGAATAAAAATTGAATCTTGGGTGTGTTGGTTGAGTGGGGTAAGTCTGGCTAGGTTTATTGTCGTCGGAGTCGATGGTTAAGGGGGAGAGGGAGTTCGGTTGCGGCGCTACTGCTGTATTCGACGGTGGAAGAGCGGCGTCGGCGGCTCCAGGTTGAGGTCGTTCAGTCGATAAGGGCAGGAGGCGTAGAGGGAGACGTTGAGGGCTGGGGTTGGTGCTGCTGTACTCCCACGGAGGAGTAACGAAGTGGGCGGCGACGATTTCGGCGGCTTCGAGTTGCTGGCCATTCGGCCAAGAGAGAGACGAGAACATATACAGCAGAGAGAGAGAATGAAAACAAGGGTGAGAAGGAAAACAGTACGGCGGCGGTGGCGGATTGCTACTGTTTTGTCAAGAAATAGGAGAAACGACCATGGTTACCGCCGGAGTTGAAGAGGAAATGGGTGATAAAATGTGAGATTTAGGGGATTGTCTGTGTTACTGCGTTGGGGAGGAGAATTGGGGTTAAAAGCTATTAAGGAGAAGAAGTGAAATTGGGTTCTATACTAACTGGTGGGCTTTCTTATTTATTTATTAGAGTTGGCCTATTAAAATTATTTTAATTAGTTAATTGGGCCTTAGATTAATTAATTTACTTGTCTCGTTTTTCTTCTTAAGAACAAGTATTAGATGATGTTTATAATATTGGTATGAGCCCAATCCAAGTACATTATCAATTATTAATAAATAAATAAAATAATAATAATAATAATAATAATAATAATAAATAAATAAAATTATTTAGATTAATTTCATAAATATAATTTAGTATCATAATCAATGTATTAAATTAATAATTTTTAAAAATATGAATATGAATGTTTTAATTAATAAATAATAGATTCAGAATGTAATGTTTAAATCATAAATTTAGTTTATTAAATTTTTATTTAAGATTTAAAATTTATAATTATTGATAATTGTAGGTTCTAATAAATTAAACTTTCAATATCATGTGATGATTAGGTGCGGCGCGACTAAGACGTTGTTGAGATTTTAATTTCTCGATTTTCAGTTCAAGTTCAAGGTTAAGGTGTGGTGATCTAATTCAGTTATGCAGTTGATTATTGTTGTCCATTTTAATATTATGTGTTTAGCTGTATGTGTGATTATGAAATCAGTTGGTGATGAGTAGGGCCGTTTTAAAACTGCCTCATTTTGCTCTCACTTCAGTTATTGCGCAATATTTATGTTATGTCGCCAGGAGCCCGTAAATAGGGTTCAGGACGTCACAGTCCTTGATTATACACAGTGCGAATCAGTTATGTTATGTCATGGTACCATATGTGCTTACCGTTTTATTAACTTGGACAATGCTAGCATATGATCCCACACTGAGTATACTTTTTGTATGCTCATGCCCCACTTTAACATTTTCAGGTACTTGAGTTCGGAGATGCGTGGCGTGTCAAATGACGTATCAGTTTTTGTACATTATGCATGCATACTCAGTACTTATTTTGGAAATATTATGGAATGTTATCTTATAGTTTTTGGTCGGATTATATATTACGACATATGCATCATGAAAGACTGTTATCATGATATATATATATATATATGTATGTATATTGAAAGTTTTGCTATGTTGGTTTGGTTCAAATATTTTCCTTTTAGGTTGTACATGTTACATATAAAGAAAATTATTATATAGTTTTCCGCATTTAAAGGTTTTAACAAAAGATCTAGTTTATTTATTTATTATTAGAGTTAGGGTGTTTCACCATTCTTCATTATTCACGTGAGCAAGAAGGAGGAAAAGTCTAAGGAGTTTTGCTCCGATTCTCGTCCCGTTCGTCTCGTTTTTCCAATTTCTTCGAAATCTAATCTGATAGAAAGGTAGCCCTCGATCTTACCTACGTTTCTACGGTTTTATTTTCATGTTTTGAGCTTGATGAAAAAGTGAAATAGGGGCTGCCCTTTTCGATTTTTATCGAGTCAAGCCCGAAACGAAAAATGTCGAGAATTAATGTTACTCGTGTAAGTTAGATAAGCTTATATATTATGTTTCAAGGCAATCTAAGCATGTTAGGTTTTGAGAAGTTAACTTGAGCTCGTCGTTTTATATGTTTTCGATTTTTCTCGGATGAATCGAATTGACGAGCATGTATGTAGGTTATATACGAGTATTATGTGAATTTACGGAAATTAATCGTGCATGTTTAAAAAAAAAGAGAAAGGGGCGACAGTTTCTGCCCGGGTTTTGTCTCGTCATTTTATGAAGCACTATATGGAAAGAAATGTAGATCACTACTCTATTCAGACGAGGTTGATGAAAGAATGATAGTAGGCCCAGACTCAGTCAGCGAGATGACTGAGATTGTTAGACAAATTAGAAAAAAAAAATCAAATAAGCTCATATTAGACATAAGTCTCATGCTAACACTCGTAGAACCGAGCTACAATTTGAAATATGAGATAAAGTTTTCTTAAAGGTTTCTCCTTCTAAAGGATTAATCATATGTGATGTTAAAGGAAAATTTAGACCTCGTTTTATTGGATCGTACGAAATTCTTGAAAAGAATATGTCCAATGACATATAGATTAGTCTTAACACTTAGTTTTGGAAAAGTTCACAACGTTTTCCATATGTCATAACTTAGAAAATACGTGTTTGAGCCAAAGCACGTTATTCATCAAGGAGAGATGATTTTGAAACCTGACTTGAGAAGTAGGATCTTATTTGCTTGAAAAAAAGAAGAGAAAAGAAGAGGATAATATAATTGAGTTTGAAACTTGGTTTCAACGAGAAAAGAAGAGGACAATATGAGTAAATTTTGAAACTTTGTTTCAATGAGTTTAGTTCATGAGTAAACTTTGAAAATGTGCTTCAATGAGAAATGAAAAGTATGAATGAGTATGAATGAGTATAAATGAGCTTTGAAACTCTGTTTCAATGAGGAATGAGGATTATGAAAGAAGGAATATTTTTAAAATGTAAGTTATGACATTTATGAATGATGATAAGAGTTAAAGAAAAGCACTGGAAATAAATTTCCAGTAGAGTATGATAAAGAAAATCGAGATGAATATGATTCCTCAAAGAACATAGACTTACCTTAGATCAATGATTATTTTCAAGGAAGAATAGTGAATGACAAGAAAGAATGAGAACTTAGAAAGCTTTCGAACTTTTCTAAGGTAATAGTTTCCAAAAGAGAGATTAGTCAAATGTACTCTAAGATGCATTATCACAAGTGTAAAAGAATATAGAACGATGGATTGGTAGGGGTTATCTATTATCCCGATGAACATATATCTTCAGTAAGATGAATGAACCGGAACACATTAGAATTAGAGGGACTCTGAGAATATGCAGGAATGAGACTACATATCCAAAGAGAGCTTAAAAGATATGGTCAAAGAAGGAAGGACTCGAAGGAGCAGTGACACCAAGATGATCTCAACGAATGACATTATATGATTAGTGACACAATTATGGTCACCTTATTCGGTAGTATACCTCAACGAAGATTCGATTCGGCCTATTGATTTATCGCTAGATTTCTTAGAGAGTTATAACCCGAACGATGCGTGAGTTCAGTTCACAAGTAGCAAGTTTCAGTTTCAGTTTAATAAGCGAGATTCAGTTTCAGTAGAACGTAGAGAATAAGAGAGTTCAATTTCAGTTCAGTTTCAATTCAGTGGAACGTAGAAAGTTTTAGTTCAGTTCAAGTTCAATTCAGTTCATGGGTATTGTCACGAAAAATGCAAGTCATTAAATTCCTTTCAGTAATCAATTATATCATTGAGTTGAACTCTATGATCTTAATGCAATTAAGAAGTCATATGAGGTCCTTCTAAACTCTATGGTAAAAGAAGTTCTAGTCAAGACAACCATTGCAATATTATCCATGAACCTAAGTATCTTTATGACTGAGAAGTGATTGTGATGGGCCTGATCACCCCATGTGATCAAGAAGATCTCAGTAGTTGTCATTCTGGTCTCCTGACCCTAAAGCTCAGCAGTTTTGAAATTCAGTTTCCTTTATTTTCTATTTAATATTTAATTGGTTGACGTCTGTCTCTAAACAGTTTGTCCAACCCTCGCTTAAGTTATCATGAGAGATGATGGACCCACATGATTGATAAGTTATCATAATAAATTTTCTTAAACCTTCGGAACTAAGACATATTCGGTATATGGCTATCTAAGTACCATGATTACAGTTTTGAGATTTTATATGTTGAGGACATATAGTAAGTGCTAACATTAAGTATGTATATGGTAACGTGGGTTGTCTCCATGTTACCGTACGCCACTTCGAAGAAGGGATAAAGTTTAGAATGAAGATAAGAATGAGGTTCCTTATGATGAAAGTGAGGTTACGCTTATGCCACCACCTCAGAGAAATTGCCATCCTTCAGTGGATGTGCAACCCAGTTGACGCAGAACTATGAGTCAAAGTTCTGGAAAGAAATAGAGAAACGATTAGAGTTATATCTTCTCGCAGTTAGAGAGATACACTAAGTTATGATATAATGTTCATCGATAAAGGTGCTCGACGGGATTCGTTCCGGAGTACAAATGTATAAAGTTGCTTGACGGGATTCGTTCCGGAGCATAAATGTGATAAAAGAATGCAAGGAATAGAAACGGTCCAAGAAAGGAATAAAGCGATTTATATAAATCGTAATGAATGATAAAGAGATAAGAGAAGAATGATATTGCCCTGGGTGACGATATGAGTTGATATGAGTTATGTAGAAAAATCCGTATCTATTTCTGGATCGGAAGTTTCAAGAGTTATTGAATGAGTAGTTTTCAGAAATGTTACCCCTTGAGATTAGCAAATTTCGGGACGAAATTTATGTTAAGGGGGATAGAATGTAACACCCGTGTATTTTATACCTGGCTTATAGGTGTTTAAAAATCCCAAGAATAAATTTTTGGATTAGAAACTTTATTTTGAAGCTTGCTGCCAAGTTTCAGCGAAAACGGAGACCAAATCTCCGCTCTTTCGAGAATCGGCTTATACTTTTATAACGGGTAGCAAGAGCAAAATCTCCTCTTCGTTCGGTAGGGACAACAGTCGCAGCTCTTTGCTAAGTCGTCCCGTCGTGCGCCCACAGGCAGCAGCTCTCCGAGCCTCCACGCCACCGCCTCTGTCTCGTCTCTGCGCCGCTGATCTCCACCAGGTAACTCCTCCTATCTCCCGTATGCTTCTTATATTTTCAAAGTTTTATTTTTTTGATACTATGCATGCATTCATTTGGGGATCTTGATTAAATCAAGCTTTAATTAAAACTAGATGTTATTTTTTTTTTGGGTTACAGCTTTGGAAGAATTCAAATTGTGACTACTTCGAGTTTTTCATGAATGTATTGCAGTTGTGGTTGGTTCCTTATTCTGATTTCCTTCTTTGAATTAATTGAATCTTATGAGGGAAGTGAATGTTTGCAGATTGGTTTCGGGTCTTTTGGGTTATTCGTGATTGGTTCGGGCTATCTGAGGTCGTTCAGGGCTGTTCGAAATTGGTTCGAAGTTGTTCGGAGCCATTTGGAGTGATTCGAGGTCTGTCGGAACCGTTCGAGCCTTGATCGAAGCTGTCCGGGGTCTGCCGTGACTGTCCGGAGCTGTTCGAGGCCGTCCGAAGCTGTCCGGGTTCTGCCGTGACTGTCGGGAGATGTTCGGAGTGGTTCGCGGCCATTCGGAGCTTGTTCGAAGTGATTCAGGGCAGTTTTCAGAGGGAGTTCACGGCTGGAACAACAGCCGTGCACTACCATTATTCCTATTTGCTATGTAAGTCTTCTTCCTCTTTCATTTCGCCATAGATTACTTAGCAGCATATGTTTCATACCAAACATTTACACAAGGCTTAGCAGTATGTTTTCTTACGTTATGAGCATGTCTAAGCCTCTAAGTTCAAGTTATAAATCGTCTGTACATGTAAATAAATATGTAGCTAAGGGGAGTAAATGTTATAGGCATAACTTTTCACCTTATGAACTGCTACTTCTTCTCTTCTCCTGGTTCTTCTCCGAATCTCCAATTTGGCAGCACTTTGGTATGAGTTGAGTGAGTTGTAATTATTTGTTAAGGATTTACTCTTTATATAGAGTAATGGAAGTCTTGGTTTTAACCTCTAGATGTGTACAGGTTGTTCTCTTTTAGGGGTGGATGGAACAATTCTGAGTGAGGTGAAGTGAAGTGGCGTGGGGTGGCAGCTCTGCTCCCATCTTCTCAGCCGCCTATTACTGCAGTCTACACCCTATAAATCTATTATTTTATTTGTACTATGCAGGCTTTTATCCTTCTCTTTTTCTTTTTTATAAGTTGGGGTTTTTTAGGTTGATGATGTATATAACATCTTTATCTACCACAGTGTATAGTTACCTCCATCAGCAGCTTTGTAACTCTGTAACAAAAATCTGATCCGTTTATGCTATATCTATTTTACAGTTATTTTTTATTATTATATTATTTATATACATTACGTATTGTACTTGCATTCTTTGTAATTGCTTTATTCCACATGCATGCAATGTATAACAAAGTTGTTATACTATGAAACTAATACTATTAATACACCTTTAATGATTAAGATACTGGTCGATCCATTTAAAGATATTAATACTAAGTAATAATTTAATAAATAAATAAATAAAATATGATGGAGATTATTATCACACTAAGCTTTCACCTATGATAAGATTTAAATTGAAATGAGTCCAATTTAGATAACGTAGGGATTAACAGGGTCAATTTGCTGACTGATTTTCCAAATCATATAAATTTTTATTATCCACAAGATATTTGGTACGTAATAGTTCTAACGAAAAGAGCGGGTCATTACATCCTACCCCTCTTAACAGAAATTTCATCCCGAAATTTGTATTTTCTAATTAAATAACTCGGGGTATTTCTCCTTCATGTTATCTTCGAGTTCCCATGTAGCCTCTTCTTGTCCATGATGCCTCCACAATACTTTTACTAGTATTATTGATTTATTCCTGAGTTGTTGCACCTTGTGATCCAAAATAGCCTCTGGTTTTTCTTCATAAGTCAAGTCAGGGTTTAAGATCATCTCTTCCTGGTGAATAACGTGTTTTGGGTCAAACAAGTATATCCAGAGCTAAGATACGTGGAAGACGTTATGCACGTTTCCAAAGCTTGGTGGTAATACCAATTGGTATGCTACCGATCCTATCCTTTCCAGGATTTCGTAGGGTCCTACGAAATGAGGTCTCAATTTACCCTTAACACCGAATCTAACGATTCCTTTAGACGGAGATACTTTCAAGAAAACTTTATCTCCCACCTCAAATTGTAGTTCAGTCCTGCGGGTGTCAGCATAGGACTTTTGTCTGTCTTGAGCTTCCTTGATTCTTCCTCGGATTTGACGAACAATTTCGATCATTTCGCTAACAGAATCAGGACCAATTATTGCTCTCTCACCGACTTCGTCCCAATAGAGTGGCGATCTACACTTCCTCCCGTATAGAGCCTCGTACGGTGCCATCTCTATGGTTGCTTGATAGCTGTTATTGTAGGCAAACTCGATAAGTGGTAATATTGTTTTCCAACTTCCACCTCTGTCGAGGACTACGGTTCTCAACATGTCTTCTAGAGTTTGAATTATTCTCTCTGATTGTCCGTCAGTCTGTGGGTGGAAGGCAGTACTGAAGTTCAGTCTCGTGCCTAGTTATTTTTGCAGGCTCATCCAGAATCTGGATGTAAATTTTGAGTCTCGATCGGAGGTGATCGATACTGGTACGCCATGGAGACGTATAATCTCACACACATACAACTGGGCTAGCTTATCAGAACCATAGGTGATCATTATTGGTATGAAATGAGCACATTTCGTGAGTCTGTCCACAACCACCCAGATAGAGGTGTTTCCACGCTTGGACTTAGGCAATCCAGTCACGAAATCCATCGCGATGTGCTCCCACTTCCATTCGGGAATTTCTAATGGTTGCAGTTTCCCATATGGTCGTTGGTGTAGTGCTTTCACCTATTGGCAAGCTAAACATCTTTCTACGAAAGATGCTATCTCTCGTTTCATCCCGTCCCACCAAAACTTCTTCTTTAAGTCTTGGTACATCTTCTTACTTCCAGGGTGGGCGGTGTAGGGAGTGTCATGTGCTTCACTCATAATCATCTCTTTAATCTATCGACTTCGTGGGACACATAGCCTTCCTTTGAAGGTGATGACGTTTTCGGCTTCCTCTCGATAGCTTGTAGTGTCGTTCTTCCTCACTTTGAGCCTTATCTTCTCCAGGTTCTCATTTGTCCTTTGCGCCTCCAGTATTCTGCTCCGTAAGTCGGGTTCGACCATTAAAGTGGCAAGAATTCCTATTACGGTTTCTGTGGGTGGTAAAACTTCTAGGTTCATCTTATTGAATTCTCTTATGAGTTTCTCCTCCCGGGTAAGGAGGTAGGTAAGCTTTGAAGATGTCTTACGACTTAGGGCGTCGGCTACTATGTTAGCCTTGCCAGGGTGGTAGTTTATACCACAGTCGTAATCCTTCACCAATTCTAACCATCTCCTTTGCCTCATGTTGAGGTCTTTCTGTTCGAAGAAATACTTGAGGCTTTTGTGGTCGGTGAAGATCTCGCATCTAACTCCATAGAGGTGGTGCCTCAAAATTTTCAAGGCGTGCACTACAGCAGCTAACTCCAGGTCATGGGTAGGGTAGTTGAGTTCATGTGGCCTGAGTTGTCGAGATGCGTAAGCTATCACCTTCCCTTCCTGCATCAACACGCAGCCCAATCCGATCTTAGATGCATTGGTGTAAACAACATACTCCTTATGAGGTTCTGGGACTGCAAGTACAGGAGCGGTGGTCAGTTTCTCCTTAAGCAGTTGAAAACTGGCCTCGCATTCTGGCGACCACTTGAACTTGATACCCTTCTGGAGTAGTTGAGTCATCGGTCTGGCTATTTTGGAAAATCCTTCGATAAATCTCCGATAGTACCCTACCAACCCTAAGAAACTTCGTATTTCATTAGGAGTTATGTGTGCTTTCCATCCTTGCACTGCTTCCACTTTGGCGAGATCTACTTTAATCCCTTCAGATGACACAATGTGTCCGAGAAAAGCTACTTCGTTGAGCCAGAACTCACATTTACTAAATTTAGCATAGAGTTTCTCACTTCTGAGGGTTTCCAAGATGATTCTCAAATGATTCTCGTGTTCTTCTCCTTTCTTAGAGTAGATTAGAACGTCGTCTATAAATACCAGGACAAATTTATCAAGGTATGGGTGGAAGATGCGGTTCATCAGGTCCATGAACACGGCGGGTGAATTGGTCAATCCAAATGGCATCACTACGAACTCATAGTGACCATATCGGGTTCGGAACGCCGTTTTTGGAACATCTTTTATTCAGATCTTTAGCTGGTGGTAGCCTGATCTCAGATCGATCTTCGAGAAGACGCTTGCTCCTTTCAGCTGGTCGAACAAGTCATCTATTCGTGGTAATGGGTACCGGTTCTTTAGGGTCATCTTGTTCAAACCTCGATAGTCTATGCACATTCTCAGGGTGCCGTCTTTCTTCTTTACAAAAAGTACAGGGGCTCCCCAAGGCGACACACTGGGTCGGATGAATCCTAAATCGAGAAGTTCTTGGAGTTGGATCTTGAGTTCTCCCAACTCCTTCGGTGCCATTCTATAGGGTGCTTTAGATATCGGCGCTGATCCGGGCTCCAGATCGATGGTGAATTCCAGTTGTCGGTCTGGTGGTAGGCCTGGTAGTTCATCAGGGAACACATCTGGGTATTCTCGAATAATAGCAACGTCTTCGATTCTCCGTTCTTCTTTAACTTCTCCATTTAAGGAGATTAGGTATGCTGAGCAACCCTTCTTTACTAACTTCTCAGCTTGTAAGGCTGAGATGATTGAGTTCTTTCGAGCCATCGTGATCCCATGGAAACTCGTGGATTCTTTTCCAGGGGGTCGGAATGAGATTTGCCTCTCATTGCAAAGGATCGTGGCGTAGTTTTCAGCTAGCCAATCCATTCCTAGGATTATGTCCACGTCATTCATCGGAAGAACACTAAGATTGTTTGCTAGCACATTAATAGATCCTAAGTTCAGGCTCAGATTCGAGCAAGCATGAGTGATGGTGGTGAAACCTCCTAAAGGTGAAGAAACCTTCATAGATGTCTTTATAAGTTCTGATTTCAGCTCTAAGTTCTCTACGCTTGCTTTAGAAATGAAGGAATGAGATGCTCCCGTATCAAACAAAATTATCAATGGCGTATCAAGGAGTGTTCCCATACCTGTCAGATTTCCCTGACTTCCCTCAGGCTGCTTCTGCTTCATTGCATATGCTCGACCCTGCTGTGGTTGCCTCTGGGATTGGCGTTGGTGATACTGGGGTGGCAGTGTTGGAGGTGGTGGTAGCTGTTGTTGCTGTGGTCGGGTATTGGGTTGGGTCTGCATAGCTCGAACATACTGCTTTGGTGCTGACTGATTGGATTTAAAGCTTGTTCCATGCTGTTTCGTGGGGCATTCTCTAGCAAAGTGCCCCTTTTGGCCGCAGACAAAGCAACCGTCACCTCCAGCTCGACACTCTCCAATATGCATCTTCTTATATTTCAGGCAAGTAGAGAACTTCTGTGGATACCTCTCAGTCTGAGCCGTCGAGTTCGGCCTCCCAAATTGATGGGGGCGATTTTGTCCCTCCCAAGGCTTTTTCTGAGTTGCATTGGCTCGGTTATCTTCCCACTTGCGCTTCCCTTTATGATTCTGGGATGGTGTTTGGGAGAATGCCGGTGGTGTAAGTGTTTGTCGTTCCACCGGCATTGCTGCTTCAATGTCAAGAGCGCGACTGAGAGACTCTGGGTATGATAGGCCTCTGTGGCTAGCCAGTGCGTTGAAAAGAAACGCATGTCATGCGTTCTTGGTCAGTACATCGCAGAAAGTTAAAGATGCGCTCCAGAGCGCGCACCCAAACTTCGGCTTCTGCTGGATCACCCAACCCGTTGAAGGTGGGTGGGTTTTGTCGAAGAAAAAGTTCTTCGATTCTTCTAGCAGGCGGTGGGAGGGGTGGGGTTACCTCTCGCTCTGCAGCCGGTGCTCTTTCTTCATTCCTCGGAACGTATCCCCTCCCTTGGCCTCTTGGGCGTCCTCTTGGCGGCATTATGTAAATTTTATATTTTTTTCTTAGTAGGGAATACTTTGGTGGTTATATTTACCTGAAGGAGGTAAGTAGTTCGATTCCTTGTACACGTATATGTGAAAACTTTATTTATCATCGTTATTATAAAGGTGTGGAATGATAAGCATATATCCAACGCATAAAAGATATACGACACATATAGAAATAGACCTCTAGGGTCGTCAAAATATCATTAATAGTTGCCTCGACGAGGCCCAATACATCATAGTCAGTAATGTACTATCTAAGTACATGGCATGATGCTCATCTCTCTAGAATGACATCACAAAAGGTACTTAAGTCACGAAACACTAGCTATCTTGTTTTCGTGTTATCAAAATATCAAAGTAAGATGTCAAAAGTACGGCACGGTCCCTACTGGATCATCGTTTCTGCATACAAAAGTCTAATATCAGTACGGCCTATATACATGGTCCGTTACTGAAAATACATCATAAGAAACTGACAAAACTACTCCTGAGTCACGGAGCTAAGATACTCCTCGTCTGATGGTGCCTCATGCTCTTCTTCTGGCTCACTCCACGCTTCCTCCTCGTGGTCGCTCTCTGGGACCTCCTCGGGCTCTGCCTCTGGGTACTCCTCCGGATCCTCCTCCGGGTCCTCCTCTGGATCCTTCTCTGGATCCTCCTCTGGATCCTCGTCTCTGAATCTCAAGGGCTCTCTCAACTCCTCAAGAATTCTCCTGATCTTGGCATCAAGTGCCTCGAAATCAGGGGATAATCCCCTCTTCTGTGAGGGACCCTCGTCATGTGGAGTAGGTGTGGGTCCCGATATCGCAAAGTCTCGGATCGGTGAGAAGCGGGGATGGTCCATCGGGGCCTTGCCCCTACTGTCATTCTCTGTTGCACGGGTCCTAATGAGTCGGAACTGCGTAGAACCTGAGTCCAAACTAGTAGCTGAGGGTCGGTGGGGCGTAGCCGGTCGTCGGATACCAATAGTCGGACGTGAGGAACCCGCTTCGACATCGTAGTGTCCATGAAACTCTGGCATGAATGTCGGGTGATGAATAGGTGATGGCACTCGGTGCTCTCCCTGTGGATGAGAGGGTTCCGTCTCTGCGTCGTGGCTTCTTAGGATCACGGGAGCTGGCTCAGGATGGAGGAAACTGTAAGTCGGAGCAACGGGAATGCCCCCGGCAAGTGCATATCTCTGTAGTACTGGCGCGCCTATCGATGGCATCTCACCTACTGGGACTAAGTCCCCAGGTCGGATATACGGCTCCTCTGGTGGACAGCCATAAGTGTCGAAGTAGAAATGAATAGTACCCACGAATCTCGGAAGATCAGCTATCCTGTCAAAGCCCCATAAGTCGAGCGTAGTCTCTCGCAAGCATACGGGCCCATCCCTGCCAGCTAGCAGGCAGCAACGTAATCACCCTCACCATTCCGTCCATATATGTGGCTCCATGAGGCTTTGCTGCCTCCCACAACCTCCGATAATGTGCTAAGAACTCTCCTAGGTCATCCCCTAGGCAGGGTGCGTATGTCTGATACTCGTAGAGGATCGAAGAGGGGGTGGCTTGTGAGTTCAATCGTCTCCGGTGCGTGCGAATCCACCTTGCCATCTAAAAAAAATATACAAAATTAGTCTTCGATAAATTCAATTTCGACTTGTTTTAAAAGTTATTTAGGCTCGGTTGAAGCCAACTAATTCCTTGAGTTTGGTTGTTCTTGAGTCGGGGTTTTCTTCTTTTAAGATTTTTTTTTTCATTCTTAGTTTTTCTTAATTCCTTGTTAACTAAATTATGGTTCGTTCTTAGATTCGTATTCGTTGGTAGGTCGATAGTTATCGAACCTTGCATCTTATATGTTAAAGAAGATATCGTTACGATCCTTCTCGATTGTTTTATTTATTGAGATAATCGAGAGAGTTCACTCTAGTTGTGAGTCACGCTCTCGTTTGGGGAATCATGCTTATTAGTAATTCCTTGATAATAAGGAAATATCATAAGTTTTCGGAAATTCGAATCTAGGGTGAGAGATTCGTTTCCTATCTCTCAAGACTTGGAAACTTTCTTTGTAAGGCGTTTACTTCCTTCTACGGAACATGGTACGTCTGGGTGCAAGGCTCTTGTCGACTCACTCAATTAGTCTAGTGAAACAATACTAGGCTAGACTCGAAGGAAGACTCTTGAGTTCGGAGCATGAATGCTCTGATACCACTCTGTCACGCCCGCATTCAACTAAGGATAGTAAAATCCGGAGAAACTGTGACTAAGGGAGGGATTGAAGAACCGGGAATAGAATGGGGGAATGGAATCAAGACGAATTAAACGACATTCTCATATCTTAACTAGGAAACTCATTGTACGAAATCGACATAGGAATAATTCGAGTCATAAGCTCATACATAATCACGATTATTAAGAAGACTGGAGTCTTGTGTCCATTACATAGAGATCTCAACTAGCAGCGGAACTCTTTGGATCGATGAAAGTTCTACACGTATGAAGACATGTAAAACCCCCAAGAGTCAACTGTTAAGAGACCGACAAAAGCATAACGTAGCACCCCCTCCTTCATCGTTTCTTAACCTGCACGTTTAGAAATACATGCAGGGCTGAGTACAAAAGTACTCAGTAGACACGTGCCGAAATCGCATTCATACAAATATAACTGTCAAGCCATTATAAATTAAACATAGGGATTTTTGTCTCTAAAGCACCTATGTTCACAAAAATTATTTTCTCGTGAAAATCCTATGTTCGACTGCAGTCTAAGTTCTTTTTGTAATTTGCCATATCCGAGATTCTATGTGCCGAGGAGGTGGCCACCTCACACGGGCACAGGACTGGCCAACCCGCTAAGATGACTCGCGGTCCTTTGTGTACACAAGTCCGAGTAAGATATCTAATCTACTGGGACCCGAATTCGATTATAATTAAACAGATAGGCATCTTACATAAATCGAAACGTTTATGGCAAGACAGTAGTTTGAAAATAACTAATTACATTCTAAAGTCATGCACACCAATTTTATAGAGTAAGAAAGCCTACTTGAATAGTCTCGATTGGTGTTGGCTTCGTTCTCGGGGTGCGGATCCGACCTCTTGTCGAAACCTTTAAATAAATCTCAAGTGAGATATAATCTTCTAGTGCATTTAATATTTTCTAAGTGTAAGAATATTATCCTTTATTATTTGGGGAATTATTCCCATTTTTTTTTATTCGACAATAATGTGAATATCAAATTTGTCTAGAGACGTTGATTTCTCAAATCAACTATTTTTTCTAAAATATTAATTTCATTTATTACATCTAAGTAATAATTTATTGAATAAATAAATTAATCTTTAATTGAATATTCTAAATTTCTAAGTTAAATATCTATAATTTCCTATAGGTTGGACTAACCTAATATATATATATATATATATATATATCTAAGTATAGTCTATAATTTAGAGCAATTATTAATATAAAATTCTACTAATAATTTAATTCTCTTTATTAAAATAAAATCTTAAATTTGGACCAAATCCAAATAATTAAATTCTAGCTAATTAATTATATAAATTAATTATTAACATTTATTCTTGGACTTAGTCCAACTAAATAAATTCTATCTAATAGAATTATTAATATTCCATTTAATAATTTATTTAGCCCATAATATAAATTGGGTTAGCCCATTTGATTAAATAAGTGGGCCCAATTTTATTAATACAATCCTATAGGACTTTAAATTAGCCCATTTCAACACCTTAAGTAGGCTCATTCATATTTATTTAATTAGCCCACTGTTTTGCATTATTTAGGCCCGTAAAAATTTAAGTTTCGGCCCAATAATCTACTTACTCAGCCCAACTATTATTAATTTGCAAGCCCAGTCCTTGCACTTATTCTAGCCCAATTGTTCTAATTTATTTAGGCCCATGCGGATTTAGTACAGAGCCCAACTTTTACCCCAACCCGGCCCATGTTACTAATTAATTCTTGGACCCTTATTACTATTACCCAACCCAGTTATAATTTAAATCCTTAGCCTAACTATTATACCCAACCCAGCTCGTAACTAATTTATTTCGGCCCAGCATTTGTGTCTGATCCGGCCCAGTACCCGGCCCATCCTCTAGACCCTTCTAATTTGCACACCATAGACTTAACTCAACCCCATTCTTCCCAAATCACTCTGCGTCGCTCACCTTCATTCTCTCTCTCTCGTTTCCCTATCAGCGTCGCATCTGTTCGATGGCCACGCCTACGCCCCAGCTCGCGCCACTCGACATCGCTCCTACCCTGCAAAGCTTCCCTCCACTTCTTCCTTTCAGCACGCGGCGGTGTCATCTCCCTCCGTCGTCGCGTCTCCGCTTCGCCTGGGTTTGGGCAGGGCCTCAAAGCTCCTGCTGTCGCGCTCAACCTCCGATTCACCGCTCTGTCCTTCTTTCCCAAAGCCCAGTCACATGGCTTTTTCTCCTCTTCGTTCGGTAGGGACAACAGTCGCAGCTCTTTGCTAAGTCGTCCTGTCGTGCGCCCACAGGCAGCAGCTCTCCGAGCCTCCACGCCACCGCCTCTGTCTCGTGTCTGCGCCGCTGCTCTCCACCAGGTAACTACTCCTATCTCCCGTATTCTTCTTATATTTTCAAGGTTTTATTTTTTTGATACTATGCATGCATTCATTTGGGGATCTTGATTAAATCAAGCTTTAATTAAAACTAGATGTCATTTTTTTTTTGGGTTACAGCTTTGGAAGAATTCAAATTGTGACTACTTCAAGTTTTTCATGAATGTATTGCAGTTGTGGTTGGTTTCTTATTCTGATTTCCTTCTTTGAATTAATTGAATCTTATGAGGGAAATGAATGTTTGCAGATTGGTTTCGGGTCTTTTGGGTTATTCGTGATTGGTTCGGGCTATCTGAGGTCGTTCGGGGCTGTTCGAAATTGGTTCGAAGTTGTCCGGAGCCATTCGGATTGATTCAGGGTCTGTCGGTACCGTTCGAGGCTTGATCGAAGCTGTCTGTGGTCTCCGTGACTGTCCGGAGCTATTCGGGAGCTGTTCGGGACCTGTTCGAGGCCTTCCGAAGCTGTCCGGGGTCTGCCGTGACTGTCCGGAGATGTTCGGAGTGGTTCGCGGCCATTCGGAGCTTGTTCGAAGTGATTCGGGGCAGTTTTCAGAGGGAGTTCACGGCTGGAACAACAGCCGTGCACTACCATTATTCCTATTTGATATGTAAGTCTTCTTCCTTTTTCATTTTGCCATAGATTACTTAGCAGCATATGTTTCATACCAAACATTTAAACAAGGCTTAGCAGTATGTTTTCTTACGTTATGAGCATGTCTTTCTAAGTTCAAAATGTAGTTCCTAAGTTCAAAGTCTAAGCCTCTAAGTTCAAGTTATAAATCGTCTGTACATGTAAATAAATATGTAGCTAAGGGGAGTAAATGTTATAGGCAGAACTTTTCACCTTATGAACTGCTACTTCTTCTCTTCTCCTGGTTCTTCTCCGAATCTCCAATTTGGCAGCACTTTGGTATGAGTTGAGTGAGTTGTAATTATTTGTTAAGGATTTACTCTTTATATAGAGTAATGGAAGTCTTGGTTTTAACCTCTAGATGTGTACAGGTTGTTCTCTTTTAGGGGTGGATGGAACAATTCTGAGTGAGGTGAAGTGAAGTGGCGTGGGGTGGCAGCTCTGCTCCCATCTTCTCAGCCGCCTATTACTGCAGTCTACACCCTATAAATCTCTTATTTTATTTGTACTATGCAGGCTTTTATCCTTCTCTCTTTTTTTTTTATAAGTTGGGGTGTTTTAGGTTGATGATGTATATAACATCTTTATCTACCACAGTGTATAGTTACCTCCATCAGTAGCTTTGTAACTCTGTAACAAAAATCTGATCTGCTTCTGTTATATCTATTTTACAGTTTTTTTTTTATTATTATATTATTTATATACATTACGTATTGTACTTGCATTCTTTGTAATTGCTTTATTCCACATGCATGCAATGTATAACAAAGTTGTTATACTATGAAACTAATACTATTAATACACCTTTAATGATTAAGATACTGGTCGATCCATTTAAAAATATTAATACTAAGTAATAATTTAATAAATAAATAAATAAAATATGATGGAGATTATTATCACACTAAGCTTTCACCTATGATAAGATTTAAATTGAAATGAGTCCAATTTAGATAACGTAGGGATTAACAGGGTCAATTTGCTGACTGATTTTCCAAATCATATAAATTTTTATTATCCACAATATATTTGGTACGTAATAGTTCTAACGAAAAGAGCTGGTCATTACAAAAATAAAGGAGCCATGTGGGGATAAAGCAAAAGATGCTTTCAATAAAAGAAAGCATGTAATCGAGAAACACCCACCAAAAAGAAAAAGACAAAGGTGGGTGATAGAAAGAGACGTTCCACTCAAAAAAGAATCGTCGGTGGAATAATAATAATAGGAAACGGACCACTAAAAATCAAAAGAAGGGGTCCGACCACTGCAAGAAAATTGTTTCGGCAGCCTTATCTGGACCCAGCTTCACGTGAAAAAGAGGCGATCCACAAGATAAGGGATCCAATGCAATAATGCAGCGGGAAAAGGAGGCTTAGAGACTCCTATATAAACGAGACATTGGAGAAGGTTGAGATCATCGAAAATCTTCAAAGTTTTCTCCACAATAAACATTGTATTTCTCTTACTAGTTTATGCGAGTTTTAATTCCAGCTACCATAGGTAGCTAAACAAGTTTGTCTCCTCCATAAAGGAGATTTACTTATGTTGTAATATATATTATATAATTCCTTAATAAAAGATCGGGCTTTTGCTCATTCTATTTCGTTTCTTCTTTACCAACAATATACTGTTACGCCCCGGGTAGGAAACAAATGAGGGCTGTGCTGAAGGCTGCTGAAGGAATCTACGGTTGGAAACCATACGGTGCTCTGGGTGGTTGGACGTGGTCCCTAAAACTTCCGGTGGATATAACCCCGTAGCTTATCGGTCAAAAAGGTATAAAAGTTGGTTTACATGTTACGGAAGTGTGATGGGCTTGATAGAAATGCATGATTTATTCCATTTGAAGTGTTAATTAATTTTAACTATATTGATAATAGATAAATTATGTTAAGAAGGGGTATAAGGGTCAAAAACACATAAATTGGGTACTTTTCATAGAGTTTTACAAGATATGATACTTTTCATTTTTAGTTACGAAAAGGGGTGTTCTTCATATATAACCCAAACATAATTCAACCTACTATAATTAATAAAATACCCTAATTGATTCAACTTAATTAGTTAATTATGTATAATTATCAAATAACCTAATTGAAAATACCCTAATTAATTAGTTAATTAGGTCTAACATTACACAATTACAAATTGTCTTAACATAATTACCAATTGTCTAACATAATTACCAATTGTCTAACACACTTAACACAATTAACAATTATACAATTTAATTGTCAAACACAATTAACAATTACAATAATCAAATTAACAATTATAATTACACAATTAATTATCAATTACACAATTAACAATTTAATTAAAAATTCTCTAACAAATGATATAACACAATTATACAATTAATAATTTAATTAAATAAAAATAACATACAAATTAACATACAAATTAACAAAATTAACATACAAACATACAAATTAACAAAATTAACATACAAATTAAACAAAATTAACAATGTAAATTTTTTTTTCAAATTACTTACCTGCAGAGGGCGGTAGTGACGGGGAGTACTTCGGGCGGCGTCGGCGTCGGCAGCGGCAGGGAGAGGCGGCGGCAGGCGGAGCAGGCGCGGGGGAGGGGCGGCACGGCTTCAAACGACGGACAAAAAATGAAAAATAAAGATAGAAATAGAAAGAGGGGAAGGAAAATGGAGGGATTGGACTTACAAATCGCCGGTGTAGCCTTCAAATCGACGGTGGGGATGAATTTTAGGGATTCAGCGTCTGTAATTCGCGAAATGGAGAAGACGACTGATTTAAAGGGCGGGACGACGGACTGGACGACGAAATGTGCTAACGACGGACCAGTTCGTCGTCCAGTCCGTCGTTATCTTTGGCGCCAACTTACGGGCCAAAAAAACGGTCGCTAGTCCGTCACCAGTCCGTTGTTTGCCAAATTCGTTGGAGTCCGTTGCGAGAGGATGACGGAGATTAATTTCGTCGTCCATTCCATAGCCAGTTTAAGGTTTTTTTGTAGTGTTATGACTCTTTATGTACATTTCATATCTATAACACAATTAGAGTTTATATACTTCAAATCATGCTTTATGATTGAGTATTATAACAGACTTATTTTCGATTTTATTTAATGAAAATAAATTTGTATCATTAGTTTATAATTCATTATCTTTCAATTAATTGTATTGAAAACAAGTCTATTTTCTACATTATAGACTGTGTTGTGGATCGATGATCAAAAAAGGTAACACAGTCATTTTCTTGGTAGAATAAAGTTCACAACCCAAACAAACTTTAACATTCTAGTCATGAAAGGCTACGATATCATTCTGATGTGAGAATTGACTTTAGCTGGCATATTGATATGGGTGCATATATATTGTAGTACATGTATTGCATATATGTAATGTGTGGTTTCACAATGAGATAATTTATTATGTGGTGAGATAATTTATTATGTGGTAAGATAATTAATTAAGGGATATTGAATCTTAAGCGCAAGATATAATTGATGATAAAATGAGGTTACGTTCGTAATTTTATTGGGTGTCGAATAGTTTAATATTTATTTTATAGTGAAGTCGATAAATACTAATACGAAACTCGAGTAATATAATGGTTCATAGATTAATTAATTGACAGTCTTAGTTGACTAGACATTTAATTTGGGAACTGTTGGATATAATAATGGACTCGATTTCATGGTGTAGGTTCATGCTCATTTTCCATTGAAACCCTGACCTAGCCTACAAATACATACATATAAATAAGAGGGAGAGGGTGGTTGATTCTCATTTCTCCAAGAGCAAGAGAGACCGGCCAACACAATATTTCAATATTGTGATTTTCAAAAATTTATGTCGTGTTCCACTTTGCAATTTTCGATCTTTCCATCTTTGATAAAATATGACGGATTATCGCTCACACAATAGTCAGACTGTATATTGGGCAATAGGTCAGAAGTTTCCTAGGTCAGACTTTTTGCGGCTAATGATTCAAATCATTTTTTCGATTACTGACCAACATTTGAAAGAGATATAAATCCGATCCGTTTGGTGCATGCCTAGAACTCGATTTCTTTCTGCTTTATCTCTTCTATTTGATTATAGGATTTATTTGTGTTTAAAATTTTCATCTAATTAAAGTGACAATATCTAATTCAAAATTTTAATCTAATTCAACACGTATAGGGGACACACACACATATATATAGGGAAAAGATCAACTAGAATTAGTTCCATGTGTGTTAAATAAAATTAAATCATAACCATTCGATTTAATAAATGGACAACATAGATTGAAAGTTGATTCACATGTTAATTTAAGAAGGGTGTATTCAATTGAGATTCTTTTGGATTTTTTTGGACTTTAAAAAGTCCATGGATTTAGAAAATCCATAGACTATGTGTAGAGTTTGACAGACCTTTTTATTGATTTACATGGATTTTCATAGATTTGATAAGATTGTGGAATATATTTATTTTTTCGATTTACATAGATTTCAACATACTACGGGGTAAGGGATGACAATGGATCAGGTTGGACCAGACATCCCTATACCTAGACCCGGGCCTAAGCCCGGCCTATGGCCCAATCGGGCTTGTAGTTCAAGGCCAAGTCCAGACCCAATGGATTGGGCGGACTTGAGTGCACATACATATTTTATATTTATTTTATTTTATTATTTAACATATTAAAAAGATATATAATTAATTTATTTAAAAATATAATTATATATTTTAATATTCAGTAATATGTCTATTAATTTATATTTATTATACATTAATAATAATAATGAAATTTATATTATTTTACTCTATTAATTTATTTTTAAAAAAATATATCCTTTCTTTTGTTGATTGACCTTTGGTCTATTCATCAGGATCACCTTGTATTCTACTAATCATCTATCCCTTAGAGTTTTGCATCTCTAGAGAAGATGAGAGGCTAAAAATGAAAATAGGAATACCCCGTTAGGCGGCTTTTATAGCAAATTCTATTTGTTTTTCGCTGCTTTGTGTTGTATTCCTCTTTATGAGGGTGACGGAGGAAGGGGTGCTAGCTCTTCTGCAGAACCAATCCTGACGTGATACATCTTCGTAATGAAAATAGAATGGAAACATTAATAATAATTGTATTTATATTATTTTAAATTTATAATTTAAATATCAGATATCTAAATATTCGGATCGGGCTTAGGCGGACTTGGGTATGTCGGGTCTAAACATTAGCCCAAGCCCGACCATGACATCATCGAGTCGGACTTTGGAGGCCTATTGTCGATAGACTTCGATAGACTTGAGTAAAATTATCACCCCTATACCCAAATCCGCCAGACTTCGACAGAAAGATAGTCGGATTTAGGGATGATAATGGATTGGGCTGGGCCGGACATCCCTATGCCCATATGAATCGGACGGACTCGGGCCGCTCATGATTTTTTAATTATTTTTTTAAAATATTTTTTTATTTTTAATACATTAAAAAGTATATTTATTTTTTCATTGCATTTTATATATTTTAACATTTATTATACTTTTAAATGCAAATAAATATTAATTCCAAATTTATTTAGTTTTATATCTTATTTGATATATATATATATATTAATTTATACTTATTATATATTAGTTGCAATAACGATATTGATACTATTTTAAATTTATATATTAGTTATATAAATGTCAGGTTGGGTTTGGGTGAGCCTCGGTATGTCGGACCTAAAAATTGGCACAAAACCATCCATCGGGCTTAAGATTTTGGCCAAAGCCCGGCCCATAACGTCGTCAGGTCGGGGATTGGGTCGTCCATTGTTGTCAAGTTTGGGCGGGCTTGAGTTGGGTCGGGTTAAATTGTTGTCCCTAGTCAGCTTTGTAGAAATCTATGGGAGAATCTATTAAATCTCTAATGATTATAAGAAATTTTTTAGACAACAATTTCTTTATATTTTTAAAAGAAAATCCATGAAAATCCGTTGACTATTAAAATTGATAGATTATTGAATAACTAGAGATTTTATAAGACTTTTTAAAATCCATATTGAATACCTCATAATTTTTAAAGACTTTTGAAAGTCTGAATTGAATATCCTGGATTTTAAAAGTACAAAAGAATCCTACGTCTACAACGAATACACCCTCCTCAAGCAATAAAATATATGAAGGGTATTAATGTATTTTTAATATTGATCCATGATTAATTATTCCTATTTTAATGGGATACTTTTAATCGTCTTACATTTATTTTTGGTTACTTTAAATTTATCCATACGGTTTCCTCCCCTTTTCTCTAAACTTCTCGATGCTTTAGAGGATCATAATCAACGGTTTTTTTCATCTCATAGTATGAAATCCCTTTCCTTTATTTGCTCATTCAAAGTCTGTTTAGTTCACTTAAAAAACCAGCGGTTCACTTTATTTTTAGTTCACTTTGGATAAGAATCAGCGGCTCTTTTCGTTGCTTTCTTTACATAGATGCTTACTATACCTTTTTTTATTGCTTAATATTAATTTAAATTGGTGCATCTATAAAACTGAACAACTTAATTGCTTGTACAATGACTAATTATAGTGCATACGTAAAATGCATTAACATGGTTATATAAATGCAATTTCAAGTATTAAAAAGCAATATTAATAGAGTGTATATCTCAATGTCACTAAAAAAGCAATATTAATAAAAAAATATTAATAGAGTGTATATCTCAATGTCACTAAAAAAGCAATATTAATAAAAAAAATATATATGCATTATAATGGTTATATTTTAAAATACATAAATAAATAATTGTAATGCATACGTAAAATGAATTAAAATGATTATACAAATACAATGACAAATGCATTAAAAAGCAATATTAATAGTCTATAACACAATGTCACTACAAAGCAATATTAATAGAAAATGTATTATAATGGTTATATTTTAAAATACATGAATGAAAAATTGTAGTGCATACGCAATGCATTAACAAGGTTATATAAATGGAATGTCCAATGCATTAAAATGCAATAACATATCTCAATGTTACTAGAATTTGCTTGTACTCTATTCAAATTGTATTGGATGTGCTCTTGCCTCAAACTAACTAATGGCTGTTAAATCAAATTCTGTAATAAGATTGTTTTTTAATGCGCTTGACATTGCATTTTAATGAATAATATTGTTTGTATTGTTTGACCATCACAACCACATAAATTTTGTGATTTGAAATTTTGAATTGAGGTGGATATATTTCAAATGTAAATCATATCTATATTTTAATATTAATCTTTGAATTGATATCTACACTACAATATGTATTAATCTACTATCTATATTTAATTATATTTAACGCAAGAGGACTTAATCACAATATTACCGTCCCATACATATATATAAGCAAAATTAATTTGTCATTTCTTTTCTAGCCTATTTACCAATTTGTCGTTTCTTTTCTAGTCTATTTACATTAATATAATTTTAGTATTTTTATTTTATCTTAATTACTATGCCCATTGATATTGTCAATGAATTCAATTTGATTTTGGAGGGTTTTATTTTAAGAAGATATTTTTTTTCCGACCAATAAAAAAATATATTATTATAAAATTTGTTATTTATATTTCATATTTTTATCACAACATCGAGATTTTCAGAAGAAAAATTCAGACTACCAACTTTTACATTGAAACAATATTTCAAATTTAAAAGTTCTAATTTAATAATCATTTTCTCAAATTGTTTTCTATAAATATGTTTGCAGTATTTTATCTTTGTTTATTAATATTTCACTTCATCATTCTTTTCATATTTCTCTTATATACATATACATACATACATATATATATATATATATTAAATTTTTATGTAATATTTTCTTAACTTTAGTCAGTTTTGATGATCTCTTCTACCCAAAAAAACATAAAGGGTTTAATTGTACCTTGGAGTAAACATGAAGGGTTTATATGACCCTTTAACCAACATTAAGGGTGTATTTGTACCCAAAAAAACATAAAGGGTTTAATTGTACCTTGGAGTAAACATGAAGGGTTTATATGACCCTTTTCCCTATTTTTATTCATCATCAATGTTCAACACCGATTGTGAAGATTTTGATCGATATTTTGTCTGAATATAAAATATTTACATTAATGTGATAATAAATATATAATGATGACAATGACGAAATTTATGATCTACATTTTTGTCACTACAAAATTATAATTATAATTATATATATATATATATATGGACACACAAACATATATACGTAGGATGTAGATTATATACAAAGTTTTTTAAAATAGGAAGTGATATGGACCATCTATAATTGAAATTGTGTGGTTCCTTTTAACCGGATATATTGTATTTTTAAATCAATAAAATATTCCATAAATATCAATCCAAGATTACATAAGTAATTGTAATAGGAGAGAGAAAAATCATATCTTTAATGAATCTACTTAGCGTCGTTTTTTAGGGAGAGATAATAGGGATTTTAATTTCCTTATATAACTGCCCATTGAAAACGAATAATTAATTCAATGATACATAAATTTATGATGGAAATTACCATAATATAGTTTATTTCCTAATTTTTTTAAGCCCATTAATTGATCATCTGTATGTTGTTTTTACGTAATTTCATTGTAATATACTTTCGTTTGCATTATATACATATTTCATTTGCATTCTCTTATTTGTTCGTTAATTTGTTTATGTTGCATTATGTATAGAAATTATTGCAGTTGAGGAATAGTGTGAAATATGTTGTATTGAGATATTATAGTTTTTTGCATTAATTCTTTAAGTAATTGCATTGTTTTGTTTAAATAAAATATGATCATGTGTATATTTCTTTTACGTAATTGCATTGTGATACACTTTCGTTTGCATTATATACATATATCATTGGGGTAATACATAAAATTACCCACTTTTATAAAAGAAAGATAAAAAATACTCATTTAAAAATAAAAGATAAAAAATACCCACTTTTTACAATAACATGATGAATTTCATCATGTGCTCATATTATTCAAGTTATTTTGAATTTGAATAACATGAGCACATGATCAATTTCATCATGTTATCGTAAAAATTGGGTATTTTTTTATCTTTTATTTTTAAGTGGGTATTTTTTTTATTTTTTATTTATCAAAATGCGTATTTTAGCATTTACCCCTATATCATTTGCATTGTGTTATTTGTTCGTTATTTTTTACAAAATGAAGTTTTCACTAATTAATGCAGTTCATAAATTAATGAGATTCGAAATCAATTTGAATTTTTGGCATATCCACTAAAACCGCATCATCGATATATGTAGCATAATACCCTTGTTGCATTGTTTCTTGACAATGCAACCAGCGATTTCTATTTTAATTCCATAAATTATGGATTAATAATATTCATTGAATCCATACTAATCGACACACCAGATCAATTCCTAATTTTTTACAAATGTCTCCCTTTTTACCTGAAACCACCTCAATACATATACATACATAGACAATATATATCATCTATTTTATTTAATCTTGCAAGCTTGGAGCCTTGGATATTGTTACTTTAGTATGTCTAAATGATATTTCTTTTTGTATTTGTTTAGTCTCATTTTGTTCGTCTAAACTTAGGCTTTTCGTAGCTTTATTCGTATTATTTTTCCTCGTTTCGTGATATTTTGGCCCGATTTATGTTTCATTTTATGTTTCAGGATCATTGGCCTAAACGAGCGTCGAACGTGGAAAAGAAACGAGAAAAGACGAGAAAACGAAGAAGTGTGCCGAAGGACACGCGACAAACCGTGTCAGCAGCCACTGACCCATGATCAGCGGTCGCTGACTTGCCAGACTGAGCCAGCGCCAAGCCACCCACGAGCCAGCGGCCGTGCCAGGCCGCAACACACAGGTCAGCGGCCGTTGAGCTATCTATGCGGTCGCTGGCCCCCTGTTTTTCGTGCGGGCCGTTGCAACGAACCCTAGCGCAACTCGAAACAAACCTAGTTAGCGCCCGGTGACTTCCAGAGACCGCTGAGTTTCCTCTCGCTATAAAAAGACACGTCGTGTCATTCATTCGATACATCAAAATTCTCCACACTTCGTTCCGACTCCTTTTGGCACGAATTCTTAGACTAGTTTTCCAGCATATCTCTATTATTTTTAGTTCGTCTCGATCCCGCAATCAAGGGTCGAGACTTAGCATTCTAGATAGGATTTTTTGTTCCGTTCTTTATTATAGAGTTAGCCGTTTACAACATTCGAACACCGTTATTTCCAGATTTTCATTGTCGTTTCCAGACGTACTTCAAGTATTAATTCAAGTTCGTTTCTTTCCCTTTAATTATTGCTTTGTTTATTTACTTTTATCGTTTATTTCGTTTTGTGCTTTCAATTCCTTTCATCGCTTTGGATTTCCAGATTTCTTTCCATCTTTCTTTCGTTTTCAAACTTCAAGTTCTTTACTTTCCTAGATTAGATTTAATTTTCGTTTTTAGTTTAGACTTTAATTGCTTTTCTTATTTACTTTATTCGCCTAGCTATAAAAATCCAAGTCAAATTCTTTAATTGCTTTCCGTTTTTACGAACAAAAAATATAATTGCCCTGCTAAGCCTTCCTTGAGAATACGACTAGGGTCAACTTATTAATCTATAACGAACTCGTTCTCTTGCGAGCAATTTAATAAAATAACTTGGAAGTATATCAGCTGAAAATATTCCTCGTACCCGTTACTGAGTCCCTTTATCGGACAGTGGGTCTGGTCTAAACAACGCCACGTATTGAAATTTTAAAATAAGTTGAAACAAATTTTGGCGCCGTTGTCGGGGAAGACTTTAGGCGATTTAATTCATTGTTCTTTTTCTTTTTATTTTTCCTTTTATTTTATTTTATTTACTATGTTTACTTTCTTTTTCTATATTATGGTACGCGTAACGTTTTTGTCGAGTGTTGTTTATGCAAGGTCGCCGCAGTACTAGAAAGCCATTGACGCCCTTCATTGATAACATAAACCGGAAACGTGTTATTTTAGCATCCATAGAAGAAGACATTGAGCACATTGACGAATTTTCGCTTCCGCGTTTATTAGAAGAGATGGCCAATGAGAGAGCAGACGAGAGGCCGCGTTATATGGGCGATTTCACTAGGCCCAAGTTCGGGACAACTGCTACTTCAGCCATCGTTCTCGACACCGCAGTCCGAAACTATGAGTTGAAGCCACACCATCAATCACTACTTCCGACGTACCATGGAATCCCGAGTGAAGACGCTTTGACGTTCATCCGAGAATATTACACGGTGGTGCAGACTTTCCCGCTTCACTCTCTGACGGAAGATCAACTCAAATTGAAGTGTTTCCCTTACACATTGAAGGATAGGGCCAAATCTTGGTTCTTATCTCTTCCATCTGGAACACTCACCATTTGGGGATCTGCTTGTGAAAAATTCATGTTGAAGTACTATCCGCATCACAAAACTCAAGCGGTACGTACTAAAATAATGAATTTTGCACAAGCACACGACGAGCCATTCCATGAGGCGTGGGAGAGATTTCAAGAGCTACTTCAACAGTGTCCTCACCATCAAATGGCACCGGAGATGCTCTGTCAATTTTTCTATGATGGTTTGCTCCAGACTACTCAATTCATGGTGGACAGTTCAGCGGGAGAAAATATTGCAGTCAAGACGGCGGAGGAGATGAACGAGATCTTCGAAACCCTAGCTGCGAGTTCGCATCAGAAATCCACACGCCCGAGAAGAATGGAAGCCAGGGTAGTGACTACAAGCCCCGATCTCAAGAAACAAATGGCGGATATGATGTGGTGACTACGGACACATAGCAGATGAGTGCCCACGAATGGCGGAGATGACTGCCGAAGGCGAGGCGAAAATTTATGCCGCGCAAGGATTTATGCCTCAACCACCTCCTCAACAAAACTCATGGAGAAATCAACAAAACACGCGGTGGAGGCCTCAATTTCAAGGAGCACAAAACATTAAAAATCAACGCCCTCAAGCCCCGAATTTTCAGCCTCAGTACCAGCGTCAACCGCAGTCATATTATCCGCCACAACAAAAATTCTTTCCATCACAGCCGCAACAATTCTATCCACCACCGGCACCAGAACAACCACATCTACCTACTCCGTCCCCACGATCATCGATTGAAGAAAGTTTGGCTGCTTTTATGCAAGAGAGCAAGAAAGCGCGAGAGGCCCAAGATGCCACAATTAAACGTCTCGAGACAGCTATGGGGTAGATTTCTGGCGCAGTGAATCAACTTCAACAAGGCCAACAAACGGGGAAGATTCCGGGGCAAGGTCATCAACCACATCAGGCCGAAGCTATGACGGTATTAAGGAGTGGAAAGACGGTAGATAACAAGGTGGAGGTGCCACCCGAAGTTGAGGAAACCGAGTCTAGCAAAAAATTACACAAGGCGGCGAATCCATATGTTCCCCCTATTCCTTACCCTAGCAGACTAAGGAATGCGAAGCACGATCAGCAATTCGAGAATTTCTACAAAATGCTATCCAAGGTAAATGTGAATTTACCTCTTTTGGAAGTCATTCAAAATGTTCCTGCCTATGTTAAATTTTTTAAAGAATTGGCGGCAAAGAAGAGGAAGTTTGGTGACCGAAAAGTGGTAACGGTCTCCGAAGTGGCGAGCTCCATCATGCAGCAACCCTTACCTCATAAGCAACACGATCCAGGTAGTTTTGTTATTAATATTACTTTAAGAAACGGTAAGAAAGCGTCAGGCATGTTAGACTTGGGAGCCGGAATTAATTTGATACCATACTCTATTTTTAAACAATTAGAATTAGGTGAACTTAGATCCACTCGCATGTGTTTACAGCTAGCCGATAGATCCGTTAGATATCCTAGAGGTGTCATTGAAGATGTTTTGGTGCAAATAGGTGGATTAATTATTCTCGTTGATTTTGTTGTTTTGGAGATAGGAGACGTGCATGAAAACGGTGTAGAGCATACACTCCTTCTAGGAAGACCATTCATGGCCATGACTAATACCTTAATTGATGTTAAAAATGGCACGATGAAAATGTCTGTTCTAGGAGAGGAGGTTTCTTTTTCTGCTCATAGGAACCGCACCATACCATCCACAGATTTTATTGATGATTGTTGTTTCATTGACACTATTGATACCTTGGCCGAGAGTTCTTTTTTGCAGGATTTTTCAAGTAAAGAAATTTTAGTGCAGGAAATTGACGAGAAATCCATCACTCCGGAAAAATTCAAGGAGATACTGACGCCTAGAAAATTGGAACTTAAGAAGCTACCCACACATCTTAAATACGTGTTCTTGGAGAACGGAGAAAACAAACCGGTGATCATCTCATCCGAGTTAACAAAGGACCAAGAAGGCTTGCTACTTCTAATCCTCAAAAAGCACAAACTCGCTTTCGGATGGGGCCTAGCGGACATTCGTGGCATTAGTCCCGCTACATGCATGCATCGCATCAATCTTGAGGAGGGCACCATTCCAAAACAAGATAGCCAACGACGACTAAATCCAGTTCTCATGGAAGTCGTACAAAAATAAATTTTCAAGTTGTTGGCGGAAGGTATCATCTATCCCATTGCGGATAGCGAATGGGTGAGCCCGCTAAATGTGGTACCCAAGAAAGGAGGAATCACGGTGGTCCTAAACGATAAACAAGAGCTTGTTCCTTCTCGACCTGTCACGGGGTGGCAGATGTGCATTGATTACCGCAAATTAAATGCTGCCACTAAAAAGGACCACTTTCCTCTTCCTTTTATCGATCAAATGTTAGATAAATTATTCGGACATGAGTTTTATTATTTTCTTGATGGTCTTTCAGGATATTATCAAATTGCTATCGCACCGAAAGATCAAGCGAAAACGGCGTTTACAAGCCCGTTCGGCACATATGCCTATAGGAGAATGTCATTTGGATTATGCAATGCACCCGCTACTTTTCAAAGGTGCATGATGTCTACATTTTCAGAGATGATAGGGGATTTCGTTGAAATTTTCATGGACGACTTTTCGGTATTTGGCTCATCCTTTAATGATTGTTTAATTAAAATTGAGAAAGTACTTGAACGATGTGTTGAAAGCGGCCTAACATTGAGTTGGGAAAAGATCCACTTCATGGTTAAAAGTGGCATTGTTCTAGGTCATATTGTTTCTAGTGCAGGCATTACGGTTGATAAGGCGAAAATTGAGGTGATTAAAAAATTACCCCCACCAAGAGATGTTAAGGGTGTTAGAAGTTTCTTAGGTCACGCAGGTTTTTACCGACGTTTCATTAAAGACTTTTCAAAAATCTGCCAACCACTTTGTCATTTACTAGCTCAAGATGTTCCTTTTGATTTTGATGACTCTTGTTTGCATGCTTTCACCATATTGAAAGAAAAATTGGTTTCTGCCCCTATCGTTGTTGGTCCGAATTATTCTATTCCTTTTGAGATTATGTGTGACGCATGTAATTTTGCAGTGGGAGCTATTTTAGGTCAACGAGTGGATAATATGCTTCGTGTGATTTACTACGCCAGTTTGACACTAAACTCGGCCCAAGTAAATTACACTACCACGGAGAAGGAGATGTTCGCCGTCATTTTTGCCTTAGACAAATTTCGATCTTATATCTTAGGATCTAAGGTAATTGTTCATAGCGACCATGCGGCCTTGAGATACTTATTGACCAAATCACAAGTAAAACCGCGATTAATTAGGTGGGTTTTACTTTTACAAGAATTCGATGTAGAAATAAAAGATAGGAAAGGAAGTGAAAATTATGTAGCCGATCATCTTTCTAGACTTGAGCATTCACATGTTTATACATCTTGTGTTTCCGACAGTTTTCCTTATGAGAATGTCTTTGAAATTTCGATTACTCCTTGGTATGCCGATATTGTGAATTATTATAATACCCCAGTCCAAAATTCGAAAGAACTATCGAGTTTATTAAATAAGTATTAGAAGGAATTGAAAATTTCTTAGATAAGTTTTTAATTTCAGTAATAGTTGCTCAAACTTGACATAAATTGTGGCATAACCGAATTTAAATTCGATAATTTTGATCAATTGAGATTGAAATAGATTTATTACTATTGAATATTATTTATTAAATCACAAAACATGGTATGGCTAAAAGTTGTGAGACATAATTGAGAAAATATCCTACTAATTATTAGAAGTGCAATTAGATTAATGAAAGTCCAAATTATGTCCACTAACAATATTTATTACAACAAATATATCTATAATTTTTTTTATTTAAAACAAAATGTTATATGAAACAATTACACTTCATTGTGTAATCACCCACACCACACCTATCCAAACAACTCCAAGCACTCCCCACCACATAATTGTTTCCACCGACACCATACTACAATCCATATACAACTATCTCTATAGATATCAACTCCCCATCTTTTGTTGTTTGTGCTACAAACTGGAAAATGAAGCAGCAACAAGGAGCATAGGAGAAGGGGTAGTAGCAGCAAACCACAACAATCATTCCTACTCATTTCTTCATAAGCAGACATGGTGCAGCAAGGGTGGCAACGTGATGAAGCACCGGCCATTCGGCCATTGAAGGCCTGTTTGATGTCGGAATAGATTTTGGGGACTAGGCAGCAGCTGCAGAAGGTGGCAGCGATTTCTGTGAGTGGCTGGCCTACTGGAGAAGATGTCAAGTGACGACTGCAGAGGTCGGTCGGTCAGCTGCTGTAGAGGCACATCAGCGGCGGGCTTCGCCAGCACGGAGTCTGCATCATGAGGCGGCTCGTGGAGCTTTCCGTGTACAAGACAAACCCGTTAAGGTGATGTCCCTCGTCAACCAAGACTCCATTCTTCAACTGATTCTATTCAATTCTTTCCATAGCCATAACAAGAAGAAGTTTTGTTCGGGACTGTTCGGAACGTCTGGAGCCGTTCGGGGCTGATTCGGGGTTATTCGAGGCTATTTGAGGTCTGTCCGGGGTGGTTCGGGACTTATTCGAGGTTGTTCGGAGGTTGGTTCTGCTGGGACTAGAGCTGGAATGGTTCGTTCATTAAATTAAGCGATGTGCCTCTATGTCTAAAATTTTGAATCTAAAACTAGAAGAATTTAGGGTGATTCTCCAACTTGAATGATTGAATCGAAGTTTTCTATGATTTATGATGAATTTTCGAAGTTTGCCGCGCAGAGACAACTCTGTGACTGTTTCAGCAACCCAAGTTTGACGATTCATATCTCCCTGATAATGCAGTATTTTTGACTGTTTTCTTTTCACTTAGATAGCCAACATTACAAGGTTTCTAGAATGATATAGCTCATCACAATGTGATCTATGAATTGAAATTTGGGAGCCTTCAAAGTTCATGAAAAACCACATAAAATCTGTCAATTTCCAGAAATTATCCAACACTTTAAGTAGCCAAGTTTGGGAGGTCATATCTCCCAACCCTTTTATCCAATGAGTCTGATTTTCTATATGTATGTAGTAGGGATGCACATTAGTTTATAACATGTTTCGGTTTCACTTAAAACCCGTTATATTGATAGTTATGATTGAGCAAAAGTGGTTAATTATTCATGTTATTCATATAAAGTATAGTTTTAAATTTTATTTGGACTGAATAAAAGTTGTGGACTTTGTATAATATTTATTTTGGATTAGATCCAATAATTTGATAATTAATTAAGGCTTCGTCCTAATTAATTGTACTTGATATATTTAATTAATTAGGATTAATTATTATTTAGATTATTTACATCTTATTTATTAATAATTAATTACGATTAATTAATTATTAATTATGATACTTAATTAATTTAGTCAATCTAAATTAATTTGAGACAAGACATGAACATTTTCTCAGAATATCAAATTATGAGAATATCCCAATAATTTCTGATTCTCATGTCGGATTTAATTGTTTCAATGACATTAATTGCAAGAAAGCAATTAATTAGTTATCGAATTAGTAAATATTTAATTCCCATGAACGAAGTTTCAAAAACCTAAAGTTTTGTTTTGGATTTAGTAGAACGAATATTAAACCTTAGACCCTACAAATTGGATTTGATCATTTCGTCTTGAGTCAATAAACGTTATCAACAAACGACTCTAAATGTGAAACGTTACTTGAAGGTTTATCAAGAGAGTGACAACCAATAAACCAGAAGGAGTATAAGGTTTGTTATCTAGCACGGGATTCCAGGTGGGTTTACTACAAACTATACTTTTGTTGTATTAAAGCATGTTCAAAGAAAATGTGAAATGATTGACATGCATAAAATTCTTTGTGTTTTGTGTGTGATTCCTATCTGTATTGAGCCATGTCTGCGAACTGGTCAACTTATGAATAACGATCGGATCTTGAGCCATGTGTTGGTCAAGGTTAGTGTACACATGGGGAGTGTGATCGTGAGTAATTACGGACCGGTCCACATAGGACTATGTGTCAGTATTGACCGATCCGGTGGCACCCATTGGTCGACGTCTGGGGGAGTGGAACCATTGCTCACTAGCTTTGTTACCATTTTTAACGTCTGGGGAAGCAGTAACTTTGCTCACAGCGTTGCTATCATTGATTATGTCTGGGGGAGCGGGAACATTGCTCACCAGCATTGGTTACAAATATGGATGAGACACATGGAAAAGTGAGTGCGCGCTCCAACTTTTGGGTAAAATCAAATGAATGTTTAGTATTCACAGGTTATTTCAAAATACTTGTGTTATACTGTGATATGCATGATCAATAACTGTTTGTTTTCGGCATAACCCACAGAGTACATCAAGTACTCAGCCCTGCTTGTATTTCTAAACACTTGCAGGTTGAGCGATAAGGTGGTGGCGGTGGTGCTGACTGAAGATTTCTTATATGATAAGTATTCAGAGATAAAACATATCTTCATATATGTGTTAAGTTTTCACTATTCCGCTGCATTTCTTTGTCCTTTGTTGATTTTGGCTATCTGGTTTGTCTTCCAAAAACTAGAACCTTCGAATTGTACCTTAGTACTTTATTACACTTCTTTATCATTTTGAACCTTTCGTAAATGTTATTAACTCATTTTAGGATTGAGCTTTTGGGCTACAAAGTTTCCTCCAAATCTATGATGATACACATTTGTTCAGTATTACTCCTCAGTTACCATTGTTGTTCCTGTTATTTCCATTTCTTTTCCAGTTCTTTCTTCAATTCACAGTCACGCTCCGATTGATCTGTCCTTTGGAAATTGGGGCTGTGACAGAGTGGTATCAGAGCTTTGGTTTCGTTCGCTCTGAATACTTACAATTGATTCTTTTAATATCATAGAGTGATATCCAAACTTTTTGTCAGCTTCGATATGTCTTATACAATTTGATTCTAGTGGTGTCACGGGGTGGTATCTAAGCAACTTATTTGTTCGGAGTTGCACCTTCTTTAAGTAAAGTCTGGTTCGGTTAACTAGACTATGTAAAGTTTTAACTGTAATTCTCAGCACACCACCATACCCTGCTCAAACGGAAATTTGAAATTTAAAATATGTGTGATGTGTTTGACTTTATGATTTCAAATGCATGCAAGATGATGATTATTATGACTTGGATATGTTTGGCTTTGATGCTTGCATAGAGACAACTTAAGAACAATTTAGAGACTTCATTTTGCCCTATTGTTCAGAACTAAGAAGAGAACGAGAACCTAGAACTGTTTTAGATTCTCACTTATTTCGAAACATTTTGATTAAGAACCAAATGCGTTTGTAACTCATTGGTAATGATATCTCAATTCGAGAAGGATATTATAAAGGCGAAAAGAACAAGAAGTGAAGAGCTAGCGATTACATCGCATAACAAGCTTATGAATGATCAAGTGCAAATCGAACAAGCTGAGGACCGAGAACTCGATAACTATTGATGGCAAGTATTTGCATCAGAACTAAGGTACGGTGAGTACCGGTGTGCCTTGTCACATATGTGATATGACACCTTCTAAACAACACTTGAGGGTCAGCTTAATATATTAAGCTTAGACTCCTATTTGCACGCTAAGCGTCAGCGAGAATAATAATACTTTCCTTCACCAAAGACTCTTCGTATAGTTCCCTATTTCAAACCGTGTTATTTTAACACAGATTTTAGTTCCATTTTTGCTAATAGACTCATGATGAATTCTATTTTGATCTAATGAGAAGAGATACCAATTTGGTTAGTTATCACGTTGTAGTAATTCTTTCGAATAATATAATATGTTGTATTGAGTCAATTTTTTTTTTAATTTTAGAACCTATACGAATTTAGAGTATTCTTTAATATCTCTACAAACCGCAATGGTATTATTTACCATGTTTGATGAACAATGTGAAATACATATTTACACGTCTTATATTTTATAGATGACAACGAATGGTATAACTAAAGACACCACTTTAGGAAACCGACTAGAGACATTTTGGAATTTTAGAAAGGCTGAAGAGGATGACCTCAGTGAGTTCTTAGCACACTGCTCCCGCTTGTGGAGAGAGGCACGTTCAGTTGGGACGACAGATATGGAAGGTATCCGGCAACTACTTGCTATTTTGCCAAATGAATGGCAAGAATGGGATAGACAATCTCACTACCACTATGTATTTCAGGATTTTGACTACGGTCATCTTGTTGGAAATCTACCAGAATTTGTTGCATTATTGAGTCACAGGTTTGGCGTCCATTGCATTCCGCCACCTAGGCCATATAATCTTTACCAATGATATACGATATGCCCACACCCACCTCTTAATGTTGAATATCCATTTCTGCCTATTCATTTCTCACACATATCTCCATTTTAGCTACAAGAGCCAACAGATGTAGTACACACACTTTCTAGAACCTCACATCACAAGAGAGATATGAGAACATCCTTAAGAGAATGTTCCCAACAACCACTTCCTTTGAGGAAAGAAGATTCACTGACTGACTTCCGTCAACAAATGAGAGACATGATAAATGAAGTTCAAAAGCACATAGGTGCAGGGTCACCGCGGAAAAGGATGCTTCTCTGCGAGCTAAACTTTCTTTCAAAAGTCTATTTTAAATAGACATTAGTATGATATCTTTTCCTTGAGGTGTTTAAGTATCTAATTTTATTTAAGATCTCGATATTATTAGATAATAATAGTTAATCGATATGATGCCAAGAGGAAAAGGAAGAGGGACAAGATATAGTGATTCGTCAAGATTTAAGAAATAACGAGCTTCGACCACTAATTCATCTTCGAGAATTTTTTTTTTTATGATTCTCAAACGACACCCTCCAACTTTTAACGGGAATGGAAAATCTAAATAAACTGAATTATGAGTTCGAGTTAGGAAATACATTTTCAACTTCTTGCTTTATACAACAAGAACATCTCTCCTGTGTCTTATTCAAGCCCTTAGGACCTGCAGATTTTTAGTGGAAAATGAGAAGAATGACTGATATATGACATTAGAATGTCGTTGGCGAGTCATAGAAGACTGTCTTATTCGAAATTACTAAACCGAACACTGAATATCGATTACAATAATATTGGAAGTGCAAAAGACACCAAATCCCGTGAAAATACCTCCACATCCTATATCGATTCTTAGAACTACCGATGAAAAGCATAAAGGGAATTTCAAGCACCGGACAATTTGTTAATATTTTAGGGAGACTAAACGCTATGAACAGAGGCCACATCTCAAGGTCAACAAATTGGCTTAAGGTAGGCGCACATATATAATTTTAGGAATGAATTGGCTAGTTAAAATATATGCCACAATTCTCTATTATATGAGAAAGATATCTTCCCTACCTCCTGGAGATAAATCAACAAATTTTATGGAATTAAAAATTGGAGATTAATTCCTCTTATATTTTTCCTACAAACTAAAAGGATAATGAAGGACAAGGGTAGTTAAGATTTCCTCGTTTACCCAAATGGAGAGCCTAGAATTGATAGAAAAATGAGAAATGTATCAATTATGTGAAATTTCCAAGATGCATTTTCATAAGAACTATTAGAACTACTGCAAAATAGGCAAATTGAGTTTACCATCTACTTGGAATCATGAGAAGTTATAATGTCTAGACACCGTATATAATGACACCCATGAGAGTTATAAGAAATAAATATTCAACTCCAAGAATTATTAGACATAAGTTTTGTCAGACCTAGTGTATCATCTAGAGAAACACTGATCCTATTTGCGAAGAAGGAGAACGTAACATTACGTTTTTATATATATATTATTGATAGATGAACAAACTCACTTGAAAAAAAAATATATTTTATATTGTCTTTCTAGGATAGATGACTTGTTTGACGAACTTAAGATATCTAAGGTTTTCTCAAGGATCAAATTTAGTTTAGGGTAACATCGACTTAAAATTCCGATAAGAAGATGTGCTCATAACAATCTTCCGAACCAGATATGGTCATTTGAATTCCCGGTAATATCATTTGGATTACCAAATGCTCCAGTCATATTTATGGAACTCATTAATCGAGTTATCCCTCCGTACTTAGATAAATTGGCCTTAGTATTCATAGACAATATCTTTATCTATTAAAAGAATAAAGTAGAGCACGAAGAACACTTGAGAATCATTGTAGAGACACTATGACAAAAAAAAATTGATTGTCAAGTTTAGCAAGTGTGAATTTTAGCTGAAGGAAGTAATGATCCTAGGACACATGGTGTCACCAGAAGAAGTCAAGGTGAATCCTAAAAAAGGTAAAGCAGTGTACGTTTGAAATTCACCACGAAATCATAATGAAATTAAGAATTCTTAGGATTTTATGTTCATTACAAAAGATTTATTGATAGACTCTTCAAGATTTTTAGACAAAAGACAAACTTTCTTAGAAATTGAATCAATTATAAATCGATCGTGAGATGTTAAACGTAGTTAAGGAACACAAATAGAAACTTACCACGACACTAGTCTTAGCGGTACCGAAACCAAACAAGGAGTAAGTAGTGTACACTCATACTTCAAAGAATATTTTAGGTTGTGTGTTGATGCGGGAATGAAAAAAAAATTATAGCCTATTTATCTTGACGACTTAGACCCCGTAAACTCAATTACCTCACGTATGATTTGGAGTTAGCAGCAGTTGTGCATTATTTGAAGGTTGGAGTCACCATCTCTATGAAGTAAGGTGTGGGATACTCACAGATCACAAAATTATGATGTATATATATACGTATTTCGATCGAAAGAATCTCAATATGAGGCAATTAAGGTAGCTTGAATTAAGAAATGATTACGACTATGATATATAATATCAGCCGAGATAGGTTAAGGTATTAACCGATGTCGTTAGAATAAGAATCAACTAAATTTGAATTATCTCCTGACACAAGAGGAGAACTCATTCATGAGTTTAGAATGATGAATTTAGAGATAATTCATCCATCCGAGACAATTGTAGGTTATGTTATTGAGCTTGTGGCAACAGAAGACGTGAGAGAAAGGAGAGTGCATACTCCAAAGAGTAGGTGAGACTTTGGAGAAATTTCATATCAAGCTTAGATTGGATACCGTGAAGGGTTATCACAAAGCTTTAAACAACACATCTTTATTGAACAAAGATTTTGTGTTATTAATTATGAAAACTTGAGAAACGAAATATTAAATGAATATCGTGATACTCCTTATACCTCCCACCTAGAAAAAAAAATAAGAATCGAAATAAAAAAACTATAGTGGGATGGATCAAAGAAAGATATAGCATGATTTGATTATTATTATTATTATTATTATTTTTATCTATCGATAACTGTCATGCCAACTCGCGAATCTTCAGCATGAAATATCATCCTGTGAGTTATAATATTTAATGATTTTTAAATGTAAACGAGAACACATTGATGGATTTTGTGAGAGTTTTACAACGTTGAAAAAGAGACAACGCTACTATTTGAATTTTAGTAGCCCACGTCAAAAAAAAAAATACGGACAATTTGATGAGTAATCTAATTGAACCTTTCAAATTAAGAGATATTATTCAAGATAGTTATATATGTGTGTGTATATATATATATATATTTTATTTTCCAGGGTGGAATACCCAAGAAAATCTTCGAGGTTGTTAGAATTTACTTATGATCACGTTTATTGTCCGATAGATATAGTATCATCTGATACTTTTTATAGATAGAATTGTAGATCATTACTTTACTAGGATGAAGTGGTTAAGAGAAAAACTTTAAGATTATATGCAATTGACAAGATGATTGATATGGTGTTATTAATTTGACCAAAAGTATAAAAGGTTGGAAGTCGAAAAAAATTTATATGTTTTAAAATTAAATTCCTGTAGGTGTAACCTTTTAAAGGAGATTGGAGTATAGGGTAAACGACCCCTTTTTTTAGGACCTTGTGAAAGCGTGGATATGATTGGTCCTATGGTTTGTAGGTTGACTTTGCCATCAAGATTTGAGAATATCTATGATGTATTTCATGTATCTCAACTTAGAAAGAATGCGTGTTTTATCTTAACATGTGATTCAAAATATGTAGTCCTTAATGAAGCTATGAGTTTTGAACAGAAATCTGAAACGCAAATTAGATTTAAAAGTTCTGTAGTTGAACAATAAATCTTTAGCATTTGTAAAGTCTTGAGAAGACACCTTGGAGATTAAGAAATCAAATGGGAACTTGAGGAGTTGATAAATTATTTTCTTAATCCGCTTTTGATAATACGAAATTTCGGGACAAATTTTTTTTTAAGGAGGGTAGTATGTAATACCCTAGTCCAAAATTCGAAAGAACTATCGAGTTTATTAAATAAGTATTAGAAGGAATTGAAAATTTTCCTAGATAAGTTTTTAATTTCAGTAATATATAGTTGCTCAAACTTGACATAAAATGTGGCATAACCGAATTGAAATTCGATAATTTTGATCAATTGAGATTGAAATAGATTTATTACTATTGAATATTATTTATTAAATCACAAAACATGGTATGGCTAAAAGTTGTGAGACATAATTGAGAAAATATCCTACTGATTATTAGAAGTGCAATTAGATTAATGAAAGTCCAAATTATGTCCACTAACAATATTTATTACAACAAATATATCTATAATTTTTTTTATTTAAAACAAAATGTTATATGAAACAATTACACTTCATTGTGTAATCACCCACACCACATCTATCCTAACAACTCCAAGCTCTCCCCACCACACAATTGTTTCCACCGACACCATACTACAATCCATATACAACTATCTCTATAGATATCAACTCCCCATCTTTTGTTGTTTGTGCTACAAACTGGAAAATGAAGCAGCAACAAGGAGCATAGGAGAAGGGGTAGTAGCAGCAAACCACAACAATCATTCCTACTCATTTCTTCATAAGCAGACATGGTGCAGCAAGGGTGGCAACGTGATGAAGCACCGGCCTTTCGGCTGTTGAAGGCCTGTTTGAAGTCGGAATAGATTTTGGGGACTAGGCAGCAGCTGCAGAAGGTGGCAGCGATTTCTGTGAGTGGCTGGCCTACTGCAGAAGATGTCAAGCGACGACTGCAGAGGTCGGTCGGTCAGCTGCTGTAGAGGCACATCAGCGGCGAGCTTCGCCAGCGCGGAGTCTGCATCATGAGGCGGCTCGTGGAGCTTTCCGTGTACAAGACAAACCCGTTAAGGTGATGTCCCTCGTCAACCAAGACTCCATTCTTCAACTGATTCTATTCAATTCTTTCCATAGCCATAACAAGAAGAAGTTTGGTTCGGGACTGTTCGGAACGTCTGGAGCCGTTCGGGGCTGATTCGGGGTTATTCGAGGCTATTCGAGGTCTGTCCGGGTTGGTTCAGGACTTATTCGAGGTTGTTCGGAGGTTGGTTCTGCTGGGACTAGAGCTGGAATGGTACGTTCATTAAATTAAGCGGTATACCTCTGTGTTTAAATTTTTCAATCTAAAACTAGAAGAAGTTAGGGTGATTCTCCAACTTGAATCGATTGAATCGGAGTTTTCTATGATTTATGATGAATTTTCGAAGTTTGCTGCGCAGAGACAACTCTGTGACTGTTTCAGCAACCCATGTTTGACGATTCATATCTCCCTGATAATGCAGTATTTTTGACTGTTTTCTTTTCACTTAGATAGCCAACATTACAAGGTTTCTAGAATGATATAGCTCATCACAATGTGATCTATGAATTGAAAGTTGGGAGCCTTCAAAGTTCATGAAAAACCACCTAAAATCTGTCAATTTCCAGAAATTATCCAACACTTTAAGTAGCCAAGTTTGGGAGGTCATATCTCCCAACCCTTTTATTCAATAAGTCTGATTTTCTATATGTTTGTAGTAGGGATGCACATTAGTTTAGAACATGTTTCGGTTTCACTTAAAACCCGTTATATTGATAGTTATGATTGAACAAAAGTGGTTAATTAGTCATGTTATTCATATAAAGTATAGTTTTAAATTTTATTTATTTATTTATTATTTATGGAATAAAATTTTAGTTATAAAACTTTTATTCAAATTCTAAAAATAAGAAAAGGTTGGCCGGGTTTTGGGCTACCTATCGGGCCAAGTCGACTAAATTATTCTATGAGTCGGGTCCTATAAATTTTAGTTGGACTGAATAAAAGTTGTGGACTTTGTATAATATTTATTTTGGATTAGATCCAATAATTTGATAATTAATTAAGGCTTCGTCCTAATTAATTGTACTTGATATATTTAATTAATTAGGATTAATTATTATTTAGATTATTTACATCTTATTTATTAATAATTAATTACGATTAATTAATTAATAATTATGATACTTAATTAATTTAGTCAATCTAAATTAATTTGAGACAAGACATGAACATTTTCTCAGGATATCAAATTATGAGAATATCCCAATAATTTCCGATTCTCATGTCGGATTTAATTATCTCAATTACATTAATTGCAAGAAAGCAATTAATTAGTTATCGAATTAGTAAATATTTAATTCCCTTGAACGAAGTTTCAAAAACCTAAAGTTTCGTTTTGGATTTAGTAGAACGAATATTAAACCTTAGACCTACAAATTGGATTTGATCATTTCGTCTTGAGTCAATAAACGTTATCAACAAACGACTCTAAATGTGAAACGTTACTTGAAGGTTTATCAAGAGAGTGACAACCAATAAACCAGAAGGAGTATAAGGTTTGTTATCTAGCACGGGATTCCAGGTGGGTTTACTACAAACTATACTTTTGATGTATTAAAGCATGTTCAAAGAAAATGTGAAATGATTGACATGCATAAAATTCTTTGTGTTTTGTGTGTGATTCCTATCTGTATTGAGCCATGTCTGCGAACTGGTCAACTTATGAATAACGATAGGATCTCTAGCCATGTGTTGGCCAAGGTTAGTGTACACATGGGGAGTGTGATCGTGAGTCATTATGGACCGGTCCACATAGGACTGTGTGTCAGTATTGACCGATCCGGTGGCACCCATTGTTCGACACGTCTGGGGGAGTGGAACCATTGCTCACCAGCGTTGTTACCATTTTTAACGTCTGGGGAAGCAGTAACTTTGCTCACAGCGTTGCTATCATTGATTATGTCTGGGGGAGCGGGAACATTACTCACCAGCATTGGTTACAGATATGGATGAGACACATGGAAAAGTGAGTGCGCGCTCCAACTTTTGGGTAAAATCAAATGAATGTTTAGTATTCACAGGTTATTTCAAAATACTTGTGTTATACTGTGATATGCATGATCAATAACTGTTTGTTTTCGGCATAACCCACAGAGTACATCAAGTACTCAGCCCTGCTTGTATTTCCAAATACTTGCAGGTTGAGCGATAGGGTGGTGGTGGTGGTGCTGAGTGAAGATTTCTTATATGATAAGTATTCAGAGATAATACATATCTTCATATATGTGTTAAGTTTTCACTATTCCGCTGTATTTCTTTGTCCTTTGTTGATTTTGGCTATCTGGTTTGCCTTCCAAAAACTAGAACCTTCGAATTGTATCTTAGTACTTTATTACACTTCTTTATCATTTTGAACCTTTCGTAAATGTTATTAACTCATTTTAGGATTGAGCTTTTGGGCTACAAAGTTTCCTCCAAATCTATGACGATACACATTTGTTCAGTATTACTCCTCAGTTACCATTGTTGTTCCTGTTATTTCCATTTCTTTTCCGGTTCTTTCTTCAATTCACAGTCACGCTCCGATTGATCTGTCCTTTGGAAATTGGGGCTGTGACAATTATCTAGCATGTAATCTACTTAGACCCGGCCTAACTTCCCAAGAGGAGAAAAGATTTCGTTATGTTTGCAGGCAATACTTTTGGGAGGAACCTTACCTTTTCAAGTTAGGCAAGGATAGTATAATTCGACGTTGCATTTCGGATACCGAGCAAGAGCAAGTACTACGTTTCTGTCATGAATCCCCATGTGGAGGACATTTTGGAGGACAAAAGACGGCTCATAAAGTTTTGCAAAGAGGATTCTTTTTGCCCACTCTCTTCAAGGATGCTCAAGCATTCTATTTAGCATGTGATAGATTCCAACGAGTTGGTGCCATAAGCCGCCGTAACGAGATGCCTCTTCAAAATATATTGGTAGTCGAAATTTTTGATGTGTGGGGTATTGATTTCATGGGCCCTTTCCCTAAATCTTTCGGCTTTGAGTATATCCTTTTAGCAGTCGACTATGTATCCAAGTGGGTTGAAGCTATCCCCACTAGGACTTGTGATACTAATGTTGTTCTTAAGTTTATACAGGAAAACATCTTATGCCGATTTGGTTTTCCTCGAGCTATCATTAGCGATGGAGGAAAACACTTCTGCAATAAGTTATTCGACAAATTGATGAAGAAGAATGGGATCACCCACAATGTTTCTACCCCATATCATCCACAAACCTCGGGGCAAGCCGAAACAAGCAATAGGCAAGTGAAAGCCATTTTGGAGAAAACCGTGAAACCATCCCGGAGAGATTGGGAAATCAAGCTAAATGATGCCCTATGGGCATATAGGACGGCTTTCAAGAGCATTCTTGGGATGAGCCCGTACCGTCTTGTGTATGGGAAGGCATGCCACTTGCCGGTCGAAGTAGAATACAAAGCTTATTGGGCTATTAAGTCAGCAACATACGACCTTGACAACGCAGCCGAGAGACGAGCGCTACAAATTTCCGAACTTGATGAGCTTAGAAACGAGGCGTACGAGAGTGCACGTATCTACAAAGACAAAGTTAAGCAAATTCATAATCGCCGTATTGTTCACAATGAGTTAAAACCGGGAATGAAAATTCTACTTTTCAACTCTAGACTTCGACTATTCTCGGGCAAACTCAAATCTAGGTGGAGCGATCTTTTCGTGATCAAGGATATATTACCATCCGGGGCCATCGAACTATATAGTAACGATGGGGAGGATTCTTTGAGTAAATGGATATCGGGTAAAACCGTACATTGAAGGCGACTGTATGCTCGAAGTTGTGGAGTCAATGCCCATATCTGATCCCTCGTTACATTAGTTCCATTTCGTCGAGCTAACGACGTAAAATAAAGCGCTTCGTGGGAGGCAACCCACACTCATTTTTCCCGTTTTTCATTTTATTTTTTATTTTGTTTTATTTGATTTTTGAGTCCTTTATTTCTTTTTGGTATTTTTCTATGTTCGTAGGTATCATCGAGTTGGGAGAAAACTGAGTCGAACGCAATTCGTGGAAGAAAATAGGACAGAATTGACGAGGGTAAAGTCAGCGACCGCGGCTCACTCAGTGGCCGCTGACCTCGCGCACCCCTTACGCGCCAGCGCCCCGCGCCAGCGCCAGCGACCATGCACCATGCAGAGTCTCTATTTACGTAAGTTTACTCAGCGGCCGCTGACCTATGTCTCGTAAAATTCCTCCAAACGCAACTCTCTATTTACGTAAGTTTACTCAGCGACCGCTGACCTGTCAGCGGCCGCTGAGTTGGCCGAAACACACCTATTTTACCTTCTCTCTCCTTATTTCTCCCACTTTTCCCCATTCTTCACCCCCAATTTCCCAAACCCTAAATCATTCTCAATCTTAATTCTCCAATTACTCCTTCCATACTTCATAATTTCATCCAATTCTTTGCAATCACCACTACTTTTCCATCCTCTACCACTCTATCCGATTAAATTTTCATTTCATCCACAAATTCAACCCAAATCTCAAACCCTCATTCCATCTCTACTTTTGCACACCAAGTGTTTGTTAAAAGTCCAATGGGGAGAAAAAGGTCTAAGACTAGTGAAGTGGGGCAATCTAGCCACCAAGGTGACGGCGACGAGGAATTTCATCCCGTTCGTGACCACATCCCAACTTCCGGTGCCCCGTTTCCAATTTATACCAACCAAGAGGGTACACTCTATACTCGTTTTATTTCTCTTGATCTCACACTTCCACGTACCTTATATTGGGATCTTATGTCTAGCTTAGGCATTGCCTCTAAATTAACTCGCTATTTGAAGAACATTGGTTTAGATAAATATGCTAGATTAGAAATTGATGGCTACAGGGAGCTAGGACTTGAATTTCTCACCACGTTTGATGTTGCTGCTGATTTTAAATCATTTAAATTCCGTTATCGAGGTATTTCTCACACTATTACCACTGCCATGTTGAAATCCATCTTTGGATTTCCTACCTCGGGGCTCCATCGGGTGCTCCCGGAATTTAATCCAAATCTAGCCTGGTTTAAGCTTACAGGTTTTCATAATTGGGCATCGGGAGGGATGTCCAGTGGCTTTCTTCGGGACCCCGAGATCGGCGTCCTCCACAAGTTCATTGCATACTCCATCTCGGGCAATGAACAAGCCAACAAAGTGAACACAGTGGAATGCTTCCTACTCCATTGTGCTATCAAGAAGACGAAGATTTTTCCGTCTTCTTTCATATTCGAGGCCATCCAGTCAATTCAACGGCGGAAACGGGCCCATGCCTCCCTTCTACATCTTGCTACCCCCTAGCCTTGCACCTCCAACTCATCGGTACAAATGGCCCTCCAAACCATGAGCCACTCCTCACAAAATACATCGACATAAGTGAATTGTGGGGTGCGCCATTCACCCTTTCTCGCACCGAGTTAGTGCCACAAGAGCGGAGGAATTGTGTGCGGCGCTATCTAAACGCCCAAGTTGCATCCCGAGCATCTAATGCATCCGAAGAACCGGGAGATACACATATGGTGGATGATGAGGAAGCTCAATACGAGCATGAGGAGGACGAGCAAGCCGAAGACGAGGCCGACGCCACTTGGCTTGGCTATGACCACGTGAAAACCGCCGGAGGATCCGAATGGGGTACCCAACATCAATGGGGTACCCAATCTCAATGGGGCGAACAATCTCAATGGGGCACCCAACCTCAATGGAACGCTCAATGGGAGCAGTTCACTTCTGAGATCACCACGGGGATACGCGAGATGCGATCTGACATCCGCGACCTCCATACTCACCTCGACACACATCAACAGCAGTGGGAGACTCAGAACCAGGCGATGGAGGAGAAAACCCGACTACTCCGGGAGATGCAACAACAAATGTCCTCTTGGACCCTTGGCGGTGCACCCACTTATCCTCCTCCCGACCAACAGTGAGCCTTTGTCTCACTGTTGAGGTACCTTTACTGCTTTCTTTCCCTTTTCGTGTGAGTGTGTTTTCGGCTAACTTTTATTTTTCCCTTTGTTTCTTAGTTTATGTTTGCAGGTTTTCTTTTCGTTTGTTGTCCCGAATGCCGCATATCAAGGACGTTTCTCTATCCCTACTTTTTAGATCTTTACTTTCCGCAATGAGGGCATTGCTCTATTTTTATAGGAGGGGGAGGGGTGTCTTTTTATGCGTGCATTCGTCATTTTATGTTCGTTTCTTGTGAGCATGTAAAATTTTGATTATTTTTAAGCTACTTGGTCTTTATATATCGTGGTAAATCGAAGCATGATTTATGTTCGAGATGAGACATGATTTGAATTCCTTGATTGATTGGAGTTGATTTATATTGTGAAACGTAGATGAACTAAGAAAGTGTAGAACATTATGACCGGATTATAGATCTTAGTAGAATGATTAAAATAGTGATGCATGATGATAGAAATTGATTGATTCAATTTGCTAGTTGTTTATGACCACTTGTTGCGTATCCGTGTTTTATTAAATGAACTTTGTCAAGAGGTCTCTGCTCCTATGGGAACCATGAGCACGGGATACCGCGTGAGGATACATTAGGAAACCCCTAATTGTTCATACCTCGCGACAATGACCATATAACTTGACATCGTTCTAAGTGATTTTCTTAAAAGTTCTTAAAATATAGGAATACAAAAAGGATTCTACCCCGCTCTCTTAAATCAAGAATACAAATGTATAAAAGAGATGGGTATGGGAAACCACATCGGGAAAATCGGATCATTCGGAGTACTCACCCGGTGAATATTGTCCTAAATATTCCTCATGTTGAAAGAAAGTAAGAAAAGATAAAGATACGCTATTTATGTAATATCCTGCTATTCTAAAAGTAGTTATCATGTACTGAAAATCGGGATAAGAAAATTTCGTAATAAAAGTTTAAAATATCGATTAGCTAATCGATATTAGTAGCTATTATTCGTGCACATTATAATTATAGGAGTAATGATAGATATTATGTGAGTTAGTTTTGAATTAATAACATTATTCAAAAGATGAAACCAATTAATTATTTCGTTGCATAATTGGTTTTAGTTCGATATAGTAATTAAAAACTTATACAATTCAAGACTAAGGTTTTAAAGATATTAATATCCTAATGGGATACTAATTATTCACTTAGAAAATGTATAACAAAGTAGTAGTATGTTGTATACTATAACAAAGTAGTAGTATGTTGTATACTATAACAAAGTAGTAGTATGTTGTATACTATAGAGATGAATATTACTTGGTATTGATAGAAAGATGATTATACAATGATATATATACATATAAAAGTTGGGATATAATTATTCAATAGCATCTTAAATAGAATAATATCAAAATGATGCTTGGAATGGTTAGAAAAGCAGTAATTCAAAAAAATTCAAAACTTAGCATCGTAGGCTAAAACTAAACAGATTTGTCCTAGTTTTCCACTTTAGTTGCAGATTGCATTCACATTCAAGAAAATCAAAGTTGGAAGTAAAACAGTATACTAGCTACATACTGAGATGTAATTATTACAACAAAGAAAAAAAAATCGTGAGGCATGGCTGTGACATTCTGACATATGCCTGTATGTATATATATAATAAGACTAAAGAAAAACTCTACAGGATGAAATATTAGTAAAATCAAGCAAAGTCAGAGGATGTACAATAGAATCAGCCTAAATCTTCTAAAAGATCTCATACAACAAATGACATAAAGGACATATGAGATAACTATTACATAAATAATAAGGACTAGGATGGACAGCTATGCTTCATAAATCAAAAGAAGAGAGAGGGGCTCCATGCTTCATAGCATTCCAGTTTATCCTTCAAGAGCCGCAAAAGATGAATTCTACAGCTACATGCTGTAAGTAGATAATATTTTAGTACATATAGCAATGCTGTCAAATATACATTAGATATGATGGGAAGCAAAATATGATAGTAAGAGTTGTAGACCCAGTGCTAGTCTCCTAAAATCACTCTTCGAGACCAACACACTCAACCAATTAAATCCAAGCTAGATTTATCTAAGAGTACTCCTTTCCACTACATATGGGTAGAAGCTCCCTCAAAAAAAACACTCCACACAATAATCAATTTCAAACTACAAGACTTAGAAATCTCAGAGAAAGAGCTTGAGGAAGAAGCTCTACCCAAGAAATATTCAACAAGAAGTTCAACCATCTCAAAGTCAGAGGTGCTTAAGGTATACACATTCAAACTTTAAAAGCATTTTCTTTTAAGCACTTAGATCAAAACCATGTTCAGAAACTATAAACTGAAATAAGAAGTAAGGAGGAACTCTTTCCTCAACCTTCATTTTAGAACCCAAATTGTGCAGAAATAAACAAGTATGTCATATTCTGTGTTTACAGTTTCAAAAGATTCTAAGTATAATTAAATTCAGGATTTAGCGAATTCTAAACTTATGTGATACAAACGATAATGAAGCTTTAAATTTAGAATCATTATAGAACCATAAGGGATGTATTTTCAGATTTCATAACATAGAACATAGATAGATAGATATATATATATATCTTCAAATTTCAAATTTGAACTATGGCTTTATCCGAAAGCTCATAACCAGAATGATATATGCAGAGATTGAAATTTAGAAAATGAAAGTTGAAAAATTTCATAACATAGACCTGCATAAAAGCATGCTCCCAGATTCAGAACTTCCACTTAGGTTTGAATACTTAAATTTAGAACATAGCATGCTTAGTAACCATTTATGACTCTATTTATGCCCTTATGTAGGAGAAATTAGAACTTAACATGCTGATAGAACACCACCTTCACACCACACAAATTCCAAATAAGAGAGGGGACTCAAAACACCTAAATTATGCTTGGACAGAGGGATAGAACAACTAAAAGATTTCAAAACATACTCCAGATCCTATTTCATACTCTCTGTCCCAAGTAGGAATTTGAACATAGGACAACTTCAGTTTTTTTTTCAGCTTCAACAACATTTTAATTAAAATCCAGAGACACGTTAGAACATGCAAAAACAACTAGATGAAAAATGAGGCAGAGAGACTCAGTGAAGGAACTCACCGAGGCAGAGGCGACGGAAATCATCGTCCCTACTTCCGAAAGAGTGCATCCGAGATGGACGCTGGGAGAACCAAGGGGAGAAGCTCTGGGAGGAATTCTGTAATATAAATGATGAGAAGTTTTAGAAAGCAAATTAGAGATCTGAAACTGAAAGTTAGAACCTACAAATCTAGAAATAGAATAAAGGAAGAGACTTACCAGGAGATGGGAGAAGATGATGGGGGAGACTTTGCTCGATTCCAGCCTCCGGGAGAGGAGAACGACAAGGAGAGTTCTACCTGGGCAAAGACCGAATACAGAGAGAGTTAAAAATTTAGAGAAAATCGAGAGATTGGAAGAATTAGGGATATGTTTCAAACCAAAAACAATCAGAAATTTAGAGAAGGGATTGTGGAATCTCATAAAATAACTATGATATAGAAACTGAAATTTCAAAGAAATGGAGAAATAAAAAGATAGAGAAAAGAAAAGCTTTTACCTGTGAGAAGCGACAGCAGCTGGCCAGGGGAGCGCCGGTGAGTTTTCCCCCGTTCTTTCTGAGGGAGCCGAGAGTCCTGAGCCGAGCAAAGCAAAGCAGAGGGAGAATAAGGAATTGACAACTAAAATTTAGGAATATCGGATCTAGAAAGAGATAGATGAAAGATAAGACCTTACCTTGAGATAATCGTCGGCGACTACTCCGTCCAGTGAGTACTTTCGCCGAGAAATAAGGAGAGTCGAGGACTCTGCTCGCTCAGTAAAACAGAGTGAAAGAAGAGAGGAAGTGATTGTGTTATGTGCGGAGAAAACTGAAAGTAGGGGATTTAGAGATGGAAAATAATATAGAACTTTGAAATCCTAAAGGAGATATAGAAATTGGGAGAAAAGGTTGAAGGTGAGGAGAGTGTTAGTGTCTAATTAGGGATAGGAAGATGCTAGAACATGGGTTAGGAGTTGGGTCGGGTCACGGGCCGGGTTAAATGGAAGGATGGGCCAATTTATTTAATTTAACTTGGCCCAGTAGAAGTTTAGTCTATTTGATCTTATGGGCCGAGATTTACTAAAGGATTGGGCCAAGCTATAGTTAAATGTCTGGGCCGAAGGTATTAATGACTGGGCCGAAATCTAGTAATCTTATGGGCCAAACTCTTAATCAATATTAATGGGTTTAATTTTATTTAGTTGGGCTAAGAGCTATTAATTTAATTGGATCAAGATCTAATTAATTGGGACTAGGTCCAAGTGTAGAATATTATTATTGAACTTAGAGAATTTATTTATTAAGCTAGAATTTAATCATAATAGTTGATTAAATTAAGATCATACCTAAGGTGTATTAATCAAGGTTAATACTAACCTATAAGATTAAAATAAATTTTTGAATGATAATAAATCAAGTAGAGTTCTCTTATGAATTATACCCAACATTTATTGGCTTGGGTGAGATGTATGAGAAATTAGTTAAACCATAGCTTGATTAAGAGTGTAACGACACCTCTAGATTTAAGCACTCAAATATTAGTCAAGTTAAGATTCAAGAATAATTACCAAAAATAATAAGGACAACATTCCCTTTCAAAGTAGAAAAATATATATACTCAGATGAATATCTCACCTCGTAAAAATCGATTAAGGTTACGCTGGGAGGATGTACTAAGCAAGAAGATCGAATTTAATTTGAAGAGGAAGCGAGCCAGGTAGGCTTTCTTATACAACTAAAATTATGTGTGCTGTATCAGTTTATGTTTCATTTCAAAAAGCATTTTGAACTGAAAATATGTTTCAAGTATTGTCTGCCATAAAATGTTTATGATTTTCGTATGATACCTATCTGCTCAGTGAAGTTAAAAGAATCAAATTCGGGTTCCAGTGGGTAAGCATCCCCACTCGGACTAGTGTACACAAAGTAACCGTGAGTCATCGAGCGGGTTGGCCGGTTAAAGTGACCGTGAGTCATCGAGCGGGTTGGCCGGTCAAGGTGTTCGTGGAAGGTGGCCACCTTCCCAACACAAAGAAGAAGAAGTTACAGATATGGTAGATTACTAAAGAACTTAGATTGCAATCAAACTTAAGATTTCACAAAAGGATTTTAGTGAACATAGGTTCTTTAGAGACAATATCCCTATGTTTCACTGGAAAATGGCATGACAATTATATTTGTATGTGTGTGATTTTGGCATGTGTCTACTGAGTACAATCTGTACTCAGCCCTGCATGTATTTATAAATATGCAGGTTGAGTAATGATGAAGGAGGAGTGCTACGTTCGGGCTTTTTGTCGACCTCTTATTAGTTGACTCTTGGGGGTTCTACATGTCTTCACACATGTAGAGCTTTTAGCGATCCAAGTAACTTTCCGCTGCTAGTATGAGATTGTTATGTAATAAACCTAAGACTCAAGTTTACTTCATGACAAGTTATTATGTATTGAGCATAAGACTCAAGCCCCTTTTCTTGCAAATCATGTATGATGAATTATTCGCCCAGTTATGAGATTGTTGTTCAGTTTCGTCCTCGTTCCATTACCCCATTTCTATTCCGACTTCTTTAATCCCTTCCCAAGTCACGGTTTCCCCGACTTTGCTATCCTTAGTGAAGTGCGGGCGTGACAATTTAAGATAGATAAAAACTCTAGCCGATTATGTGATCTCAATAACGTCTTATGCATCATTATTTTGCATTGTTTGAATCGATTATAATCTAGTCTAGATGGTTTATTTACTTCTATGATCTCTATATGACATGATGTGATGATATGATGATCAATTTTGGAATGATTTGAAGTCTTATCAAGAACACATGCCGTGGTTATATTTTTCCTAGCGATAGTTTAGACTAAGTTATGCTTGAGGACAATCAAAGTTTTATGTGTGGAGGGGTTGTTTAGTCTCATTTTGTTCGTCTAAACTTAGGCTTTTCGTAGCTTTATTCGTATTATTTTCCCTCGTTCCGTGATGTTTTGGCCCGATTTATGTTTCATTTTATGTTTCAGGATCATTGGCCTAAACGAGCGTCGAAAGTGGAAAAGAAAATAGAAAAGACGAGAAAACGAAGAAGTGTGCCGAAGGACACGCGACAAACCGTGTCAGCGGCCGCTGACCCATGATCAGCGGTCGCTGACTTGCCAGACTGAGCCAGCGCCAAGCCACCCGCGAGCCAGCGGTCGTGCCAGGCCGCAGCACACAGGTCAGCGGCCGCTGACCTATCTAAGCGGTCGCTAGCCCCCCGTTTTTCGCGCGGGCCGTTGCAACAAACCCTAGCGCCACTCGGAACAAACCTAGTCAGCGCCCGGTGACTTCCAGAGACCGCTGAGTTTCCTCTCGCTATAAAAAGACATGTCATGCCATTCATTCGATACATCACAATTCTCCACACTTCGTTCCGACTCCTTTTGGCATGAATTCCTAGACTAGTTTTCCAGCATATCTCTATTATTTTTAGTTCTTCTCGATCCCGCAATCAAGGGTCGAGACTTAGCATTCTAGATAGGATTTTTCGTTCCGTTCTTTATTTTAGAGTTAGCCGTTTACAACATTCGAACACCGTTATTTCCAGATTTTCATTGTCGTTTCCAGACGTACTTCAAGTATTAATTCAAGTTCATTTCTTTCCCTTTAATTATTGCTTTGTTTATTTACTTTTATCGTTTGTTTCGTTTTGTGCTTTCAATTCCTTTCATCGCTTTGGATTTCCAGATTTCTTTCCATCCTTCTTTCGTTTTCAAACTTCAAGTTCTTTACTTTCCTAGATTAGATTTAATTTTTGTTCTTAGTTTAGACTTTAATTGCTTTTCTTATTTACTTTCTTCGCCTAACTATAAAAATCCAAGTCAAATTCTTTAAATGCTTTCCGTTTTTACGAACAAAGAATATAATTGCCCTGCTAAGCCTTCCTTGAGAATACGAATAGGGTCAACTTATTAATCTATAACGAACTCGTTCTCTTGCGAGCAATTTAATAAAATAACTTGGAAGTATATCGGCTGGAAATATTCCTCGTACCCGTTACTGAGTCCCTTTATCGGACAGTGGGTCTGGTCTAAACAACGCCAAGTACTGAAAGTTTAAAATAAGTTGAAACAGTATTTTCATAAAATGAATTAGTTTTTGTTGTACAAAGATTTGATATTTTTTTGTTAGCATTTTTTTAGTTCTATTAGTTGGAGAAATAATTGATGATTTCACTAGAAATAAATTTTCTTATCATATATATATATATATCAATTATATTATTTATGTGTTATATTCATAATATTAGAGGTGTAAAGTAATACATAAATTATATTTTTATAAAATATATAGATATTCTAAATTTATTTTACGTTAATTTAAATTTTCAACCCAATTGTCTTAAAAAATTTAAATATCATATTAATTATTTTATAACTAATAATTGTGCCGATTTTCTCACAACACGTTTTTCGTGGATGGATAAAGATTTATAAGAAACACATTTGATAATATCAACCTCAAAATATTAATAAAAGAAACGTTCATCATGTACATTTCCACATATAATGTTTGATATTATCCTAATACATATGAAAGTAATTTTAAGAACAATAATTTTTCTTTTCCAAAATTTTCAAGAGTCACATTTGAAATTGAGGAAGAACTTGCCGCCGCTCCCCGCGCCTGCTCCACTGTCCGCCACGTCCCACGCGCATCCCCCGTGCATCCTCGCGCCTCCCCTGCGCCTGCCGCCGCCCGGAGCCCATTTTCCAGTCGCCGCTGCCTCTCCCCGCCACTGCCGCCGCCACCCCAGCCTCTCCCCGTCGCTGCCGCCCTCCAACAGGTAAGGTATTCAATTTTTTTTAACACATTTAATAATTATTGATAATTTTTATGTTAATTATGGTTAATTAAATTGTTAATTGTATTATTGTTAATTGTGTTAGATAATTTTTAATTAGATAATTTGTTAGACAATTTGTAATTAAATTGTTAATTGTGTAAATGATAATTAATTGTGTAATTGTAATTGTTAATTTGATAATTTGTAATTGTTAATTGTGTTAGACAATTAAATTGTGTAATTGTGTAATTGTTAATTGTGTTAGACAATTTGTAATTGTGTAATGTTAGACTAATTATAATTGTGTAATTGTTGTAATTGTTATATTAATGTTAGTTAAAATTGTTAGTTTATATTGTTAATTAAATTTTTTAATTATAGTTAATTTGATAATTAGACCTAATTAACTAATTAGGTTGTCTTAATTAAGGAATTTTCAATTAGGGTATTTGTTAATTAGGGTATTTGTTTAATTAGAGTATTTTGAATTATGTTAATTAGGGTATTGTTCGGGTATTTTCAATTAGGGTATTTGTTTAATTAGATTATTTGTTTAACTAGGGTCTTTGTTAGTTATGTTTAATTTTGAATTAATTAGGGTTTCTTCAATTACGTCTGTCGCCTCCTGACTCCTCCCTTAGTGTTCCGGAGCTGCCTTTCGCCGCTTCGATTCCGCCTCCTTCGGTGAAAGGTAATTACATTATGTTTCATTTAATCCTGTTTATTTAATTTGTTTAGTTAATTAGAAATTTTATTGTTTTAATTACTTATGTTAATTATATATATGTAATCTAGGTAATTAGATTGAATATCTTAGGTTAATTAGTAATAAGATTTAATTGGTTAGATTAATAATTGTTGCATATATATTTTATGATGTTGGGATAGACGTAATTAATTTCTTAAGGATCTTCTCTTTTGGGATAGATTTTGATTACGTCTTATGGATCTTCTCCCAATTATATGTGTTATTGTTCTGCGAACCTCGTTATATTTCGATATATATGTTGTGATGTTTTGGATGAGATGCACGAGTTGTTGTGATACGATATTTTGATGGTATATGACATGTATGTCGGGATAGTTTGATGACCTTTAGCTGACTTGTTAGATTGGATGCACTTAGATACAATTAGCTAAAATAGTTTAAATAATCGCATATTAAAATCTTGAGTCTGCATGCAACTGTAATCCACCAATGCTTGTGATCTACCTGAAATCCCTATTGATTCAAATGCTTGTGAGCTTCAAATGCGTAGCATCAAACAATATAAACATCAACGTATAATTAATAAATGCAAATCAACTCCGTACAAAACATTAAATATCGTAAGGATTTTCTGGCTCTCTATTCAAGTCCAAATAATTCACTAATACAGTGTCGCCCTCTATTCAACTCCAAATAATTCAACTTCTCAATTCCACTCACATAAAGCACTAATACAGTCTCGCCCTCTATTCAACTCCAAATAATATTCATCTTCTCTATTCAACTCACATAAAGCACTAATACAGGGTCGCCATCTATTCAACTCCAAATAATATTCAACTTCTTTATTCAACTCACATAAAGCAATCTTCTTTCATTATCACTTAATTAATTTCCTTATTTCAATATTATATGTGTAATTTAATAGAAGATCACTAATAGTTTTGCCTTCTCTTGCCCTCTCCGTAACTAATTAAACTTTGTTTCATTATTTGAATACTACTTATTAATAATCAGGCTTATAAAAATGAGTCGAGATTGGATGTACTTGCGGTTACTTCCAAATGGGGAATTTAATCCACATTTTCTTTCTAGGCTTGAAGAATTCTTAAGATTTTCAAGTAGTCAGCACCAGTACATGAATGGAGAAAAAATTAAACGTCTGTGTGTGAAGTGTAAGAATATATGGTTTAGAAGTACAAATGTTGTACAGCTACATCTTGCTAGAAAAGGTTTCACACGGGGTTACGAGATCTGGAGGTTTCAAGGGGAAACAGAAATACCTTCAGATGTTCAAAAAACACGTGTCGATGCAGATGTAGAACCCGAAGAAGATTACGGGACATACCACGAGATGGTTCATGATCTCGGGGGTCCCAGTTTTAACAACTCAAATGTCGAAGAAGATCCAAATGCTACAGTAAGATTGTTGTATGAGTTGTTGGATGCCGCTAATAAAGAGTTATACCCTGGGTGTAAAAACCACACTCAGTTGTCTTTTGTGGCTCGTCTGATGACTTTGAAGGCCCATTCTAGAATGCCACAAAAATATTTTAATGAAATGTGTGTTTTATTAAACGAAGCATTTCCAGATCATCACAAAGTACCCATGAACTACTATAGCACATAGAAATTGCTACGTGGAATGGTTTTACCTGTAGAGAAGATAAATTCATGTAGGAATCATTGTATGATCTATTGGGAAGCAGATTCCAATCTTTTGAATTGCAAGTTTTGCAATGAAAATCGATACAAAGATAAGAGTCGAGGACGTAAACCAATTGCATATAAGAAGATGTACTACTTCCCTTTAACACCTCGTTTATAGAGGTTGTATGCATCTAAAGCTACAGCTGGAGACATGATCTTGCATTCAACTTCAGTTGATGATGGTGTTATGCGACATCCAGCATAATCACCGGCATGGAAGCACTTTAATGTCACTTACCCAGGTTTTGCAGCGTAGCCAAGGAATATAAGATTAGGCCTATCAACAGATGGTTTTCAACCCTACGGTCAGTCGGGACAATAGTACTCATCTTGGCCTGTTATCCTTACACCTTACGACTTACCTCTGTGGTTGTGCATGAAAGAACAACACATGTTTCTCACAATGCTTGTACTTAGTCCAAGAAATCCAAAAGATAAGATAGATGTGTACCTACAACCACTTATATCTGAACTCAATCAATTGTGGTCAGTTGGTGCCCATACTTATGACATTTCAAAGAAACAAAACTTCCAGATGCATGCAGCGTTGATGTGGACCATAAGTGATTTTCCAGCCTACTCTATGTTGTCTGGTTGGAGTACAGCTGGGAGATTAGCTTGTCCTCGATGTATGGAACAAACTGAAGTATTTTCTTTAACACATAGCCAGAACCAATCATGGTTACACACCACAAGTTCTTACCTTACGATCATCACTTCAGGAGGAACAAGAGGGCTTTTAGAAAGAATAAATTCGTTGCAGATGATCCTCCAGAGAGGAGATCGGGGGAAGAGCTACTGTATCAGATTGAAGATCTGGGTCTCGTGAAGGTAACTGAAGATTATGATGGTAATAACAAGCGTATTTTAAAACAAGTTACCACTGGATGGAGGAAAAACAACATATTTTGGGACCTTCCATATTGTAGTTCTTTGTTGATTCGTCATAATTTAGATGTTATGCACATTGAGAAGAATGATTTTGATAACATTTTCAATACTGTGATGAATGTCGAAGGCAAGACAAAAGACACAGCAAAGTCTAGGATGGAACTAAACTACTATTGTCATAGACCAGAGTTAATGCGTGACGAGTATACCAATAAATATCCTAAGGCATGTTACACACTTGATAAAAAAGAGAAAAAAGTCTTGTGTGAATGGGTGAAAGGGCTTAAGTTTCCGGACGGTTACGTGTCAAATATGGGTAGATGTGTGGACATGAGTAAATTGAAGATGTTTGGCATGAAGAGTCACGATTGTCACGTTTTCATGCAGCGTATACTACCCATAGTATTTCGAGAACTACTCCCACAAGCCGTTTGAAAGTCGATAACAGAGTTGTGTTTATTCTTTCGTGATTTGACATCACGAAACATAAAGAATGAGGACATGGAGACACTTAACAATAACATCCCAGTGATTTTATGTAAAATTGAGTGTATATTTCTGCCAAGCTTCTTGGACTCAACGGAACATTTGCCTATCCATCTAGCTGACGAGGCAAAAGATGGAGGACCAGTTCAATATCGATGGATGTACCCATTTGAGAGGTACTTCAAAACATCTTAATTACAAGTTATATTTCAACTAATACATTATGTTTAATGTTTTCCACCACAATCATTTCAATACAGATATTTTAGAAAATTGAAAATTAATGTGAAGAACAAAGCAAGTGTTGAGGGATCCATATGTTTTGCATACTTAGTGGAGGAAGCCACTGCATTTTGCTCATATTATTTTGAGGATCATGTCAGTACGATGCATAGAGAGTTGCCTCACAACTACGTTGGAGGATGTTCTACTAGTGGGGAACAGGATCAACCAGGCTTGCTTTCCATATTCAAATTGGTTGGAACTGGTGTTGGAAAGACAGCCAAAAGTTCACTGGATGATAGAGAATACAGAGCTGCTCATCTATACGTACTCCATAATTGTGTGGAGATCGATCCATATATCAAGTAAAGTTTTACAACTCAATATATATAACACTTCTATTTAATTTAAGATGTAGTTTTTATCAACTAATATCTACTTGTTGTATGAAGGGAGTACGAATCACAACTCAGGCTCTCAAATCCATGGATTTTTGACATGGACATTGACAAGAAAATGTCGACAGAATTTTCTGAATGGTTTTGTACCTATGTGAGTTAAATTGACACTAATCTAACTTGAATTTAATTTATAATTAAGATATATGCATCAATACTTAACAGATCAAATATTATAACTTTTTGGTGATATAGGTACAAACTTATGTAACAGATCCTGTAATATCTGTAATATGAGATATTTCACGTGGACCTTCACCAATGATTACAACATATCGTGGTTATTTGGTGAATGGTAATAAATTTCACACGATATCTCATGGAACTCACAAAGCCACTATAAGTAGTGGTGTGTGCATCAAAGCAGGTAACTATGGAGACTCGAGTGAGACATATTTTTATGGACAATTAGTCGAAGTGTGCGAACTCACATATCTAGGGTTATACAATAAAAAGGTCGTTTTATTCAAGTGTGACTAGTTTGGCACTTCTTCGGCAGGTACAAGGGTTGATCCTCAGTTCAAATTAGTGTCTGTAAATCATACACGCAGACTTAGAAAGTATGAACCCTTTGTATTAGCCGTCCAAGCTACACAAGTGTATTACTGTTCATATCCAAGTATGAATCAACAGTGTAGAGACTGGTGGGAAGCTTGTTCTATCAAGGCAAGGTCCAATGTCGATATTGCTCTGACCCAAGACACTTCCCAGTAGGTCACCCATCATAGTATTGCTCCAACCCCACACACCAACACTTTCTTTCCCAGCCTGCTTTGTCCTCACTGACAGGCTGACCCAGGACACTTCTCAGTAGGTCACCCATCATAGTATTGCTCTAAGCTAAGCACGCTTCACCTTGGAGTTTCTACTAAGGGGTCACCTGAAAAGATGATGCACCATGTTGGTATGAGTAGTACTAATCAATTCATTTAACCTCTCGTCAACAATGGTAGTGCAGACCCTTTTCGACTGAGGCAGGCCGCACTTCCATAAGTTCTCTCGAGTATGATACACGGAGGACCCCCCCTCCGGGAGGTGCTGGAGTCCACTTCCCAACACTTACCACATTCGAATTTCAACTTATTAATTATAAATGCAACGCATTGTATGTTTAATATAAAACTTCAACTTATACGTTTCTTGTTATAAGTGCAACTTATTTATTAATTTTCAACATAATAGATGTCTTCCGGTCGGAGATCTTCATCACGAGATGATGTGTCTACTCCTCGAGGAAGGGGTGCACGACGTTCTCCTCTTTTTATCTTCCGGGGTAGATCTCCAGACTCATCATCCGGATATGAGTCTGGGACGGGTCTGAGCCACCACATTGGTGGAATACATATAGGTGGTCCGTCGTCTGGCTCCTACGGTGGACTGCCGACATACCTAAATTTGTCACAAGTCAACCACTCCGTGTATTGTCACATCAACAACATACTTTGAGGAATGAAGTACAACAAAATCAAAATTCCTGTACTAAGTATCATTCCCAGTATGGCAATACATTGGGAAATCTCGTGAAAGGTGGTAACCACTCTCAATTGGCAGCGCGTGTCTCAACCTCACTGCCATGCATTTAATGCAGCCATTAATGCGTTGAAAAAGAGTATCATCGTCTCCAACAGATAGTTTCATCAAAGAAGCTATAAATACCACCTTCACCTCCAGAAAGATGTACGAGAATTCAAGTTATTATCCTGCAATTACTCTGCTCAAAAATCTTCAAGCTCTCAACGCTCTAAACACATCCATCCTTCAAGAATTCTCTGTTGTGTTTATTATTTTGAAGATTCACGTTCTGGAAATTTGTTTTTACCAAAACCCAAAGTTAGGATCTAGTTTTGATCCAGTTGTATTCCTAGATTGTAGTTTTCAATCTTAGGAAGAAGATTTGTAATCACAAGAAGTTATCTAGTTTTGATAATTCTTGTGGCTCGTACTCAACGAGTAAAAAGAAAGGAGAAAGCTAGTGAAGTTATTCGATCTAGATTTGATCGAGCCGTGGACGTAGGGACAGTTTATCCCGAACCACGTTAACTGCTTGTGTTCTTTATTTTTGTTTTACTTCATTATCATCTTTTTCATACTCTTGCATTTAAATCTGGGTTGTTAATCACCTCAAGGAAGAAAACGTTTTACTCATTAAAAAGAGCATTAACCACCATATTCCGCACACAACATTAATCAAGTTTAAATCTGTATTTGATATTCTTGATTACTGTTTTCACATATAAGGTATTATTTGAGCAAGATTAAATCTTCCTAACAAGAAGATTTGTCTTGCTACCCTAAGCTATCTTAGTCTTTAAGTGTGCTTAAGCCTTATTCTTATATTTGAAACAAGTAAACCTAAAAAGTTTGAATTGGTGTATTCCCCTCCCCCCCCATACACCAAACTAGCTCTTTCGGGACCAACACGGTGGATGCAGTCTTAGCAGCAGGGAGGAGCAAGTGGTCCCTCATTTCCCCCGTTTGACCCTCCCGATTCTGATTCTTAGACTGTATTTGTATGGTTGCTACATTCATACTATTGTTTTGTATTTCAACATTTATAACATTTTTGGTTAATTATACTCCCTCCGTCCACGATATTTCTTCCCAACTTTTCTTATTGGTCCGTCCACCAAGTTTCTTCCCACTTCCCTTCTATTTTTGGCAACCCTTTAATCCACTCACAACTCAACACATCATCAATAATGTGGGCCTCATTCTCCACTAACTACACACTACTCAATATATATAATCATTAATGTGAGCCTCTTATTCCACTCACTACTCTATACACTTTACACATCATCAATAAAGTGGACCCCATCCTCCACTAACTATACAACATTCAATACATTTTACTTTTTACCAACTAAGTCAACACAATTTATTAAAACCCGTGCCAGGTCAAATTGGGAAGAAAGATCGTGGACAGAGGGAGTATTAAATTTCGAATTTCAATCGATTTCATAAATTTTAAATTATCGTTCAATGTTTTATTTTATTTGTATTGTTTGTTGTGACAGGTTATAGTTTACCGGTATTACAAAAATAAAAAAATAAAAATAAAATATTTAAACAATCCGTCGTTAGGTCAACAGTCAAAGGTTGACGACGGATCTAATATCCGTCGTTAGCTAACGACGGATAGTAGATCTGTCGTCAACTCTCCGACGCCATCGACGATCACCGGGGGCAACCTAACGACGGAATTCAATCTGTCGTTAGCTAACGACGGACATTGTATTCCGTCGTCCGTGAGCCTAACGACGAGCGAAATATAGACGGAATATTCCGTCGCCTGTAGCCCTTTTTATTGTTGCGCGAATATAAAAAAAAATAATTTTTTGGTATAAAGTGGTGGACCTCAATAAACTTCACTAACTTTTCAATGATAAAATGTTTCATTTTTTGAAAATAAGTCATTATTATTGATACACAACAATATAGTAAACATATCATGAATAATGAAACAGATGAAATTTTATTTTTAAGTAATATTTTGATAAAATTCAAGAGCCTAATTTTTTAATTTGTAGAGGACCTCGATATTGATTGAGACGGGTCTGGCTATACGTAACTATTATTTTTACATGAACAAAATATTGTAAGGAGTACTATATAAAACTAGCTTGTGTACAAATAGGCTACAAATTATAATAAAATATTAAAATAGGAGTAATATTTTTACTATAAAATTTTTATTTAATAAATTAGTATTTTTTAATGACTATACTAGTTTTCACTTTTCATAATAGCAAAATTGTAAGTGAGCTGAAAAATGATACTATACTACTCCCTCCGTCCACTAAAGAGCTTCCTAGTTTGACCCGGTGCAGATTTTTATGTAGTGCTTTTGATTTTAATGATGATATGTAATTAGTGGAGTTTGGATCCCACTTAATATATTGTTTTAAATTGTGTTGTGTGTAGTTAGTGGATGTTGGGTTCCACTTAATATATTATATTAAATTGAGTTGTGTGTAGAGAGTGTGGTGGGTCGACTTTTCATAAATGAAAAATTAAATTAGGAAAATATTTTGTGGACGGACGAAAATGGCAAATTAGGAATTTGTTTCGTGGTCGGAGGAGGGAGGGAGTAATATGTAAAATGTTTTTGGATTAGGCAAAACCCCCCAAGAATTCTATTTTGCGTCATCTCTCTCACTCTCTAAACAGAGGATAATGCTTTCATCGGTTCCTCAGCAGCGTTCATTTTTACTTCTCAACTTGCCGTCTAATAGAAATTCATGGGCTTACCACTATGCTTCTTCATTTCAACTATTTCTTCCTAACAGGTCTGCACTCAATTTTCATTTCCTGTCTGTCGTCATTTTGATTTTATCTTCTTTTTTTATGTTCTTATTGCTCTTTATACAATAATTTTCTGATTGTTTAGTAGTTAGCATTTAAGCTTGGACTAGAAATTCTTGATGAGAACCTATCTATTTTGAGTACTCTCAATTGTATAAACAACAAGTTTGTCCCAATATGTATTGTATAGAGATTGTAATTCTTTCATATTATGGTTTTGCCCCACGCATGTAGTTACTACAATTATATTAAACAAATTTAGTTTTATTTCCTGTGAATATCATTGGGGTTTCAGCTGTTATGTAGGCAGACCCACAAACAGATAAGTTTTTCTACCCCTCTAAAAGTGTAATCTATAAGTTTCCATCAATTTCTAGAGTTGGGAGTGTTCTTATATTCTACTTGCTCTTACAGGCTCGAGAGGTTTTATGTAGTGTTTTTTGAGTTGGGGTTTTCTTAGAATCTGTAGGGGGCATTTGGTTTGGTGGGTGGAATATATAATTGATCGCATAGGATATGATTGAAAAGAGTGATTAATAATAATCCACCCTTGTATGGTGGTAATTTATCACTAATTTGGATTATTGGAGCACAGGCTGCTTGTCCATAATAGGCCTTTATCAAATCCCCTGTTAGTATGATTTTTAATATTAATAGGATTTTATAGGAGTGAGAGGGTGACAAATTATCCACCAAAGCTTGGGAGTGATAAATTATTACCCAATCGGGTGACGAGAGGACAGGCTGTTTATCCATCATAGGCCTTATCAGTTATCATTCAAAGGGAACATGTAATTGAGTCACATGATTCATCATTTTATCAAGCAAACAGAATGTCCCCTTAATATATTATGTTATTATTACATTCGAGTTGCTAGGATTTCTGCATCACGAATATTTGTTTGTCCTATTAGAATTTAAGAGTTTTTAAGGTTCACCTAATAAATTAACGTGGAAATGCAACCAATTTCACCAGTTCTTTAATGCATTTACAGTTCATGCCGGAAAATGATCATCCAAAAGAATTACAGGGGAGTTGTAATTAAGAGTGCTCTTGCTAGAGTCAAGAATTTGCCATCACCAACCCCTGAGATACTGGTCAAGGAACGTCACAGATACTTTGATGAGGTGATGATAACTGTCCGGGCCGGAGATGGAGGTCACGGTGCCATTCTTAGTCTGCCCAACCAGAACGGACCTTCTAAGTCTGTAAGGAAATTTGATAAAGAAAAACCAAAGAAAAGAGTTTCATATAAAAGGGATTTTGATGGTTCACTTATCCTTCCCATGGGTGGGCATGGTGGTGATGTCATAATTTATTCAGATGAAAATGAGGATACCTTATTGGAGTTTCACAAGAAGAGTCGGTATAATGCAAAACGAGGTGGAAATGTTGATGCAATGGGTGTTTTCTCTTCTCAATCGCGCAATGGACTTGCTGCTCCGGTTCTACGCATTCCAGTTCCTCTTGGTGCGTGTTCCCAGCATTGATCTGGCAGTTTGCTTCTTGGCAGCTTGTTCTTGAATAAATTATTGGCAAATCAAAAGTGACTATTTTGATGGACAATTTGGTGCATTTATCTCATTTCATATTAATTTCACCTCCAATTCATATAATTGATTGAATATTTTTATTGCATTTAGACTGTAATGTACTGGCTCCTAGATTGTTATTTATTTCTGTATGATTCTCAGGTACTGTTGTTAAACATAAAAGAGGAAACGTTCTGGCTGATTTAGCTCAACCAGGTGATGAAGTTCTGGTTGCAAAGGGTGGACAAGGTGGGGTAAGTATATATATTCTCGGCAGATTTATATTTTTTATATCTAAATCTTAATAATGTGTCACTAAATTCTGACATATCATCTGACACTGAAACTTACTAATTTGGGTTGTTGAAGGATAAAGAAAGGTAAAACAAGAAACTGAAAAAATTAACCAACTACTCCCTCCGTCCCATTAATAACGACCCATTTACTTTTGACACGAAGACCAAGAAACACCTCACATTTGCCTATAGCACAAAACCCCGAAAATACCCCATGTACAAATGTTTACCAAATTAGGAAATGAGTCATTATTAATGAGACGTCCCAAAATGGAAAATTAGTCGTTATTAACGGGACGGAGGGAGTATTTCTTAGAAGCACAGTTCCAAATAATGGAGAAGTGACCTCTTTTTCTTAGTCTCAAGCTAAGCATAGTTCGAGATGTAGATTCTTAATTGTGTAAAACTAGTATTGTAACCCGCACCAGAGCATGGTATGATATCTAATCTGTTATTGCATAATTAAAATATATTTTAAAAATAAAATTAGATATAGAAAAATTGCAGTACAAAGAAAAATAGAGATTATTACTATACACAATTAAGAATCTACATCTCGAAAATAGCTTCCTAAATTATGTTATAAATTGAGTGGAATCATCTTCTCACCCACCTTAGACAAAATCCTTCAAACATGTAACATTAGTAACCTCCAAAATCAAATAAATATAATATAGAAGTCGAAATGAATACACTTAAGAATTAACTTATATTTTATAATCATACAGTAGAAAATGTCATGATAAATAGTAAATTATTAAATGATTGATGAAATTAGAAAAAGTATAAATATTTAATCAAAATATCATATCTTACGATTTTTTAATAAATAAATACAAAAAATAATTAGTGATGTATTGAATAAATAGTTAAAATAATAGTATTACGTGTTTAAAATAGAAAGCTTGAATAAACTTCCTAACATAACTATATTTTCAAAAATAACTTTCATTCGAATTTTGATGGGATAAAGTAGTTGTTAAAACTTTGTTTTAATATATTAATAGATTGCATGTGTAGACCTTGTTTTAAAACTTTGTTTTAAATTTGTTATTTTTGTAGATTAGCTTGTTGGATTTGCCTGAGCATAGGAGGAACAAGATGACAGACCTTACGACCAATATATTGAGAGATGATAGCGACAAGGTGATGATTGATGTTCTCTTTGAACTTTATGTTAGATATTCTATTCTTTGCTTCTTCTTGAGTTAGTATAGTTTTCAATATCAACAATATTACAATTTAGACTTGTATAATTGGACACATCATTCATATTGAACAATTTTGTTAATGCTCTTTTATCTTCAACACTCTATGACACATAAAAAGATTAAATATGATAGTTGTGGAGGAAACTTTGACTTTTTATTGTTTTGTGTATTCTTCCTCCTGACTTGATTTCCTAGCAGCTTAAGGTGCACTTAGGTTTCCTTATGCCTCAACAACGTCCTACATGGAAACTAGGTCAAACGAATATATGTGAAATTACATAAGAAAGATTTTATGTGCCCTGGCTTTGTCGTTTTTATGAAAATAGGAAACCAAATTAACAATGATACGAGTCCTTAATTCCACTCTCATCTATAATCCAATCATACTATTCATCGCCCATCAAACATTCATTTGGCTAGGTATTACTATGGAGTTATATGTAACCAAATATGGCCAATATTCGTCATTTACTCTTGCGTTTTTCTAATTTTTGCCAGTGATCATCATTATTTTTGTTTGTTATTATTATTTGTTTCTTGTAAATTTTCATTTGAATTGATGCTTTTTAAAATCAGTGATGTGCCTGTTGTGAAGTGAAATGTCGTGTGTGTTTGTGTGTGTGTGTGTGTGGGTGAGCGGATAGAAGAGATAGAGCTTCGGTATCTTGGAATTTGTATGCTGTTGTTGGTATATTTTTTAATGGATCTCATCTTTTGTTGAATTTAAATCATTGTGTTTAACACCTTTAGTTCCATTTTCTTCTAGAAGAGTTTGAGCTAATGGTACACTGATATTTGGAAACAAGTTGTTATCCTTAAGGTTGATTTTGCAATCTTAACACAGGTTTTAACAGTAGGTCAGCCTGGAGAAGAGATTAGTCTTCAATTGATACTAAGGGTAGTCGCTGATGTAGGTCTTGTGGTAAGTACTTCTTTTATCAATCATATATTCATATCAAGAGAACTGATGTGTTCATTAATGCTTAAAGCAAAGGAGTAGCCATGGAATTATTCATGTGAACTTATATTGCAAACAAACACTTTACATATACTTGTAATTATTTTATTTTGATAAGATAAGAAGCAAAAATTTATTTTAAATAAGAATAAGTTTAATACAAAGCAGCCAGTCGTCTTGACCATTCTTTGCTGTAGTTTCTATTTCTTTTTTTTGTTCATATTTCCATTATATATATACATATATATACATATATGTGCATATATATAAATATATGTGTGTGTGTATATATATATATATTTTGTATGAAATAAACATGGCAACTACATTTGATAATGTAAATTTGAATTAGGCATTCTTGAGACTTCTATTAATTTTTGGTGAAGCCACTTTTAAGTAGGAAAATAGCTCTAAAATTTTTCCTTCTTACAAAGCCTAGGAGTTTGCTAACTTTAACCTTTTGCTCATCAACATTTCTTGAAGCTGCGATATTCAGTGTCATTTAATTGTTCATATGCTATATTTTATGGGAAATATTATTCATTCATCGTTGTTATGAAGCATCAAAATATTGGAGTTTTATATCTTTCTCTTTCGGATCTCCCAAGTAAAATCACTAGGGTCTAATCATGAGATAAGAGAATAATTATCCTGTTGGTAGAAAACTAATACTTTTTAGGTTGTTTTGTGGAATGAGAAATATAAAAGTTGAAGCAATTTTGAGAATGGATATCTGACAACATAATTTCCTAAGGAATTACACCTGTCAAACAACATAGACATCCATATTATATTGCAGTCGAATAAATTGTGAATTGAGTGAGATATAGAATGAGAATGTTTGCATTGTGTGGTTTTCTAGAATTACAAGATCTTTACTGTTGCCATACTTGCAGGGTCTCCCTAATGCAGGAAAGTCTACCTTATTGGCAGCTACCACATTTGCAAAGCCTGACATAGCTGACTATCCTTTTACGACCTTGATGCCTAACCTAGGACGCCTTAATGGTGATCCCTATTTGGGGGCTGGACAATTTTCATCTCAGGCCACGTTAGCAGATTTGCCTGGCCTCGTTGAAGGTGCTCATCTCGGAAAGGTATTTGTATAGTCCTACTTTAAGAGGCTTTTGTATATCAGATACTTTTATTCTAAGGCTTGTACTCTCTGGTATTATGCTACTATTCACTTATTTTGGAACTTATGTAAATATTTAATCCTTTTATTTCTAGGGTCTAGGTCGGAACTTTTTGAGGCATTTGAGGAGGACTAGGTTATTGGTTCATGTTGTTGATGCCGCTGGGGTGAATCCAGTACAAGACTACAGGACAGTGAAAGAGGTATTTCATAGATCTATTACCTATTAAATCTTTATTTCTGTTGCTCTTTTTATTTTGTAGCAAATAGCTTTCGAACGAGAAAGGCTGCTCCTATTCATTTATACACATTTTTTACTTCTTTATTCTGTTATTATTATCTCCATGTAAAGTCAGGAACCTTCTGAAATTAATATTGCAGGAACTGCGGATGTACAATCCTGAATACCTTGAACGACCTTACATTGTTGTATTAAATAAGATCGACATTCCTGAGGTATTTCTATAATGTCTTCCTGTCTTTCTGTCACGTGTCCCTGAATAAATGGAGAATGGAGCCTTCTAGTTAAATGATATATTTTCAGATAGTCATCAACTGTGTCCTAATCACTTCTCCAGGCAATGGAAAGGCTTCCAAATATAACAGAAGAAATATGGTTGATTGGAAGTGATACGATTGAATGCCAGAATGATGATACATTTGAAAAAGATGCTTCTCGCTCGACCAGTGATAGTGACCAAATCAATAATATTTCTCAGGAGAAGAAGGTGAAGAATATTGAAGAATATCCACGGCCATTGGCTGTTCTGGGTGTTAGTGTTCTGTAAGTTCTTATTGACAGCATTTTGTTCAAAGTTCCACTATGCTGTCCGATTACTCTCATTTACCTAATTTATACTGCTAACTAATTTATTTGGGTTTGAATATGCTCTGCACGACTGTGATCTCTCCTATAAGATTCTTATTCGCAAGAAGCTGTTGATAACTTGCCCCTAAAGAAGGGAACAATGGATAGGAAATAGTAATGCTGGTGCATGTCATGATAATAGAGAGTAAGCTGCGAGGAAATAACCAAAGAGAAATGACCTATAAATACTAATAATGAAAAACCCTAACGAAACCCTAAGCCCATAAGGTGCTAAACCCAATAACGGACTAAATACTAAAATTAACCCTGGGCCCACGGACAAGCCCGTAAGGCACTAAACCCAATAACCAAATAACAATAATTAATAAATAACAATTTGAATTAAAAATTCAAATTACGAATCGTTGCTCTATCAATTGCCACCGTCGGTGAAACAGCCTTGTCCGCAAGGCTGAAATCAGGGAATTGGCCTCGCGTTACTCCGACATCTTCCCGCGCTCTCGTCCATCTCCAATCCCTTCCACGTCGAACCCGTTAGAAGAAAGGTTTGAAAGTTCGGATTGCTACAGCTCCACGGAGGGTGGGTGCGTGTCCTCCTCAGCCTCGTAAATGGGTCCAGTAACCCTTGAAAGCTGATCGAGTTTGTTGTCGTCCGCTTCGAGTAGGACAGCGCACGTTGTGGTGGCGATGAGTGCGAGTTGGTATTGAGGTCGACCTTGAAGTGGAGCAAGCGCTCAGTGAGGAGGTTGCTCGTAAACCCGTGGTGTATGAAGTTGTCGGTGTAGTGGAGGGTCTGTCGGGCTGAGAGAAGGCGGGGGAGCAGACTCCCCTGCCGAGAATGCGTCCAACGCGGTGTTAGCGGCTGGTCCGACAGGGTTTGAGGCAGCGCCGCCGCCTGCGGCACCCGAGGAGGGAGGAGCATCGGCTAGGGCGTCTAGTTTGGCTAGGATGATGGCCACCGATTGCTCCAGCCCTTCGACTTTAGATTGGAGACTCCTCATGGACCTCTCTACCTCTTCAATACGTTCGGTATTCGTCGACATGTCGGTTCTGGCAGGTCGGACCAATTAATAGAGAGTAAACCGCGTGAAAATAAACAAAGGGAAATTTTATTGAATAAACTGAAAGGAAAAACGAAAAGCAACTCAGAACCGAAGTTCTGCCCAAGCCAATAAACTCAAAATCGAAGTTCTGCCCAAGCCGAAGCCGAAACAATAATAATTCTAGACTCTAGCAATGACATATAAATACAAATAATGAAAAACCCTAACGAAACCCTTAAACCCATAAGGTGCTAAACCTAATAACGGACTAAATACTAAAATTAACCCTAGGCCCACGAACAAGCCCGTAAGGCACTAAACCCAATAACCAAATAACAATAATTAATAAATAACAATTTGAATTAAAAATTCAAATTACGAATTGTTGCTCTATCAATTGCCGTCGTCGGCGAAACAGCCTTGTCCGCAAGGTTGAAATCAAGGAACTGGCCTCGCGTTACTCCGACATCTTCCCACGCTCTCGTCCATCTCCAATCCCTTTCACGCCCGTTAGAAGAAAGGTTTGAAAGTTCGGATTGCTGCAGCTCCACGGAGGGTAGGTGCGCGTCCTCCTCAGCCTCGTAAATGGGTCCAGTAACCCTTGAAAGCTGATCGTGTTTGTTGTCGTCCGTTTCGAGTAGGACAGCCCACGTTGTGGTGGCGATGAGTGCGAGATGGTATTGAGGTCAACCTTGAAGTGGAGCAAGCGCTCGGTGAGGAGGCTACTCATGAACCCGTGGTGTATGAAGTTGTCAGTGCAGTGGAGGGTTTGTCGCGCTGAGAGAAGGCGGGGGAGCAGACTCCCCTGCCGAGAATGCGTCCAACGCGGTGTCAGCGGCTGGTGCGACGGGGTCTGAGGCAGCGCCGCCGCCGGCAGCACCCGAGGAGGGAGGAGCGTCGGCTAGGGCGTCCAGTTTGGCGAGGATGATGGCCACCGATTGCTCTAGCCCTTCGACTTTAGATTGGAGACTCACGGACCTCTCTACCTCTTCTATACGTTCGATATTCGTCGGCATGTCGGTTCCGGCAGGTCGGACCAATTTATAGAGAGTAAGCCGCGAGGAAATAAACAAAGGGAAATTTTATTGAATAAACTGAAAGGGAAAACGAAAAGAAAGTCAGAACCGAACTTCTGCCCAAGCCGAAGCTGAAACAATAATAATTCTAATCAATGAATTCTAGACTCTAGCAATGACCTATAAATACTAATAATTAAAAACCCTAACGAAACCCTAAGCCCGTGGGTAAGCCCATAAGGTGCTAAACCCAATAACGGACTAAACCCGTAAGGCACTAAACCCAATAACCAAATAACAATAATTAATAAATACAATTTGAATTAAGAATTCAAATTACGAATCGTTGCTCTATCACATGATAACTAAGAACATTTGAATTCCGTTTGGTCGAATTAGTTGTAGTATCCCTTCTTGGAAGTTGGCATTAATATTGCTGCTGAACATAAGATTTTACAACTCTTTTAACTCGTTATTATTCTATTATGTGTTGTGGATGTACCACAAAGCTTGTCAATATGGTAATTCAGTTCTGAATATCAACTATGTGAAATTTCAAAAACAATTGAAACCTCGTGTAATTCTAAATTTGATCAAATTGAAACATCCTGTTCAATTTCAGAAGTTTGGAAACCTTATGAATTTACCGGCAATAACCTCTAGTTTAAAAGATGATTCCTGATCCTCATATATCTTTCCGGTGTTTATTGATCAGTTTTATTTGAGTCATACTCATGGTGAGAGCATTTCATTGTAACGACTTGCAGGAAAGGCATACATATCGATGAAATGCTGAAGGAGATAAGGGCGGCCTTGCGTAGTTGTCGATAGGTCATTGATTCACAAGAGATTGCTGCAGAGAAGTGTGATGATGTATTGAGCTTACAAGGGCTGCAGCTGATATATGTCATGTGCACGCGCTTAGTCTGACTTGAAAGGCATGGTTTTGGATGTTACTCTAGCCATTCCAGGCTTGATCATAACTCAAAATATAGGAAACATGGCTATAAAACACCGGGGGAGGTACTGCAGTGCAAACAAATATATATATATATATATATATATATATATATAATATAATATATATTTGTGTGTTGTATATTCCTAGTACTTTTTCTGTGTTCTTTTCTTCGTATGTAGTAATTCTAATTGTAGAGGAGCATAGGCAATTCGTGGTATACAATTTGTGTCTTAATTAAAAAGTTATACTTGCTCTGTTATGAACTTCATTAAGGGTTAATGTGCTTTTTATCCTGCAATGTTAATTTTATCTCAATGGGTAGAAATGACAAATGTGTGGAAGTGCAAAAAATAAGCGGAAGGATGATGCTGTGAATGGGTGCAAAAAGTGAAGAGAGCAAGAAGAAAGAAGAGTTGTGCAGCAGAAAGTGTGCTTGAAGCTATTTCGTTTCAGTTAAAACTAATTGAAACATGGCAGCGTGTAGGGATGGCAATTTACCCGTGGGTACCCGATACCCGCGGGTACCCGACCCTAATAGGGGTGGGTTTGAGAGGCATTTGATATCCACGGGTAGATTCGTGGGTAGAATTTAATATCCATTTAGTTCGCGGGTATGGGTATGGATAGTTACTATCCATACCCGCGAAACCCATATACCCGCGAAAATTACCCATGAAATACCCGTGAAATATCCATGAAATACCCACCAAATATCCGCGAAATACCCATGAAATACCCGCGAAATACCCACCTAGTTACCCATCTACATCTAAACTTTTATCCCACATTGAAAATTTAAGGAACTCTATCAAAGGATGACTCCTATAAGACCTATCTAAATCTAAGTTATTATCCCACATTGGAAATTTAAGGAACTACATCAAAGGAGAGCTTCTATAAAATCCATAGATATCAATTTTTGAACTTAAATTTGTCAACTCAAGCAAAAATAATAAATAAGTTAAAATTTAAAATTTTTGCCAAAAGACCCGCTTCTCGGGTCATCGGTTCTACCAATTTTTAAAATATTGTCCGCGGGTGGTGGGTACCCGATGGATGGCGGGTTCGTGGGTACCCGTCGGGTTGCGGGTACCTGCCGGGTGGCGGGTATGAGTGATTTTTATACTCGTGGCGGGTGGCGGGTCGGGTGGCGGGTACGAACTTCCTTCGCGGGTATGGGTATGGATAGCTACTATCCGTACCCGCCGTACCCGATTGCCATCCCTAGCAGCGTGGCATAATAGCTTTAGTTACCTCTCGTATAAATGAAGCTAGAATGTGCGAGTGTAGATATATAGATTCATTCTCCATATTTCAATAAATAAAATTTTAACTTTTTCTTCATTTCTCTCTGCTACAAGTTCTCTGCTCCTGTCATGCTCTTGTTATACTTTGCTCTTTTTAACATGGTATCAGAGTGATACCAATCACTCTGCTGCGCTTAGAGTGAATAACCACATCTTCAATTGGTGAGCTTGACAACAGTCTGCCCCTCCAACGTGAACATTGACATGTTAACATCAACCTGTACATAGTCATACTTGTTAATCTTCCAGCAAAAAGTCTAATTTCAAAGGGTTACAACAAACATCCATCTTGGTTTGCAATTAACCCGGATGATAAAACTCTATACTCCATCAATTGAAAGCATCCGAAGTACTAGATCCGGGAGGCAAGAAGTCATGTGTAACCTTCCTTAGTGGCCAAGTACCACATGTGCACTTCATTGTGGCTTGGATATGCTTCCAAGGTCGGCAAATCAGTTAAAATAACGCCCAAGAACCTCTCTGATGAGTTTGTGTTCCATGCTCATTTTGTGCTTTGTCTAGGTTTAGATCGAGTCTCGCTCGTTTTATTTGTTTTTGGTGTCTTTTGTGTTTGAGAATACACACTTTAGTGAGACATCATGGGAAAGTCATGCCACATTTTGTGAAAGAGGCAAAATTTGTGAAAATCAACAACTCGAGCAAGGAACTGATGTGCTTAAGATAGAGTGTCATGCGAGATTTGAACCTGACATTTCGAAGCTAAACACAATGTTTTTTGCACAGTACCTAGAGAAAATCGTTCTGAGACTTTTTGTGCCTTAGTTGGAGTACCTAACAAGCGAGGAGTATAAAAATGAAAGGTTTGATGAGATTTCGGGAGTAGCGAATGCAGATCCTAACCGTGGCATGCCCAACTAGGAAAGATACAGATTCCTTTATTCCGCCAAAACCAAAGAAAGAAAGAATCAAGACGGTCAACTACTGGAAATACTAAGGATGCATGTTTAGCCTAAAGTGTATTCTAGGTTCTCGTAATTGTACGAGATCTATCATAGATGAGTAAGCTAATTATCTCTCGATCTCAAACAATCGATTCATACGTTTCCGATTCATAACCAATGTTTATTTAAGCAAGATCAAACACTATAATTATCTCTTGAGAAATTCAAACGTTGATCAATCGTCTAATTAAATAAGAGCAATTCAACCAACAAGCATAAATTAATCATAACATCAATAATCGACTTCCGAAAGCCAAATCTTAGTAGAGAATTAACTACTCAAACACATTCGAGAAATCAAAAGATAAGTCATTCATGATAAAGAAAACTCTCACTAATAATTGCAATAGAGCATAGTCAATCTACAATCTTCAAATCTCATTTTCCTTCCAAAAGTAAGTTACAAAGTTTCTCTCTAAAATTTTCTAACCAAGAACTTCTGTTTTTCCCATCTTTTTACACATAAAAATGAAAAGGAACCACCACTTAAATTGCAGGCAGCGATCACGGCAAGTCCAACGATCATTACGTGCATGCCGTAGACTGCCCAGCTTTGTGGCCCCAGTGACCGGTGAGCGCCCAATGGTCACTGGGCCTAATTCTCTATCTGCTCCGGCGTCTGCACCTCAGCGATCGCGGTAAGTCCAACGATCGCTAACTTCATACTCCATTTCTCCTCCGTGTTTCTTAGGTCCGTTGCTTCACGGCAAGCCCACGTCCGTCCTCCCTCGGTCTCTTCTATTCACATTTCCACCATTTTTTGGTCCTTCTCCGACACTTACTGTTGGGAACCCCATAAATTAATACAAGTTTTGATGATGGTTTTCAAAATAATGTTAAGTATTGAGAACAAGATTATCAATGTTATCTATTAAAGTAAACTCAATCTGTTAAAGGACAAGTTAAGTCAAAATCAACATGTACCTATTTTATATGCTAATTTGAACACATAATTTACTTTACAAGTCTAAGTTTTATTTTAACAGTTGGTGCCTTTGTAAAGGAACAAATCGATTAATAATGACATGTCTCTATTGCAGTGAGTTGTCCTTCATTTCTTTAGTTAACCTGTAAGTGATTATAGACTTAGTTATTTTCCGAGTTATCTTTTCTAGCAGCTAGCTGTAGTTTCAAACTTACTTATAGGCGACCTTAGCAGCTAGTTGTAGTTTAGACAAGTCGACTCAAATGTAAATGTTGGGAACACCACGAATTTAATTAAGTTTTGAGGATTTTTATTGAAACAACACTTAGTAATTATAAGTTCTTTAAAACCAAGTGATCAATATCATCTTTTAAAGAACAACTCAATTTATAAAAGGAGCAGATCGATCTTTAGACAATCTGTATTATTCTTATGAGCTATCTTGGATATATTGATTGTTATTACAACGGGTATAAGTTTATTTTAAATAGTTAGCAAAAATGTAAAGGAACATATCGATAATAACGATCCGTCCCTATTTAGCAGCTAGTTGTTTTCCCTGATTAGAACTACCTGTTATGGTTTTAGACTTAGCTTATTCTGAGTTTAGATTTTGTACAGATTGATGTTGTAAAAGTAAGTTTGAAGTTTCAATTACTTATAGGAATGATATGCTTATCTAGCTGTAAAAGGAATAGCTCGATAGTTTGTAAAGAACAGATCGATATAAAACGATCTCTCCTATAGAGAACGAGCTATCTCTTTAGTATACTTTCTCAGAAAACAAAGAGCCATATGTGATAATGATTTGGCAATAAACAAATCGTTACCCAATCATGATAGCGCGCTGATCCAGAAACAGAAGATCGATACAGATCGATTTGTCTCTCCTTTATCTCGTTGTTTAACTCAAGATTGACTCTAGAAACGAGGTGAAGAATCAAAGTATTAATTTGGACTCAAACAAATTAATATTTGATCAACAAAATCGATGGCCAAATTGTTACAAACGAGCTGTTCAAATACAAGGAGCTAGCTGGGCCATATTATAACTATGGTGGACTGCCGACATACCTAAATTTATCATAAGTCAACCATCTAGTGTCTTGTCACATCAAAGATATTTTAAGAAATAAAGTATAAGAATATCAAAGTAGATGTACGACAACACTGAGAAATCACGTGAAAGGTGGGACAACAAGCATTACAGGCGGCGCGTGTAACATCAACCTTACCATGCATTAAATGTTGTCATTAATGTGATGAATAAGGACACTTCATCTCTCTAACAGATAGTTCCAGTCATGGTTCTATAAATACCACCTTCACTTCCAGAGAAGAGTACGAGAATTCTAGCGATTAAACTAACCTAAACTCTGCTCAAATCTTCAAGCATTCAAACGTTCAAAGCACTCCTAATTCCCAGAATTCTCTAGTGTTCTACATCTTGAAGCTTTCTTTCTCTGGAAAACTTATCAATCGAAAGTCAAAGATCTAGTTTAGATCAAAGATTGTATTTCTTAGATTGTAGTTTTCAATCTTCGAAAGAAGTAAGTTGTAAACACAAAGATGAAATCTAGTTTTGATTTATCTTTGTGGCTCGTACTCAACGAGTAAAATAAAAGGAGTATTTAGTGAATTCTTGATTTAGATTTGATCGAGCTGTGGACGTAGGGAAGTTCATCCTGAACCACATTAACTACTTGTGTTCATTATCTTTCTATCTTTCATTGGTTATTCACTATCTTGCATATCATTATCTTAAATCAACTTGCTAACTTCTTGAGTTGAAAGAAAAACATTCTCTCATTAAAAAGAGCATCAACCATCAACTTCCGCACACAACTTGTTTAAGTATAACTTTCTTAAAGTTACTCTTAATCACAGTTACTCACTACTCAAAGCCTTTATTTGTGTTTTTTTAGTTCTTCGTAAAAGAACTAAGCTTGCAACCCAAATTATCTTACTAGTTAAGTGTGCTTAAGCTTTGACTTTTAAAGGTTAAACAAGAGAACCCTAAAAGTTTTGAATTTTTGTATCCCCCCATACACAAATATAAGCTCTTTTGAGACCAAAAACAAAGAACAGGTTGATCTCATCAACTTGTCCTATAAAGTCAAGCTCAAATTCAAGGAGATCGACTCAGAAATCACTGTGAAGAATTTGAGCATCAACCTGTCACCTAACAGGTTAACTCTCGAGGAAAATCTCAACATTATCTTGAACTCGAAGGAGTTCAACTGCTATTCACGTACAACGAGCTGTATCCAATATATTCAAGGTGGACTGCCGGCATACTTACATTTGTCGCAAGTCAACCTTCCTCAAATCTACCACATCATCAAATCAAGCTATTTTAAGAATAGAGTACACTAAATCAATTTATCTGTACGTAGGATCAATCTATTCCTGGAAATCATTGGAAAATCGCGAGAAAGAAGGAAAAAAGAAGCATTTTAGGCGGCACACTTTCAATCAACCATACAGCGCATTTAATGTTGCATTTAATACGGAGTACTAAACACTCCATCTTCAACGACTAGTTCCAGGATTGGAGCTATATATTCTTCCTTTCTTCTCTAGAATACATACGAGAATTCTGCCATTTACGAAGCCAAAACACTGCAAAAATATCTTCAAGCCATTCACGTTCAAAGCACTCTCAAGCCCAGATTTCTCTAGTGCTTACCTTTGAAGATATTATTCTGAAAACATCATTATTATTTCAAGAACAAGTGTTTGTTCAAGTTGTAGTCATTCTTCCTCGTTTGTAATTTTTCAAGCGTCAAAGAAGTTTAAAGTTGTAAGTTGTAAATGGGTCACGACCCAAAACTCGTGCACAAAGAATTTATCTAGTTTTGACTTGTTCCTTGTGGCTCGTTCTTGACGAGTATAAACAAGAGAGGTTTATAATAGTGGATTTCCAATCGAGAGAGATTGGACCTGGATGTAAGGTTTTACCCGAACCACGATAAAATTGTTTGTGTTCTTATTGTTCATCTTTACATTCGATCATCATATCTTATTTAATCATTTTGCTTAATACAACTTTGGTTAAAGAAAATGTTTTTCATTAAAAGCTCACTAACCACCAAACTTCCGCACACAATTAAATTTAGTTTTACTATTTATAGTTATTCTTAGTTTGATTAATCACTAAACAAAGGTTTATTTGAGTTGCTTTAAATCTTATTAACAAGAAGATTTAATTTGACTATCTTAGCAATCTTGTAATCAAGAAAGCTTAGGCTCTTGTGATTTAAATTGTCAATAAACTAAAAAGTTTTGAATTGGTGTATTCCCCCCCCCCCCCAATATACCAATCGAGCTCTTCTGGGACCAACACCTACCAAAAAATGACATAAAACACAACCACACCATAAAAATGAAACCAAAACACTACAAAAAAACTAAAGACTGAAAAACACAAACTCCAAATCTAAACATAATATTTAACACAAATATTCTAAATAATGCACTCAAGAAGGAAAGAAGATATTTCATACAAATCTTGTTTGCACCCAAGACGAGTTGGATCCTAAAGCAAGGCAGAGCGCATGTCAAGACCTTGAGCAAGATGACAAGGAGAACATTCATGTAGTAAAATCTATGCCATATGGAGGAGATTGAAGTTGAAGAAGGAGCCATTTGGGTAATTTAAAAGGTAAGGTGCATAAAATGCATGTGTTGAAGAAGATAAACAAACCTTGGGTAAGGGGTGACAGATCCTGACAGTAGCGAGAAAATAGAGAAATAAATTTATTTTTTCTTATCTAATTGATATGCACAATTTGGATGATAATGAAGATAGTGAAGGGGTTATTTTGAGATATACATGCAAGGAAATAAATCTCTCGAAACCATAGTTTTCCAAAAATATCATGAGCCAAGCCCAAGGCCCACTCAACTCTCTATATAAGTCCTTGGATGTAATGCATCATCAGTCAACATGAAAGGAAGTGAAAACGTGAAGTACGTGGAGAACATCCATTGCAACATGAACCACACAAACTCTTCCTTATTTTTCTTAGTTTAGTTCAATTATATTTTTTTGATAGTTTAAGAGATGAAGAAATGAGCATTTGCCTTTTTTTACTTTTCTTGTATTTATTTGTCTTAATCATGAATGATTCTATCAAGGATTGCTTTCATTCTTCGTTCAATAAAAGTTCATTTTTTATCTTTACCTTTTCGTTTCCTTTAATTATGTATAGGTAATTCTATTAATTGGTTTGGGTAAAATGAGTTAAACTAAAATCAACTTATCATTGTAAGGTATAACTTGGTAAGTGAAGTTGCATGTGTGTTTTCCTAAAATACACGGTCAGATTTCTATATAACATGAACAAAAAATCGTTGTTATTTGACCGATAATATATAGGGCAACACAAATTGCAACTAAAAACTAGGAACTGGTTGATATATCGTTTCTTCATCCTGGTAAGTGGGACTAGTGTGAGTAATTATGGATCGAATATTCATTGGTCACGGACCGGTAAGAGTTGAGTCCCATTGAAGCATGCATTATAACTCAATTGGGTATATCCCGAGGGGCAAGAGTGAATGGAAAGAGTGAATTGTATCATCTAAATTGAAAGGATATGCTTGGTGGGACTAGGTGTGTGTGTGTGTGAGATAATAAGGGGCATGCCTAGTTTTTCTACTACCTTTATCCAAGGACATATGCATGTAATGAGAATGTTTGCACCAATGTCCAAGGAGTTGATCATGAAATAACAAGTTGAGCTGAAGCCAAGTTCTTTTGCTTTTAATTTTTCTTTTTTTTTCTTATTTTACTACTTAGTTACTTCGTTGCTCGAGGCAAACTCTCCTTTATATAAATAAATAGTGTGATAGAGAGAGCGAATACACCAACTCCATGTGGGATATGCCACTATTGGAACCTAGTTGTGAGCATTTGGAACTTATAAATTTATCTAAGTTGGTGTTAATAACGACGGAGCCTCGTCAGATTGGCGCTGTTGACAGGGAGTTGAGATTTAGTATTTTCTCTCTTGCTATGATCATAGGTTTATTTTTTTATGCTCGATTCTAACCTTATAGGCAACCAAAAGACCAACATAATGAAATTTTGAGGCAAGCCTCTTGGGAAATTCCATGTCCTAACTCGATGGCGAAAGTTAATGAACAATCATATCTTTTTTATTTCATTTTATTTTATGAAGTCTTGACTAGTCCACCATTTCGCCTTGAAAAAAGTATGTGAGTGGGGAAGGTCACCCTTATTCTTAATTTCTTTAAGATGTCCTTTGGGGGGATTTTTCTTCCTCAATGTTAGGATTTGTATATTACAAATCATGGTTTATGGTTGAGTATTGTAACAGACTTGTTTTCACTCCCATGTAACTAGAATTAATAATTTTCACTGAACTGTGATTTATTTTATGTCGATTATCTATTGCAAACAAGTCACTTTTCTACATATTTCTGGTGGATCGATGATTATAGAAGGTAACACAATTTGTTCATTGTAGAATAAAATTCACAACCCAGACATATTTGGATAGTCTAGTCCTGAAACGTTGCGATATCTTTCCGATGTCTTGCGCTGACCTTAGCTAACATAATGATATTTTTGCATTTATACTAGTGTACATGTAATTGCATATATGCATTGTGTGGTTTCACAATGAGATAAGTTCTTCTATGCTGATAGTAAAGAACGATGTCTCTAATTTTTTTTATTTCTTAATCCTTTTCAGTAACATTTGGTATACATAACTAATTGTGCACTTTTTGATGTATTTGTGTTGGGAAACAATTGGGAACTTTTTTGATGTTTCTAAAGCTGTTAGATTGGTTTTGATGATGCTTGTGAAACCATTATAGTGTTGTGATGATTAATTCATTTTGTGTGCTCATTCAATGTTATGTGATGCTTAGGTTTTATTATTTTAGTGTCTATCATAGTGTAATGCCCTGCTCTTTCCGTTAGAATCTTCTCGTAATAAAAATTTTGGGATAATTAAATTCTATTTATGAATACGAAATTAATTAGCAAATTGATCATGTTAAACTCCTACAATGTTAAATTGAACTGGATCAATTTAAATCTCATTATAAATGAGAGTTTATACGAGACTAAAATGTTTATTAATGCGTATTAAGAATCCTCATAATTAATTATCCTAATCGAACTTATTATTATTATTAATAATCATTGAGGCTATTATTATTATTATGAAGATATATATTATTAATTGCTAATTATATTATATACCTACTTTTTTATATTATATATGTAATTAGTTTCTTCAAAAATGGAATAATGAAATGAATCCATAAGTGTATAAGATAAAAAAATTCATGAGATGCCCCAAATCAAATCCTCTCGACTGAAATGAAATAAAGTAGATGGCCACTGCTCTAGTAATTAAATAAATAAGTAACAATAAAAAAATTTATAAATAAGTACAACCTTAATAGTACAATTTACAAAACCTACAGTATGTTGAGTGAAGAATGCTTTATACAAAGAGAATAAAAAGGAATTATATGTCAGCAAATAGAAGATCCCTAATGTAAAGGAATGAGTCCTACATAGTACAAATCAAGAAGGATAATCAGACTTTCAATCAGAACCTTAGAGCACTTGGCTCGATAATGGCAGCTGAGAAGAAAGGGAGCAGAGCTGCCACTTCACTCAACTCCTCTCAATCCATCCATGCTCTGCAAAATCTAAGAAAATAAGTTACTCAACTCCTCTCAATCCACCCATGCTCTGCAAAATCTAAGAAAATAAGTTAGTACTAGAATGCTTATTAACTAAAGGATTAAGCAAGGAGAGAAGACACCACATATGTATTTAGTGGTTAAAGTCTAGACCCTCATTGCCCTATATAAAGAGTAAATTCTTAGCAATTAATTACACCTCTCTTAACTCACACCAAAGTGCTGCCAATTTGGAGAGAGGAAGGGAGTGGTGCGTATCTTTTCAGTGAAGAGAAGGAGTAGTGAAGTTGTAAAGGTAAATAACTTCCAACCCCTAGCAATTAATGTTCTTGTTCAAGTCTTCTCAATATCTAGCTCATAAGACTTAATATAAACTTCATAGCTCATCCTCTAAATTCTAGAACATACAAGATACAAGACTGAACATGAGTATGAACTTAGAAGCTTAAACCTTGAACATTAGGTGCTGTAAATATGCACTTAGATGAGCATGACCCTTAACGAGAAAACATTCTTAGACTCTTAGTTGTAATGCTAGATATGAAACTAAGACTTTTGTGCAAGACTTAGCTACTGTATTGAAGTTCAATACACGGCCACCTCAAAATCCAACCGTCACAGCCCTCGAACAAGCTCCGAACGGCTCTAACCAACCCCGAACCCATCCCGATCAGCCCCAAACCAGTCCCGAATGGTCCCGGACGAAACCGAATAGCTCCGAAACCTCCCGGACAGCCCCGAACCAGTTTCGAATCACCCCGAATGATCCCGGACAACCCCGAACCAATCCCGGACAGTCCCGAATCATCCGCGAACGTTTCCGAACAGCCCCAAATCACCCAAAACCAATCTGCAAATATAGATTTCTCCCAAGACTCACTTAATCGTACAAAAATTTGGAAGTTGAAACTAACAATTGCACATTTCAGAATAATAGAACTTAAGATTGTTCCATAACACAATTCACCCAAACATATAAATAGAATCTAGTGGTAAAGAAATGGAAGGAAATAAGGAGCAGAGGGACAAAGGGAGAGACCTTACCTGTGAAGAGAACACGAGTGTGTTGATGACGGCGGGTAAAACGGGAGACCAACCACATGATGCCTTCACGGCCGGAAGGAAAGGAGGAGCGCGGCAGAATGGCGAGGAGCTCCGGGGGAGGAAGCCTCTGCCCGATTCAACCACAGAGGAGTCCACCGGAGGCTGCTCCGCTGCTATTCTCACAATGCCAAGAGAGAGAGCCGTCGAGCACCGAGCGCTTGGATGCGCGGCTGCAGGGTCGACGAGGTGCGGCATCGAGACGCAGAGGGATGAAGCGGGGGCTGCGCAATCGGGGGAGAAGCCAAGAAAGAGAGAAAGAAACTCAGAGGAGGAGAGTTTCATCGCCGGAGAAGGCAGCCGAACGCCGGCAAGAGGCGGTGGCAAGGAGAACAGTGGAAGTCAGAGAGAACCGAGAGGGAGAGAGAAGGGAGGTGAGCGGCATAATTTTTGGGGAGGAGTAGGGTTAGTATCAAACAGGATAAAAAAATTATAGAAGAGTCTAGAAGTGGGATTGGGTTACGGGCCGGGTATTGGGCCGGGTCTGACATAATAATTGGGCCAAGGATGAACAAATACTGGGCCAATTAATTTATTTATAATTGGGCCAATGATTTAATCCTATCGAGCCGAAATAAAATTTAGAATTTGGGCTAACTTAATTTAGTATATGGGCTAATCCAATTAATTTGTCTTATGAGCTAGGTGAATTAATAAGAATGATGAAACTAGTACACATGTTGGGCCGAAAAATATGTAAGAATTGAGCTAATTTAATTATTTAAGTGGACTATTAATAATTCTAGTAGATCAAAAATTTATTTATTTGGACTAAGCCCAAGGAAAAGAGTATTAATTAATTTATAATTGTTTAGCTAGAATTTAAATCCTAATTATTGATTTAAATCATAAATCATACTTAAAATATATTAATTAAGTTATTTCAACTTATAAGAAATTTATAGATATTTTGACTTAAGAATTTAAATATATATATATATATATATATATATTCAATTAGAAATTTCTCTATTTATTATTAATCAATAAATATTACTTGGGTGTAATAAATAAAATTTGAATCTAAGAAACATAGTTGATTTGAGAAATCAATGTCTCTAGACAATAAAATTTAATACTCGAATAATAGTCGAGTAAAGACCCGAAAATAATTCTCGAAATAGTAAAGAACGATTGGTGTTGGCTTTGATCAAAGCCAAATAATAGTCGAATAATAGTAAAGAACGATGAAGGAGGGGGTGCTACGTCATGCTTTTGTCGGTCTCTTAGCAGTTGACTCTTGGGGGTCCTACATGTCCTCATACATGTAGGACTTTCATCGATCCGAATAGTTTTCCGCTGCTAGTTGAGATTTCTATGTAATAGACTCAAGACTTTAGTCTTACTTAATATCCATGGTTATGTATGAGCTTATGACTCAAGTTATTCCTATGTCGATGTCGTACAATGTATTACTAAGTTAAGTTATGTGAATGTTGTTCAATTCATCTTGATTCCATTTCTCCATTCTATTCCCGTTTCTTAAATCCCTCCCTTAGTCACGGTTCTCCCGGATTCTACGGTCGTGACACATAGTTAGGCTCTGCAGAAGACTAAATGTAAAAGAACCAGATTGATGAAAGATAGATCGAGTCAATAGATAGTCTTATGCGTTCTTCATAGCAGATCAACGAACATGTAATGATAGGTTAATAATATAATAACCTAGTCAATAGAGCATGATCTTATTTAGTTTATGTATTTGAGCAGGTGATCAAACTGTAAGGACAAATCGAGAATAACGATTTGTTCATAGGATCAACCTTGCTGTTGTAGAAGATTAAGTCAAAATGTAAAGAAAAATCGTACGTAACGATATGTCCATAGGACTTAATTTGTTGTGTCTAGACTTAGTTTTTAAGAGCATCATATACAACACAGAAGCACAGGTGGAGAGAATAGATGACCAACACAGAAGGAAGTGCAATAGACCAGCTCACTACCATAGCTAATCATGAGCACCTAGATGACGAGGCCATTCTATAGCAGACAAGCGGACAGATCGAAGGACAGAAGAGCAGAGCAGATGGTTCCAGGAGATGCCAACATATTTGGTATTCAAACAGACCAGATCAAGAGGCAGATCGAGAAGCAGTGCGATAGAATCAACCTTGTATCAAATATGTTGATATCGATCTACAAAACAAGCTGCAAAAGAAGCAGCTCGTAGATATCAACCAGTGTCTAACATGTTGATCAGCAGATCATGGGGACACAACTCGAGGGATATTTAAGTCCACCTTCCCACAAGCAGATCATCACACGAGCTGTTCAACCCAGATTGAGGAATCTACATATCTACCTAAATGGATCACAAATAACCCGTCCACGCCACATCAGATGACACGTCAATTGACACGTACGACAAACTCCAACAGCTAGAAGTAAAGTCAGAAGTCAACGGTTAAAAAAACATTTAATTCTATCTGCAAAAGCTGCAAAGACTCCCAAAGGCTATAATTCAAAGCAGCCTATGAGTACTTCAACCCACTCCGAGAAGAAGGTGTTCGTGCGTTCAAGTGCTTCAGATTCATCAACTCTCTCTAGTATTTTAAAGATATTCAACACTAGATTAGTTCTCATACATATCCTCAAGTATTGTAATTTAGAGAGAGTTAAACACCTATATTCCGGAGTAACCCACTAGAACTTCCATAAATATTGAGCTTACACAACCATAGTTATAGTATTCTTCATAGCCCCAAAGTTTTGAAGGAAATTTTATTGTAAAACCAAACCAGATCTCGTACTCGACGAGTTTAAATAAGAGAGTTGTAATCACATCCTCAACGAGTATAAATAAAAAAGGGTGAGATCGTATTCAACGAGGATAAACAAGTGAGGAATCCAAGGTTAAGGGATTCATCGATCTAGGTTTAATCGATCGTGGACGTAGGGGGTCGGTTTCCCGAACAACGGTAAATATTATCTGCTCTCTTATTTATTGTATTGTAATATTTGATTATTTTGTTAACACTTCACCAGCGAGCAGATCACAATTTGCGAGCTGTGCATTTGAATCAACCTCTTAAAGAACACTCAGTATTAATAATAAAATATTTTGTAAGTGTAGAGCAGATCAACATATTCACAAGTTTCCGCACATGATTTGTGTTTGGACAGATCATCTGGTATGCTCTAGCTAGCTGCTAGTCAATCTCCTCCTTAGATAGATCACTCAGGCTCTGTGTTGAGAACCTACTTGAGCAGATCACTCTCTCTCTCTCTCTCTCTCTCTCTGTGTATCAGAGGAGATGTCATGCTACTCTAAGTGAGTTGCCTTAGCATAGGCAGCAAGATGCAATCTCAACATGTTGTTCTAGCATCATGCACGAAAATTACAGTGTGGTGTATTCACCCTCCCCCCCTCATACACTACACCTGCACTATCGGGACCCCAACAATTTGCACTTGCACGTTTTTCGTAACTCTATACAAAAATATGTTGGGTATTTATGATTATTTTAATGAGGAGTAAAGGGATCTTATTGCATAGAATCATATCTCGATGAGTTTGAGTTGATTATATCTGCGTGAGGCTTTTATAAAGATTTATTGTATAGAAATCCAGTCGATCAAAATTTATTTCAGATATAATATAAAGATCTGACCGTATCACTCACGAAAAATATATTAATTAATATAAACCGTTAATAAGCATTAATTAATTAATTAATGGATTTAGAATTCTAAACATGAGAAATAATTTATGTAAACTGAGGTTCAATTCGTAATTAGTAGAAGCTATTGGAAGTAAATCGATTTTCAAGCAAAAAGGAGGACTCGTCAGCAACATATTGGTCTTAAGCAAGACTGGTGGCGAAAGGGTACACACGAAAGGAGGGTATCGATTACGATAAGATGTTTTCGCCAGTAGTTATACTTAAGTCGATACATATACTTCTGTCAGTAGCTACTGAATGGATTTAGAATTTTAAACGCGAGAAATAATTTATGAAAAATGAGGTTCAGTTCGTAATTAATATAAGCTATTGGAAGTAAATCGGTTTTCAAGCGGAAATGAGGACGCGTCAGCAAAATATTGGTCTTAAGCTAGACTGGTGACAAAAGGATACACACGAAAGAAGGGCATTCATTACGATGATACCTTTACGACTGTAATTATACTTAAGTCAATACATTACTTTTGTCAGTAGCTACTTATATGGATTTGGTGGTATGACAGATGGATGTCAAAACAAATTGCCTGAATGGAAATCTTGAGGAAAACATCCATATGCAACAACTCGATGACTATTTAGTTAAAGGAAAGGAACACATGGTGTGAAAACCAAAAATTCCATCTATGGACTTAAGCAAACCTCACCGTCATGGAACCTTTGTTTCGATCAGATTATCAAATCCTATAAATTTGATCAGTGCTCTGACGAAAGGTGTGTGTACAAGAAGTGTGAGGGAAAGATGATTGTGTTTTTGGTGTTATAGAACGATGACATATTATTGATCGGAAGTGTTAAGAAGGTGTTGTTGGACGTAAGAGCGAGTTTTTCCAGTCAATTCGATATGTAGGATACGAGAAACTCTAGAAACATTCTTGGGATCAAGGTCATCTGTGACCGCAAGAAAAGAATGTTGTTCATATCTCAAGAATCATATATCGAGATAATACTTAAGCATTTTGGTTTGCAGGACTCGAAGAAAGGTTTCTTACCCTTCAAACATGGAGTCACTCTTTATCGAGACATGTGCTCGAAAACATCATGTGCGATAGAGGAGATGAGACGAATACTATATGCTTTGACAACAGGTAGTCTCAAATATGCTATGCTGTACTATGTCAAAAATCTGATTTGTCGTTGACATTGTAAGACGATATCAGTCTAACACATGAATTACCATTGTGTTGGGAACCCCATAACATTTCTTAGTTTTGATGATGGTTTTTCAA
>JAPKLX010000326.1:234832-250085 GCA_026898415.1 Leonotis leonurus
CCCCCCCCCATACACCAAACCTTGCTCTTTCGGGACCAACAGGAAGCCGCCGCTCTATCCATACATTCTCAACTTGCTGCTTTTAAAAATGAAAAATTTGTGGAGTTAATGAAGCAACATCAGATGGATGTTCTTGATGATTTGCTATATCCAAATCCAGAAGAATTTGAGCACCAGAGCACGCGCATCACGGCAGTGGAAGAACTTCAAGAAACCTATGACAGAACCCTGGCCACGATGAACAGCAGGCTTGAACAGAAACTGCATGCATCTAAACCAACCAGTCAATCTGTTACTCGGGTTCAAATCTGACGTTGAAGAGAAGATGGATAAAATGAAGGAGGAGATTGACTCACTTCGCACACTCATCAAGTCCCTATTTGATGATGTAGAAAAGGGGGAAATCTCGGGAGGCAAAGGCAGCAAGAGCATGGCTAAAGAGAAGAATTTGCTGACAGAAGCAGAAGATGTGGGAGAAGAAATACCTTCTGCTGCTGCACTGGGAAAATCAGTAAAGGAGAGGCCTACTACACCACCAAGGCCAGATCCCACCATTTTTGAACCAGAACAGGCTGAAATCCATACACAGAGACAGCAGAGCCAATCCCAAGACAATGGCAAAAAGCTAATTGATGAGGGAGAATAGATAGCAGAACTGCTGCTGTTTGGAGTAAACATGGAGCAAGCCTGTGATCTGGTTTTTAGAGCACAATTTTACAAAGAACAGGCTGAAAGAGAAAGGAAGATAGTTGCTCAAGAAGCAAGAGAGAAATCATTTCAAACAACTTTTTCTCCACCATCATCAGCAGAACGCTCACAACAGCAGTCCTCTCAATCAACTACTCAATCAAAGAAAAGGAAGAAGAAAGCCTTCTCGTGGAATCTATCTTTCAAGAAGCAGACACCCACTGATACATGAATTCCAGAAGGTGACCAGAACGACTGGGAGAAGGTCAAGCAAGGATTCATCTTGAACAAATACTTTCTAAAGGGGCCAACATATTCATAATCGACACCAGATGAAGACTTCAATCGATATCTGGAGAATTTTAGTGACCAGAGCCTAGTACAAAGGATCAGAACGGCTGCGTCTCATGCCAAAATCCAGATCAAAGCTCCAGAAAAGGAATATATGGTGTGCCCAACGATACTAGGATAATAATTCAACGACACCTATAGATTAAGATACTCTAATATTAGTCGAGTTAAGACTCGATATAAATTCTCAAAATAATAAGGATAACATTTCCTTCAAAGTAGAAAATAATATATACACTCAAATGAGTATTTCACCTCGTAAACTCGATTAAGGTTACGCTGGGAGGAAGTACTAAGCCAGAAGATCGAATTTAATTAGAAGAGGAAACGAACCAAGTAGGCTTTTTATCCTATACATCAAGTGTAGGCTTTTCTCACTTTATACAAAATGTGTGTGGTATTAGTTTATGTATTTTTCTTTTCAAAAATCTTTTGAATTGAAAATGTCTTCCAAGTATTGTCTTGCCATAAATGTTTATGATTTTTGTATGATACATATCTGTCAATGAAGTTAAAAGAATCGAATTCGGGTTTCAGTGGGATAACAATCCTACTAGGACTAGTGTACACAAAGTGTTGGGAACCCCATAAATTATTTAAGTTTTGATGATGTTCTCTCGAAAACACACTTAAGATTTCATTCTATAAAAATCATTCTGTTTTTAGTCGGTCAGAAGGACCAGAACGTTAAACAGACAGAAGCAGGCAGAAAATATTCAAACATAACTATTCTCTGTTCTCAACCAGAAAGTGTTGAACCAGATCAACTCAGACAGAAAGTTGAACCAGAGAGCCTCGTGTTGAACCAGATCAACTCAAACAGAAAGTTGAACCAGAGAGCCTCAACCAGAAAGTTGAACCAGATCAACTCAGACAGTAAGTTGAACCAGAGAGCCTCAACCAGAAAGTGTTGAACCAGATCAACTCAGACAGAAAGTTGAACCAATAAAAATTCAACCATTTCTCATAAATCATCCCACATTTAACAGAAGACCATCAGTGTTAACATATATTCTTGAGCCCGAAATTCAAGTTCTACTTCAGTTTTTTTTAAAACACAGAGAATTCAATTAACTCTCAAACATTTTAAATCATAACCAAAACACGAAAGGATGTATATATAGAAGGAGATAAGACTTAGCTGCTGTTTCAAGCCAGCATAAACGCAGCCAGAGTCACATCTGAATCCACGCCTCAAAACAGAACCATCTCCGCAGCCCCTTTGAAATTGAACGACTACTGGCCATCAAGACCGAAACTCCCTATCATATCCAGACTAATAAGCTCTCAGGAGAAAAAAAATGAAGATATGAATTTTCAAAGGAGAGCATACAAAATATAAGGTTAACCCAAAGTCTTGCCGAAATATAACAAAGTGATCGAATAAAACCCTAAATATCTTTTCAACCATTCCCCTATGAGAAACAGAGCAAGATAGTGATTGAAGGAAAGAATCTGGGTTGTGCCCAAATATTGCAGTTTAGTTCAATTTCATAAGATTAAAACATGCAGACATCGAAATAGGAGAAAATGAAATTTAGAGATGGGTTTGGGAGAGAAAATCAGAGAGAAAGGAGAAGATTTTACCTTTGGTGGAGATGAGCCGGTTGACAGCAACACCCCGTCGAGCTCTTCGCCATTCAGTCGAGAGAGCGAGAAAGGGAGAGTAGAGGCAGAGAGCGAGAAAGGGAGAGAAGAGACAGAGAGAGTAGAGACTGAGAGAGAGGTTTGAGCGTAAGAAGCAGAGGGAGGCGAGAGTCTGTGAGAGAATGAGAGTAAAATGAAGAAAGGTTAGGGTTATGATAGGATTAGAATGATCTAGGATATGGGCCGGGTCATGGGCCGGTTTCATGGGCCGAAGACAAAGAAATTATGGGCTGGGAATTTATTTTTACTGGGCCTAAATAATAATATTTGTTGGGCTTAAGTGAGTTAAGGCATATGGGCCGAGAATTAATTCATGGGCCGAAAATTTAAGGATTTGGGCCGAAAATAATTAAATTGGACTAGAGTTAATTATTGATATAAAATGCCAATGGGTTGAAATTTATTTAATGGACTAGTTTAACATTATAATAAGTTAAGACTAAATTAAATTGGGCTTGTCATTTTAATTAGGATTGAGCTAAATCAATTAGTAATACTAATAATGGAAAAAGGGATAGTAATATATAAATACATTAAGTATTAATATTTAGAGCATATAATTTAGACAATTAAAGCCTAAGTATTAAATCCAGAAAATCCAATTTATTTAGTAATTGAGTTCTAAATTAAGAGAATTGATATCTCTAATTATACAAAGGATTTATTTGAGAAATTATTATTTTAAGGTTATTTAAAGGGTTAAATAATTAGAACTTACAATATTATTTGAATAATTAATTATCGAGAATTAATTATTTCATTAAGTGTTAATACACTTATTGCACTAAAGACAATTACCGGAATAATTGAATCGAGGATTCAACACCTTAGAGAGAATATTGATCTGAGGTATCAATATCTCAATTAACGGGTCGAAACAAGAACCGAGAATAATATATTCTTACGATTAAATGTTTCAAATGCACTAAGGGCATTTTAACTTATACGAGATTTTCTAAAGGTTCTTACGAGAGATCTACCTCGCGTTTCGAGACCAAAGCAAGTGCAAACCGAAGCTATCCAAGTAGGCTTTCTATTACAAAGAAATTATGTTTGCTCGTATGCTATTATGTTTATATTTCAAAAAGGTTTTCAATTGAGAATGTATGTTTTAAAGTATTGTATTGCCGAAATGATTTATGTTTTGTACGATGCCTATCTTGTTATCATTTAATCGAATTCGGGTTCCAGTGGGTAAGCAACCCCGCTCGAACTAGTGTACACAAAGGACTGTGAGTTGACGAAGGTGTTGACCGGTCAGGTGTCCGTAGAAGGTGGCCAACTTCACGGTACACATAGAAAACAGATATGGTAGAATACTAAAGAACTTAGACAGCTGTCGAACTATAGGTTTCACAAAAAGGATTTAGTGAACGTAGGTGCTTTTAAAGATAAAATCCATATGTTTCACTCTTTACGGCAATGACAATTATATATGTACGTATGCGATTTCGGCATGTGCCTACTGAGTACTTTTGTACTCAGCCCTGCATGTATTTATAAATGTGCAGGTTGAAGACGTGATGGAAGGAGGTGCTTTGCATGGCTTGTCGGTCTCTTTTGTTAGCAAACTCTTGGAAGTTTACATGTCTTCACACATGTAAACTTATGTAGATCCTACTTCCGCTGCAAAGTGTTACACCTTTATGTTATGATGTTATGACAAATGTTATTGATTCAAGGACCAAACTCCCATGTTAAGAACTGGTCCAGTTATCAAATTATCCTTTTGTTTCGTTGAAAGCCTTCAGTTTCTTTTTATCCTTTATTTAAATATATTATAGTCGCGTATCCCGACTTTACCACCAAGGGCGAAGGACGGGTCGTGACAATATATAATATTAGTTTTGTACCATATTTAACATATGATCTCTATAAAATATAAAGTGATAATAAATTGGAAATTAAATATTGCCATAATCATTATTATATATTACATAAAAATACGAATATTGTTTATTTCATATAATTTATATTTAATAAATTGGGTAATGAAAACAATGTTCAGTAATATAAGAAATGCAATTATGATAAAAAAAAAATTATAATAAATTATGATAAATTAAGAAGTTAAATTACAAAAAAAAAAAAAAAATTGCATTATAAAAAATATTACAAAATGTTTATATTTATGCAATATTGGTATTCTATAAAATTATATTATAGAAATTTATTTTAAAATTACGTGTATGACGGCAATAAGATTGTAGGATTTGGATTGTAGAATGCTCTATAAATAGGCACAAAATAATTTAAATATGGAAAATAATTTGTGTTTTCATTAACATTGTCAATTTATTGCTACAATTAATTGACTCACTATAATTGTTAAAGTATTTTTAACTTACGATTTTTATAAATGGAAATAGTTAAATTTGTAATTAACTCCCTATAATCGGGCAATCCGTAATCATAATTATATATTATATAGATTAATTATTTTCTTCTATATAATGACAACAATAATCTTTCTCGTTCTCTAATTTTCACCTATATATACATATTCTCATCATCCTATTATGAAAGTAGAAGATAAAAACAAACATCATACCCTCATTTGCAATATCGTAATCATTCACAATGTTGACAACAAGAACTGTATTTAATATTTTCATGATATCTCTCCACTTAGTAACATTCATATGCAACGGGAAAGTGTATAATCCTGCACCAATTTGCGCAAGAAACGAGTGTCCTGCATATAGTGTGCTTCAAACTTATTACGAATTTGAAATCAGAAGCTACAAGGATGCTAGATGGGTTTACGGCCCAACCGTTCCCTCGAAATCTTACAAGGCAGCTGCTAGCAAAGGTTTCAAAATGTAAGTAACTCTCTTTATAAAATTAATTATAATTTTTGCACTTAAACTAATGTATATAGCAAACTGTTGGATTACTACAAGGGAAAGAATCAACAACACTCGAAAATCAATTTGACATATCCAGTTCTAGTACGTGTGGATAACTCGTCATTGTACACGATTTTCTTCTACCTGCCTCAGTATTACCAGAAGTACGCCCCTCGACCATTGGAGAAAAATATAAGCCTAGTGAATTTACCTTTACCTGGCTATAAATATACCGCTGTTAGAATGTTCGATGGGTTGATTAGTGACACAAGCTTTACAACACAATTAGATGCCCTAAAGAAGAGCTTGGAATCCACATCTTACCAAAGGGCAGCATCTTCAACAACTAAAACTATCACCATGCTTGCAGCCTATAACTCCGACGAAGACAAAACTAACATTGTTAACGAAGTTTTCATTTGGTTTGATTAATCTTTTGTATTTCTATTCCACCACTTACCTATACAATAAGATAGCCTATTTGTATTTCATGATATGAAATTCGATTTCAAAATTAGTGATTATATTTGGATATCCATTTATGTCTCAATATACAGCTCATAATTGTTTTTACAAGAGTATTATTCTTTTTATTTTTTTATTATTTTTAACTTTAAACGGAGACATGAGATCCATAATAGAATCAAAGATGAAATGAAAATTTTAATTGGTGGAAAGAGTTTTGTTCCTTATTTTTGCAGTACAATGCAATGTTTTTAGTACATATGAGAAATCTAAACAGGGTATAATTTTAAAACCTCTACATCTCTAATATCAATATTGTATTATGGGCATGTCAATTGAAATATTTGATTTGACACTTTTTTAATAGTATAATTATTAATTAGTGAACAAATCCTAAATCAGTGACAAATAACTTATTTAAATAAAATGGATCTTAAAACAAGTCAATTACAATAATCAAGAATAAAACATTTCTGATGTATACAACAGCTTAAAATATCTAAATTTATGCTCAAAACATGTTTTGGAATACTATACTATATAATAAGTCTTTGAATTATACACAAAATATTACATTGTGTGATTATCATCATGTAGAGCTACACTAGTTTGAATCATTCGTCTTAATTTTAGTCTTGCGTCAGTTTTATCTTTGATGTTTTAGATATAATATTATATATTATTTTACATGAAAATGAGGAAAATTAAAGAATGACAATGGGGAGAATAAAAAAATGTCTTGAGTTCTCACTTATTGGGAAATATGAAGTCAATGATTTTGATTGGGAAATATGAAGTGAATGTTTTTTCCTCCAAAACTCTTGTTTATAAAGGCAAAATATAAAATTAGATAATAAATTATTTGTTTGTCAATTAATTTAACCCCATAATTGACATTTCACCACTAGTATAATTGTGGGAAAATAATTTTTTTTTCATGCTTAATTTTAGCATTTCTTTATTGCAGTAATATACAATTGTGGGAATATAATTATCAAAATTATTGCAAGAATATTAAACTCTTGATGTTGTAATTAAAACTTGTGCATTGCATCCCTATAAAATACATATACATCCCTAAAACATTATGCGTTCAAAAATTAAAAACATATAAACTATCAATAAATACTTATTTACATTTTTTATATATTTTATATTGATTGTAATCAATATATGATATTTGTTTTGTACCATATTTAACATGTGATCTCTATAAAATATAAAGTGATAAAAAATTGAAAATTACATACTGCCATAATCATTATTAGATATTACATAAAAATATGAATATTGTTTATTTCATATAATTAATATTTAATAAACTGGGTAATTAAAAAAATGTTTAGTATAAGAAATGGAATTATGATAAGAAACAATTATAATAAGTTATGATAAATTAAGAAGTTAAATTTTATTCTTTAAAATTTTATTATTTAAATTTTATTTTAAAGTTACGTGTATGACTGCAATAAGATTGTAGGATTTGAATTGTAGAATGCTCTATATATAGGCACAAAATAATTTAAATATGGAAAATAATTTTTGTTTTCATTAACATTGTCAATTTATTACGACAATTAATTGATTTTTATTTAAATTTTTATAACGGTTTTATAATAATTGTCTTTTTAGGAATATTAATGACTAATTGTTAAAACATTTTTAACTTACGATTATATAAATTGAAATAGATAAAATTTGAAATTGACTTACTATAATCGGGCAATCCGTAATTATTATTACATATTATATAGATTATTGCAAGAATATTAAACTATTGATGTTGTAGTTAAAACTTGTGCATTGCATCCCTATAAAATACATATACATCCCTCCAATATATAAACTATCAATAAATAATTATTGTTGGTCCTAAAAGAGCTAGATTGCTAGATTGGTGTACGCGGGGGAGGGGGGTGGAATACACCAATTCAAACTTTTAGGATTTTCTAGTTTTTGAGATTGAAATATAAGGCTTAAGCGCACTTAATAGATAAGATAGCTCAAATATGACCTTATGTGAAGATAAACAATAATCTAGAATAACTATTACAAGTTAAGCTCCATTAGTGTTGTGTGCGGAATTTGGTGGTTATTGCTCTTTTAAATGAGAAAAACGTTTTCTTACTTGTAAATTTTAACACAACAGTTTTAAATGCAAGAGTATGAAGAAGATGAATATGAAGTAAACAAGAAATAAAGAACGCAAGTAGTTAACGTGGTTCGGGATAAACTTTTCCTACGTCCACGGCTCGATGAAATACTAGATTGAAAATCCACTAAACTTTCTCCTTTCTTTTTACTCGTTGAGTAAGAGCCACAAGAATTATCAAAACTAGATAACTTCTTGTGATTACACTTCTTCTCCCTAAGATTGATAACTACAATCTAGGGTTACAACTGGATCAAAACTAGATCCTAACTTTGAGGTTTTGTAAACTGTTTTCCAGAAACTAAACCTTCAAAAACGATAAACACTCTAGAGAATTCTTGATTGGTAATGGAGTGTTTTGGAACATTGAGGGCTTGAAGATTTTTGAGCAGAGTAATGGCGATTGTAAAGCTTGAATTCTCGTACCCTATTCTGGAAGTGAAGGTGGTATTTATAGATCCATGACTGGAACTATCCATTAGAGAGAGAAGAGTCCTTCTTCTGTGTATTAATGGCTGTATTAAATGCATGGCAGTGTTGTTGAACTACGCGCTGCCTTAAGAGCATCTTTTTCCACCTTTCACGTTATTTCCCATTGCTTTGCCATACCAGGAATGATTCACCGTACTACTAATTTGATATTCTTGTACGACATTCCTTAAAATATGCCCTTGATGTGACAATACATTGAGTGGTTGACTTATGAAAAATTTAGGTATGTCGGCAGTTCACCTTAGTTATTGTGTGGACCAGCTCGTTTGATTTTGGTATATCAGGTCGCTGTGTGTCGAGCTATTCTTCCACAAGTTAATTGGTTTATTCTCAATTAACATTTATAACTTCATGTTGAACACATATTGATAGTATAAGAGAAATGAGAGACAGATCATTCTTGATAAAACGATCTGTTGTTTTTTTTTTGGACAGCAAGCTGCTGGAGATTTTAACTCTGGCTGTTCTTCCTCTTGTGATGGCTCAAGTATAGAAATCATCTATCCTAGTCACAAGTGTTGGTCCCGAAATAGAAAGGTTTGGTGTAGGGGGGGGGGGGAATATACCAAATACAAACTTTTCAGTTTACTTGGCAGATTATCAGAGAGTTCAAGCTATTCTTAAAGAAGAAATTGCTCGACAGATGACTGACCAGATCGATCGAGAGATCGCTAGCAGATCAATCCAAGCAGGTTGCTCTCTAGTGTAAATACTTAGACAGTAATAAGAGTGATCTTATTACTCTCAAAGTATTGTGTGTGCGGAAATATGGTGGACTTAGTTGGTGCTCTTATTTTGAAAACCTTAATTATGATCCAGTTCGTTAAGGCAGGTTGATTGAGATGCAGATTAAATGATAGTGTAAGGGGTTAGAATAAATGAACAACTGAATATAAATATGCAGAAAGATAAATGGCACAGTTGTTTAACGTGGTTCGGGAAATCCTTACGTCCACGATCTGATCAAAACTAGATCAGATTATCCACTACTAGGATACTCTTCTTCTTTATACTCGTGGAGAACGAGCCTCAAGTTTCAAACACAATCTGGTTGAAACTTATGCACGAATAAAGGTCGTGTCCCTTTAGAACAGATTACCTCTACGTTACCACTAGAAAACTACTAGCTAGCAGGGTGATCTCCTTTCTCTCGATAAGACAAACTTGAATCGAGGTTGGGTTGGTGTGATTTTGAATCACAAACAGTTTGAAGCTTTAGTCTGACGTAGAGAATGATTGCTTGAAAGTGTTTTTGTCGATGTAGCACACGTATATCTCTTTCAGACTTTTTAGCTCCAAATATATATAGCTTTGAATTTGAAATTCTAAACGTTTGTTGATTGGCGTGGGATTGATTGTAGATTTCCAATCCATGATGTCCATCATATCTGCTCTATCCTTGTAGAAGCGTTGACTGAATCCTCTAAGAATGGAAAGCAGATCGATAGTGATTACTTTCCTTCTTCGTGTCAATCAAGGATTCTTTTTCCAAACCTATGTGGATGGATTTCAATATTAACGTGACAAGTGAATATGATGTGTAGAATGATGTCATCTGGTGGTTTTATGACTCTATCGATCTGCTGCTACGCTGTGATCATCGATCTGGTCGATGACTGTCATTGTAGATCGATTTCTTCTCTTTGAGAAAATATCTTGGTCTTCAACCTATACTATTATTGAAATGACTTCTATAAGAATAATTCCTTTACATGCTAAGCCATCTCCAAATCTGTTCTCTATCAGAATTCACTTTATGCTTAGTGATCTGTTAACATGTAGAACAGTTTAACACCAATCAAAGCTGTAAAGACTAAGTGTGTTTCGAAAGATCATCATCACAACCAACATATTTCGGGGTTCCCAACAATTTCCCCCTTTTTGATGATGTCGAAACCACACTTTACAATATCATCCTAATTTTAAGCATTAAGAGTGATCTGGTTTAAAATTCTAGGTTGTTTATGTTTTCGTTATTAAGTTATAACGATTAATAATAGTTATATATGTTCTGGACAATAAGGTTTTGTCATCAGAAACCCAAAATTTTTATAGATATAGAGCAAATGGGTTACAGAGTCCAAAAAAAATTGTAAGAATTACAGATAGTAAATGATGTGAAAAGAGGTATCTATCTGCTCTTCTTCTTTTCCTCTTGTTGCTTCTTCATCTTAGCTCTTGTCTCATCTGAAATCATCTGCACGCTTTCGTACACTCCCTCTCTGACCCTGATGTAATCTGGGTCTTTAGCATCGATCTTGTACCCCCTGTTTTCTGTAAGTTGATTAATGAAGTTCAGCAGGTAGGTTTTGTCAGGGAGTTTAGTGCCAGGGATGTCTGGGCATTCTCTGTATTCTCTATCTGGTGCAGTTATAGTGATCGGGGCCTTTGCAGCTACTGCTCTAATGGCCTGGACCAGATCCTTTGCATCGTTCATGTCCAGATAGAGGTTGAAAGCTTCATTAGCTGTGCCCTCACAGTATGTTGGTTTTTTGATAAAGTAGCGGCACATGATAAATCCATACTTCAGCCCTTCCCATCCTTCCTTCAGATTGTCTGGCACCAAGCTGGTTTCTCTTTCTTTTGACTTTTTGGTCTTGATTGGTGCAGAGAAGAACCAACCAGATCCAGACTTCTTCTTTTTCTTCTTCAGTGGCTGGGATTGACTTGATCTACTTGATTCAGACTTAGATGGCCTCTTGGGTTGAGCAGGTGGTTGATCTGGTTGATCTGGTTGTGTTGGCAACTGAAGTTGAGCCTCTGTCCTTTCTCCAACGGCACCAGATCGACCTTTTCCTTTTCCAGCTCCTTCTGCCCCTCTCCCTCCAGATCCTCCTTTCTTCTTTACAGATCCTTTCTCCTTTTCGACATCATCAATATAAATCTTGATGAGTGCCTTAAGAGAGGTGATCTCTTCCTTCATCTCATGCATCTCCTTTTCTGAATCCATCTTGTAGTTGAGCAGAGATGTGATATTGGAGTTGGATTCATCAATCTTTTGCTCCATAGATGATTTTGCACTGGTGAGATCAGCAGTGTAATTCTCTTATTCTTCTTTGATTGCCCCAATCTCATCTATGTATGTGTCGATCATGGCGTTAGAGGGGTATCTCAGATCGCACAACTTTCTCTCCACAAAGTTCACCCCTTCATCTTCAAATTTTCTAAGTTGTGATCTGATTTCAATCTTTACAGCCTTGATCACTTCCTCAGTAACTCCATCTGTTTGTACTTTGACTATAGCATGAACCAGATCTTTCTCTTTCTTGGCAAATTCTGTAACAATTTTGTACATCTCTTGGACTTTGTGCTCCATGGATGACAGAGTCTGATCAATCTGTTCCTTTCTTTGATCTGCAGCAGATCTGTCATCATCCATCTTTTTGCTTAGCTCCTCGAGCTTAAGTCTGCATGTTCTCCTCAGGTCAGAGTCCATCTGGTCTACATGTGACTTGATGCTGTTGTTGAATTCAGTGAGGACTCTGGTGGCCTGGTCTTGGACAGTTGAGAGAGTCCCATGCATGAATTTGTCCACTTTAATGGAGATTAAATCGTTGATTTGTGCATTGGATAGAGATTGATGCTGAGTCATCAATATCTCTTCCAGATCTGTTGTCTCCACAAATTCTTCCATGGTGGCTGCTACAGAGGGGGTGTAGATGTCATCTGTCAGTTTTCCTCCCACCCTCTGTCCAGCAGGTTGATCGACCACCTCGATCTGTATTGGCCTTTTCTGGGCTGGTTTCCCCTTGGCCTTTGCAGTTATCTCAGCTGTTTCTGCAGCTGGCATTGCTTGGTCAGCAGCATCAGCCTGTTGCTGAGCTGGTTCTGGTTCTTGTTCTACTGCACCCTGTTGGTGAGCTTCAGCTATCTCTTCCTCTTCATCTACAACACTTTCGAAGAAATGTAACATCCCTTCTTTCTCATATATCGACCTCAGATCGATTTGTAGCTTCTTGGCCTCATGCTGAGCTATGGCCAGGATGCTCTGGAGGTATGTATCTCTCAATTCTGAAACGGAGGAGACTTCGAAGATGTTTAGAAGTATAGCTTCTTCTGCCTTGAGTGCAGAGATCGATCTGATCTTGAGCAGTGCATCAAGGACATATAATTCCTTGTCCTTAATGAGGAGAAGTAGTTTCAGTCGCTTAGCAGCATCATAACTCTCTGGAGTTAGCTGTATGCCAGGAAATGATTTAATGACTGAGTGATCTGCTTCTGCTTCCAGCAGCTTCACCACAGTTTCAGCCTTTTTCTTCTCCACATCCTCATCTGAGGATTCATCTTCCTCTTCCTCCTCACCAATCTGCTCTAATTGTTCAGCAGACGATGGACTAGCTGTGTGAGCGGGAGAAAAGTCCTTTTCTTGATTTGGATTAAAGGAGGAGATGGGGGCAACTTCCTCTGGTGGACCCTCAATCTGAATATCCTCATCCTCAACCTCCTGTTGAGGGATAGGTGTATCTGTAATAGCAGGGTCCTTAACCTGGACCTCTTCCACTGGTTCAGAGATTTTGTGTAATCTTCTCCTCTTTGGTTTTGGTTGTTGAGCAGCTGTCGAAGCATCAGTGTCCACTGAGCTTGCTCTTCTTGTTACTCTTTTTGAAGGAGTTCTCTCCACTGGTTTCTCCTTGGTTGCTCTTGACTTGATGGACTTTTCTGCAGGGGCAGATGGGGGAATCCAGATTGGATTTGAGCTCCCCATCTCCATCAGTGCATTAGCGTGCACTGGATCTGTCACCTTGGCAATCAGATTGGCTGTGATTCCCATGGACATCTCGATCTGATGTTGGTCCTTGGGAAATCGCAATCTGTTCTTGAACTCAATCACTTCATCCCATTTGTGTTGTTTGAAAAATGTTTCCAGCATGAAGCTAATTTTGGTGGAATGCCTCAGACTGCTTCTCTTGACTTCAATGCCTGGACTCACTCCCTTGATAAATGTGATCATTTTTGCCTCCTTCGTCAATAGATCAAACAGAATTCTACTTTAATTAACAGGAAGATTGAGCACCACAGCAGTGAGTATATTAAACTTCTCCGGCGTCACTTGGTCGTATGAACCGTTGTGGTTCATGAATATCCGTTGTACAAACTCGAAGACAATCGTGTACTCCGAAGCAAGCAGTCCTCGGTTGAACATTCTGTTAGTGTAGGTTATTGGTATAACCATCACCATCTCAATAGCTTCCTGCAGCTAATCCTCTGTGATATCCCCAAGGCTGATACCTTCATCCTTCAGCTTATAGACCTCGTCTATGATGTTCAACATGTTATAAGTTGTGTTGCTTGTGGTGTTGCCCTTGCTTACACGAATGGTGGCCTCATTCCCACCTTTCTCTCCTTGCCATGTGAGGTAGAAGTAGTGGGAAGTGAACTCCAGCACCTCCCGGAGGGGGGGTCCTCCGTGTATCGTACCCGAGAGAACTTGTGGGAATGCGGCTTGCCTCAGTCGAAAAGGGCCTGCACTACCATTGTTGACGAGAGGTTAAATGAATTGGTTAGTACTACTCATACCAACATGGTGCATCATCTTTTCAGGTGACCCCTTAGTAGAAACTCCAAGGTTAAGCGTGCTTGGCTTGGAGCAATACTATGATGGGTGACCTACTGGGAAGTGTCCTATGTCAGCCTGTCAGTGAGGACAAAGCAGGCTGGGAAAGAAAGTGTTGGTGTGTGGGGCTAGTACGTCAATTCTGATGGGCGCTCCCGATCCAACAATTGGTATCAGAGCCGGGGCTTTGGATGTGAAGAATCGAATCCGGCGGTGCCATCCTTAGGCAGGAAGTGCCTGAGGGAAGGGGTTGTTGGGCACAAAAACTCTAGGGGTTATGACGATTCACGGCCGTAATCCGAGGTGCGAGATTGAAGGCCAAATACAAACTTTTCAGTTTACTTGACAAATTATCAGAGAGTTCAAGCTATTCTGTATAAGAAATTGCTCGGCAGATGAGTTAAACAGATTGATACACAGATCGATACCAGTTAAGTCCAAACAGATTGCTCTCTTAGTGAAAGACACTTAGTCAATAATAAGAGTGATCTTATTACTTTCTGAGTGTTGTGTGTGCGGAAATATGGTGGATTTAATGAGTGCTCTTATAAGAAAACCTTTAAAGATAGTCAGATCGTTAAGCAGATTGATTGATATGCAGTTTGTATGATAGTGCAGAATGTTGGAGTAATAAACAACTGTAAGTAAATATGCAGGAATGTAAAGCACACAGTCGTTTAACGTGGTTCGGGAAATCCCTACGTCCACGATCTGGTCAAAGCTTGTTGGTCCCGAAAGAGCTAGTTTGGTGTATGGGGGGTAGCAAGACAAATCGTCTTGTTAGGAAGATTTAATCTTGCTCAAATAATACCTTATATGTGAAAACAGTAATCAAGAATATCAAATACAGATTTAAACTAGATTAATGTTGTGTGCGGAATATGGTGGTTAATGCTCTTTTTAATGAGTAAAACGTTTTCTTCCTTGAGGTGATTAACAACCCAGATATAAATGCAAGAGTATGAAGAAGATGATAATGAAGTAAAACAGAAATAAAGAACAGTTAACTTGGTTCGGGATAAACTGTCCCTACGTCCACGGCTCGATCAAATCTAG
>JAPKLX010000234.1:0-93658 GCA_026898415.1 Leonotis leonurus
CTAGTTAATTAAATTAGTCTCTAACTAAGGTTTCATAATTTATTAAAACACTTGACTTGCCTTTGCATAGGTTTTTAATATCTATTTTCTATATCTCCCAAAACTTTAATCTAATAATCCTTCTTATCTAAACTTGGCAATGATTAATTAATTTAATTGTATCTCACAACTAAATTATGACATCTCGATTATTCCATTACTCATCTAAGTAAAACATTTAAATAAAAACCATAATTATATATATATATATATATATATCTAAAAATTGTATCTAACTGCTATGTTATAAAAAGCAATTCCTGGTCTAACTTGTTCAAGTATTCGAAGATATACTACAAAGTCACCGATATCGATTAACTAATCGACATCTTTGGTAATTTATTACGAAATTTTCTCGAGCAGATTTCTGATACATGGTAATTAGTAGAAAAATTTTACAGGCCATTACAATGTAATTTTATGGAACAAATTTAATAAAAATATTTAATAACAAACTATTTTATTAAATAAACCGAAATTGGCACATTGTTGGTTAAACTTTATGATTTCATTATTTAATTAAATTTATAACTATATAATAACCACCAACATAAATCTTAATTTTTATATAATAATAAATTTTGTTATAAATTTTGAATTATTTTAATTAATAAAATTATAACACTAACAATAATAATATTATTATTTTACATATCATATGGATTACATGTAGAAAAAAAAAAGCAAAATATAGTGTTGTAAAAAATAATTCTAACATTAAAATTTAAGGCTTTGAATATTTATTGATTGATTATTATTTTTATTTAGTTGTAAATCTGAAAATTTAATGAATAATATTTTTTGTATTGGTACTACTATTACTTTTATTTTTACTGATGATATAGATCACATACGGAAAAAAACGAAACATAGGGCTTTGGGGAATAACTCAGACGATGAAATTCGGGATTATGAACCGTCATTCGATGAGATTCATAATGGTAATAATGTTTTATTTGTATAACTATTCAAATTTTACATATATTTCACATGTTTATTTTTTAATTTCACATATTTTTTATATAATAATATTATTGCAAATTTGTAATGCAGTATTTGGAATTACGCCACGCTATATGAAAGATTTTATACTTTTTGATAATAGTAGACATGATTGTCAAATATCGCGTGGACGAATCAATCGAAGTCCTAAAATCATCGATTTAACAAATGACGAACCATGTGAGACGAGTCAAATGCAAGAATATGTTGACTTAACAAGTGATGAACCACTTAATAGGCCAACATCTTCATTCATTGATGATATGCAAAATGGTAAGTTCAATTATATTTATATTATACATGTTACATATTTTTATTTATATGAATGTTATATCATTTAATTGCATATATAATAAATTTAATTAATTATGTATTTGATTGTATGCTCTATAATATTTTAATTATTAATTAATTTTAATATAAGTAGAAAGATTTTAAATATTTTTTAATATTATATAATATGAAGTCACGTATATTTAACAATATATTGTCACATCCGCAAATGTGCATACAATATATTATGTTATATTTATCATTTAGTAACATTGTACTCTTTCTGTCCCACTAAATATGTCATGTTTTGACCAAAAAATTCTTACAGTTTTGGTCAAAACATAACATATTTATTGGAACGGATGGAGTATAATTTAATGATAATTTATACTAAAAAGATTAATAGAAACTTGATTGACATTTTATTTTATAATGTAATATATAAGTAACTTGATTTATAAATAGAATATAATTTTAATTAGGTAAATATATTATTCAATATTTACAAAATTTAGAAGTATGCTTTTTATATATATATATATATATATTGTCATCATAATTATGACATAGAAGATGATTATTTCTATAGAAATAATAATTTTCATGTTTTGTATATATATATATATTATTCAAGTTGTGGTAATTATATTTTATTATTAATTTATGTTTATATTTATTATTATTATTATTATTATTTTATAGGAAAGGAATATTACGATCTTGGTGACCCTAATTACCAATGTGAGCATTGCAAAGCATACTTTTGGTTTGATGAAAGATTGAGAAAAAGTTGCAGTACACGAAATCCAAAATATTCATTGTGTTTCCAAAATGGTAAAACCAAACTATCAAGAATCGAAAGCCCTCCGCCATTGTTGCATGATTTGCTTTACGGGACTGATGCAAAGAGCAAACATTTTCGGGATAATATTCGATCGTATAATAGTATGTTTGCATTTACATCAATGGGAGGAAAGATAGACTTGAGTCTGAACAGTGGTAATTCTCCACCAACATTTCGTCTCCATGGTCAGAATTATCATTTAATTGGGACTTTGTTGCCGCCCGAAGGTTCATCACCAAAGTTTGCTCAGCTCTATATTTACGATACCGGAAATAAAATTGGAAATAGAATTCGCTCTGTGAGGTATTTATCATTTTTTTTATATATATTCAGATCAAAATATATATATATATATATATATTAAATAATATTTTTTGTTTTTTGTTTAGGCAAAAGAATGACACAAACACTCTACATGCTGAGATTGTTTCTAATTTGAAAACAATGTTAGATGAGAACAATGTGTTCGTGAAGACATTTAGAATTGCCAGAGAAAACATTATTGACCGTGAACAATCAGATTTGATGATAAAGTTTATTGGGAGAAGATCTGGAGATCCGCGAACATATAATCTTCCATCGGTATCTGAAGTTGCTGCATTAATTGTTGGAGATCTTGATGAATCTTTAGGCAATAGAGATCTCATTATTGAAACTCAATCGGGAGGACTGAAGCGTATCAATGAATTACATCCAGCTTATCTTGGGTTGCAATATCCGTTGTTGTTCCCATATGGTGAAGATGGATTTCGAGAAGATATTCCTCTATGCAATATGAAGAACTCATCTGCTACCAAAGCTCGGAAAAATGTTAGCATGAGAGAATATATCTCCTATCGACTGCATGAACGAGAGTCAGAAGCAACAACTATTTTGTGTTCTAAACAATTGTACCAACAATTTGTAGTTGATGCATACACCATGATTGAATCATGCAGATTGACGTTTATACGTAGAAATCAGAAACAGTTGAGATCTGATATGTATAAGGGTCTGGCGGATGCTCTTATGAGAGGTGACATGAATCCCGCAAGTCAAGGAAAAAGAGTTATATTACCATCAACTTATACTAGAGGGGCTCGATATATGGTCCAAAGTTATCAAGATGCGATGGCAATATGCAAATGGGTTGGATACCCTAATTTATTTGTTACATTCACATGCAATCCGAAGTGGCCTGAGATATTGAGATATGTGGAAAGTCGAGGATTGAAACCTGAAGACCGTCCGGATATTGTTTGTCGCGTATTCAAAATGAAACTGGATAGTTTGATTGAAGAGTTATACAAAAAAAGAGTCTTTGGACACGCGACATCAGGTTTATATATTTATATTATTATTAATATTATTTGTTTATTTATATCTATTTTATTAAAATATTTAAAAAAAAAATATTGGCACAGTTGTATACACCGTGGAATTTCAAAAACGAGGACTACCACATGCACAATCTTGATCTTCCTTTCAAAAGAAGACGCAGATCCTTCACCTGAGAGCATTGACAAAATCATTTCAGCAGAAATACCAGATGAAGATTCAGAGCCAAAGTATTATGCAGCTGTAAAAGATTTTATGCTTCATGGTCCATGTGGAGTAGCAAACAAAAAATCACCATGCATGACGAACGGTCGTTGTACAAAGTATTTCCCGAAGAAATATGTTGAAACAACAAATATGGATGAAGATGGTTACCCAATATATAGACGCAGAGACAATGGTAGGACCATTCTGAAGAATGGAGTGCCTTTGGACAATAGATACGTTGTTCCACACAATCGTTATCTTCTGATGAAGTATGGTGCACATATAAATGTTGAGTGGTGCAATCAGTCTCGATCCATCAAATATTTGTTCAAATATATCAATAAGGGGAATGATCGTGTAACAGCGTCTTTCTGCAAGAGCACAGCTGATGAAGTTATGGAAAAAAATGTCGATGAAGTGAATATGTATTATGATTGTCGATATATTTCTCCGTGTGAAGCTGCTTGGCGAATTTTTGGATTTGAAATTCAGTATAGAAAGCCTTCTATTGAAAGATTGAGCTTTCATCTTCCAAACGAGCAAAATATCATATTCTCGGATTCAGATGCTATTGAAGAAGTGTTGAACAGGCCGACAGTTCGAGAGAACTTGTTCTTAGCTTGGTTTGAGGCAAATACAAAATATCCAGAAGCAAAAGAACTTACATATGGAGAATTTCCAACAAAATTTGTTTGGAAACCAGAATTGAGGGAGTGGAAGCCAAGAAAATAAGGATTTTCAATTGGCAGAATTTTTTATATGCCTCCGGGTTGTGGAGAAAAATACTATTTGAGATGTTTGCTCAACATAGTACGAGGACCAACATGCTTTGAGGACATAAGAGTTGTAAATGATTTTGTGCACAATTCATTCAAGGATGTTTGTTATGCATTAGGACTACTGACTGATGACAAAGAATACATTGATGCCATAATTGAAGCAAGTTTTTGGGCATCTGCAAAATCTTTAAGAAGTTTGTTTGTCACATTGTTGTCGGCAGATTCTTTTGCATCTGCAAAAGACGTTTGGAATACATGCTGGGAATATTTATCAGATGATATATTATATAATCAAAGGTCTTTGTTGGATCATCCAGGTAACATTTATTGAACGTTCTGATATTATGTTTTTTTATAAAATATATTTTGTTCAATTTGAATTAAATTTTTATACTTTTTATTGGCAGACCTTCAATTGAGTCAGGATCAAATTAAGAGTTATGCTCTTGTGGAAATTGAGAAGCTATTGAGAAGTTCTGGAAGAAATTTACGAGAATTTGAAGGTATTCCGTTTCCTGGCTCCGAATTTTTTCATTTTGATGGAAATAGAATGATAAATGATGAAATGAGATATGATCGCAAAGCATTGATGGAGGAACATGCGATTCTTATTACTAAGCTTACAGATGAGCAACGTTGTGTTTATGATACTGTTATGAATACGGTTCATTCATATTCTGGAGGAATGTTTTTCATATATGGATATGGAGGTACTGGTAAAACTTTTATATGGAAAACTCTATCTGCTGCTCTTAGATCAAAATGAGAAATTGTTTTAAATGTTGCTTCAAGTGGTATTGCATCACTTTTATTACCTGGTGGAAGAACAGCTCATTCGCGATTTAAAATTCCCATTAGTGTGAATGAGGATTCCACATGCAACATCAAACAAGGAACCCCACTTGCTGATCTTATCATACAATGCAAGCTTATAATTTGGGATGAGGCTCCAATGATGCATAAATATTGTTTTGAAGCTTTGGATCGAACCTTACGTGATATAATGCGTTTTGTCAACCCATCAAGTGCACAAAACCCTTTTGGTGGGAAAACAGTTGTCTTTGGAGGAGATTTCAGACAAATATTACCTGGTATCCAAAAGGGAAGTAGACAAGATATTGTTTTTGCAACAATAAACTCTTCATATATTTGGAGAGAATGTAAGGTTCTACGGTTGACAAAAAATATGAGACTTCAAAATGTGGGTTCCGATGATGAAGGAAAAGAACTGAAAGAGTTCTCTAAATGGATTGCTGACATAGGTGATGGAACAATTGGAGGTCCAAATGATGGTGAAGTCAACATTGATATTCCTGAAGATATTTTGATCAAATGGTCAGGAAACCCGATTGATCACATAGTTAACAGTACTTATCCATCATATTGTATTGATAATGCAGATATAAGTTATCTACAAGAAAGAGCAATACTTGCACCAACCCTTAGTGTTGTTGAAGCCGTAAATCAATACATGATCTCTCTGAATAAGAATGAAGGTCTATTATATATAAGCTCAGATATGATGTGCAGGTTTGATTAATTTATTTTTTATGTTCTAACAAATTCAATATAGATTTCTTATACATCGGCTATTATAATATCTTTTGTTTTAATGTGCAGGTCGGATTCAAATATTGATTTGTTGCAAGAAGTACATACGCCTGAATTTTTAAATACTATCAAATATTCAGGTGTACCAAATCATGAAATATATTTGAAGGTTGGAACTCCAGTTATGTTGTTAAGAAATATCGACCATGCAAATGGATTGTGCAATGGTACTCGATTGATGATAACAAAGCTTGGTAATCATGTCGTGGAAGCAAAAATCCTTACAGGACATAATGCAAATCAGAAGGTATTGATTCCAAGAATGTCTTTGACTCCTGCTGATCCGAGATTGTCTTTCAAGTTTGAGTGAAGACAATTTCCTCTAATTGTGTCTTACGCAATGACGATCAACAAAAGTCAAGGACAATCACTTTCTCAAGTTGGTTTGTTTTTGCCAAGACCAGTTTTCACGCATGGGCAATTGTATGTTGCTATATAAAGAGTACGAAGTCGTGCTGGACTTAAAATCTTAATTTTCGATGAGGATAAAGAATGTGGTACTACTACCACAAATGTTGTGTACAAGGAAGTTTTCCAAAATATATAATATTATGTATTCGTTTTTTTTAATTGTCGTTAGTTTTATTTTTATTATTTATTAGAAATATTAGTTTTGATAAAATGTTGATTCCCGTGCATCGCACGGGTGGATTTACTAGTTATCTAATAAATTTTACATAATTTAAATATAGCAAAATTTATCTCCTTAATAAGCATATTGAAAAATATACGTCATACTTATTAGAATGGAGTATATAGTAATTTTTCTAGTTTCTAAGATGTATTTGAGTGTAAATGTTCTAATTTTTAATATAATGTTTTATACTCCATCCGTCCCGTCTTAAGTGATACGTTTATTTTTTGGGCACGAAATTTAAGGAGAATTGAAAAATAGTATAAATAATGATAAAAATATATATTATTAAAATTTATGTGAGAAATAAAATTATTTTAGAAAAAAAAATGTATATTGGGACACCCAAAAAAGAAAATGTAACACACTTAGGGGGACGGAGGGAGTACTAAAAAAGTACTCTATTTATCACTGGAGCGGAGCAATTGACGGGAAATTGAATCCTCTCCTGCGCGGTGCACGTAAACTATACACCGCAACAGCACTCCAAAAGCTCTATATATATTTTAATATTCTTTCATTTTTTATTCATCAATCTCTCATTTCCATCAAAATCGCCAATTGCTTCTCCGCTTCTCTCTCCCTTCAAAAGAAATTATCGTCTCTGTTTTTCTCTCTACATTCTCCTCGTTGATTTTTCGTAAGTTTTTTTTTGCCGTTTCTCATTTCTGTAATTCCGCTGTGCCTTCTTTTCTGTCTCTTACCGTTTTCGTGGTAAATTGTGTGAATTGTTTGGGTTTATCTTGTTTTCTCATTACCTTTGTTTAGATCTCAAGCATTTCATTTTTTACATTGGAGGTGTGATTGTGTTTTCTGAATGCTACAGTTGATAAAAAGGTAAAAAATTATTCGTTCGCTCTCTTGTAGGATTTTATGTGTATTTGCGCTTTCTTCTTGCTGGTCGTTAACTGGTAAAATTGAATTAAATGTTAAGGGTAATGTTTCAAACTGTTAAAGGATTAGAGGTATAAATTTGAGTTGAGTGTTTCAATTTGCTTATATCTAGTCAGTTATGCATCTACTTAGAGTTTCCCTTTCTCTCTCTAAGAACATGTAGTACCATTCAGCCTATTCAACCTACTCTCCTTGTACCATGATTAATGGAATGATCTATTTATTTTTCTTTTTTATTTCGAGATCTCTTTGGAATTCTTTAATTTCTGAAGAACCAATTGAGTCTTGGAATGGGAGAGGATGTGGTTTGGGAGAATTGATATATTATGAGGGAGAAAATCTTGTAAAGTTATTGTGTGAGACATTCACGAGAGAAATTCTTTCGTTTGTTTTATGTGAATGGGAGATTGATTTCATTGTTAATGTGAAAAAATCTTAGAAGTGTGATGTAGAATTACAAGAATGTGTTTTGAAATTTTGAAACAGCTGTGAATTTAACCTTGCGTATTAAGTTCCCAAAAGAATACCGTATTATGACATTGGATCGCCAGTAAGGTTGATCAGTGATGGCTGGCTGCAGCCTGCATCAAGTTCTTTCTTTTTATCCACGTAAAGTTATGCATATTTGCTTACCTGGCCAATCTATTTTATGGAACACTGTTGTCTTTGGTCTACAAAATTTATTCAATTATCAAATTTTAGCAAAAATTTTAATTGACACCATCGATTATGGAATCTTTACAATCCTAATCTAATAAGATGAGTTTTTATCCTAATTTTATTGGAAAAAGATGGTACTTCTTGTGGGTGCCAAAATTTAATGTGGTTTAAAAGCATACTCAAAACATTTGTTTAGTGTTTTGAATGAATTTCAAAAGTTAGGTGATTGCAGATAGGTGTGAGTTGATTTTTGCTATTCATATTTCTTCTCATATTGCTATTTTAATTATTTTTCCATTTGATGCTCATGCTCTAATTAAAAGGACACTTAAGAATCTCAGTTACTTTTATAAATATAACTTGGCAAAGGATGTAAACATAAATTACTTTTGCATATTTCCTGATGGGTTATTGTGTACATCTTAATTCATCATACTTGGTAAATGTGACTGTTTTTTCTTTCAGAAAGTGTGCATACATGGTGGAGTTTTTTGCAATCATTTGAATGTTGAACCTAAGTCTATATCTGAAGCTGGAAAGAGAAACTGGTGGGGGCATAGGCCGATTGTGATCTTATATATTGTATAATATTGAAGTGAGAGGGAACTATTGGACCCATCAGCTATTGTTTTTTCTTTCGGTAACTGAGAATTTTGAAGCTTCTTACATTATGAGATGATCCAATCTGGAAAAATGGCCTTTTCACTGAAGAACCCTTCACCCTTGCTATTTTATCTGATTAAAAAATCTCCAGTATTATTCAGCCCCAACCTTTTAGGGTTTATTTCCATTTATTGTTTATGCTATTTCATATTTTGCTTGATTGCATCATTTCTTTTGACTTAAGATATTCATGACATGAGATAACTGGAACTAACGTATAGTATATGAAAAAGCATGCTTTGCCTAACGTGTTTTAATTTTAAATCTTTATATAGTTAACATGGCTTCTGAGCAATGCATTGGTGCCTCAACCATGCGTTTGGGATCTGAGGGAGGTGTCTCAGACAGACAAAACTTAAACTTAAACGGATGCTTTGATTGCAACATATGTTTAGAGTCGTGTCATGAACCTGTGGTAACTCTCTGCGGTCACCTCTACTGTTGGCCATGCATATATAAATGGCTCAATGTTCAGAGCTCGTCATTCGAGTTAAACGAGCGTCCTAGATGTCCAGTCTGCAAGGCACTAATCTCTAGCTCCTCTTTGGTTCCCCTCTACGGCCGAGAGTCTGAAGCCAAGAAACAACAGTTGGACTCTACTGAACCTCCTAGGCCACCAGCACTTGGCCTGGAGACCGTGCTTGCTTCTTCAGCATCAGTTTCTTCCGATTCCAATCAGCAAAACGATTCAAATCCTTACCATCAGCAGTACTTACCGAATCTGTTAACATTGGGGAGCCCCACAACGACCAGTTTCTTCAGTCCGACAATCAACATGGTTAGTGAGATAGTTTTTGCTGGTATATTTGGGAGCTCGGGCACAAATATGCTTGCTTACCCATATGCGAATTCTTATCCAGTAATGGGAAATGGTGGCCCGAGGTTCAGAAGGCAGGAAATTCAGTTGGATAAGTCTCTGAACAGAGTGTCGATCTTTCTTTTCTGCTGCATTGCCTTGTGCCTTATCTTGTTTTAGTTTAGTTGTACATCTAATCTAAACTCGAGTGTTGTGTAGTTGTGTATAGATTGAGACTTTCTTGGAGAAGAGAGAGTACATATTAGTTATAATTTCTTTGAGAATTTTCCTTTACCTTTTTCTTTGTTTTATATTATATGGTCCTATCCAGGAGAATCTCTCTCTCCCTTTCACACTATTTGTCATTCTTTGTCTTCGTAATTCTAATATCATCTTCAGCTTTACCTATAGAAGGCTTCTTTTTTAGGGGATAGGGTTATGAGATTCTATCTACTAAATGACATCATAATATAAAAAGATATAAATTTGAAAAAAGAAATTTTAAATACATTCTAATAATTAAACTTTAGACAAAAATATATTATTTTTATATTGTTTTTAAGTATACGGGTTGAAATCAAATTATTGAATTGTCGGTTAACGATTTAGACAATTTATAATCATAATCAAATTGTTGTCATGATTGTTCACAACTTGAAACAAATTGTATACAACGATTAAGATTATGTTCTTAAATCGTTCGATAGAAATATTAATATATTTTAAAATTTGAAGATCATAATTATTTTAATTACGTACTAACACATATTATTATTTAACTTTTAGATTTTTTAATATTATTTTTATTTACTAATTTTAAAAATACATTGGTACATATTATTATTTAACTTTTAGATTTTTTAATATTACTTTTATTTACTAATTTTAAAAATACATTAGTTATAATAAAATTATAAAATAGTACTTGACCGTCAACCTTATTTTCTTTAACTCATGCGCGAGACTTATTGTTGCAAGTTAGTGGTGATCAAATGAATTCGATATTGGATTTTATTTTAAAATTTTGTTTCACGTTGTTTAAACATTCTATTGAATTATAATATGTGAATGGTTTTCGATTTCAAAATTTAAAATTTTATTTTATTTTTTACATTATTAGTATATTAATAAGTTTTAATATAATATTATGAATTAGTACGTGTACTCGTGCAATGCACGTGAAAAAAATATAATTATAATTTATATCATATGTATGAGATCATTTTCATTTCTTTATCATAAGGTTTATTAACATTCAGGTCGGGTTCCTTATCTGAAAATTTAGGGTACCCAAATCCGAAAACTCTAAATATTTAATATCCGAACTTGAAATGAATTTCGGGTATACAAACCTGACTCGGGGCTTTCAAGTCCCCAAAATTGTCTGGTTTAATTAAAATTATTAGTATTTTCGATTATTTATTTGAATATTATCAAGTATTTTTAAAAAATCTGATATTTTAGGTATTAAAATATTTTAAATTATGCAACTAAAATATAATATTCGCTCCGTCCATGAAATACTTGCACATTTGTCCACTTTATTGCGTCCGCAAAAAATTTGCACGCTTCTATTTTTAATAATTATGTATATATTGTTGGACCCACCATTACCATTTTAATCACTCACATTACATATTTAATTATACATAATATGGGACCTTTCTTCCTTTCATAACATATTTAATATATTATCAATTAACAACTAACTTTTTTTTCACTCACTCACATACAAACATATAATTAATAAATATTGTGGGACTCTTACTCCACTCACAACACATTCATAGCATTCGTTAAAACTCATGCCGAATCCAAGGGTGCAAATACTTGGTGGACGGAGGGAGTATTATATTATATAATTAATAAATTTAAATAAAAAATTTTAATTTTGGGTAATACTCGATCGGGTATTACCCGAACCTGAAAACCCTAAAATATGAAAAACTCGATCCCGATCTGAAAATCCAAAAATCAAGTATTCGGGTTCATGAAATCGATCGGGTATCGGGTATTACCAAAAATAAATACCAAATACTCGATATTTGAATCCCGAATAGACACTCCTAATGTTTATCATTTGGCTTCAGGAGTTCTTTATTAGTGCATTGGAGGTTCATTGACGAAATTAGTGTTCAACTAAAATTATTTCGAGTCGCTCGCAATCTAGCGAGGTCGTCTAGCAATGATAAGTCAACCCAAGTCGTATTCTCAAGAAAGACTTAGTAGAGCAATTTAATTCTTTGTTTAATACAAAATATTAAGAACCTTTTTGATGTTGCCAATATCGTTAGCTTGGTTTTGATGATGCTTGCGAAACCATTATTATGTTGGTCTTGATGATGTTTGTGAAACCATTATTGTGTTAAGATATTTGATTCATTCTGTATCAGTATTCTATGTTATGCGATGGCTAAGATTTATGTTGATAACTAGTATATTTAGATTATACAGAAGATTAAATGTAAAAGGACCAGATCAATCAAAGACAAATCACGTCCATAGGTAATCTTCTGTGTTCCTAATAGCAGATCGGCTAACATGTAAAGATAGATTAATAATATAATAACCTAGTCTATAGAGCTTGATCTTATTTAATACATGTACTAGAGCACATGATGAATCTGTAAGGACATATCGTGAGTCACGATCTGTGTCATAAGATCATGCTATTAAGTCAAAATGTAAAGACATAATGTAAGTAACAATCGGTCTATAGGACTTAATCTATGATATGTCTTAGAATAGACTTAGGAGCATCACAGAACAGAAGCATGAATGAAGAAAATATATGATCAACACAGAACGTGGTGATGCAATATAGTTCACTACCCAGAAGACAAGGCCGCTCCACAGAAGATCAGAAGATAGAACATGCGTAGTTGATCTATACTATAAGAGATCAAGATCTACAGTAAGATCTACCGATAAGAGATCAACTTATGCTTTAATTCTTAGTCAGTACATGCATCACATGTAAAGGAACATAGCATAAGTCATGTTCTAGTCCTATCAAAACCTGTACTAGACTTAGAATAGTGTAGATGCTGATTTGTAAAGAAACAGAACATAAGTCATGTACTGTGTTCCAACTTATTTTTAAACTGTAGTACGTGGCGTTGTTTAGACCAAACCCACTGTCCGATAAAGGGATTCAGTATCGGGCACGAGGAATTTTTCCAGCCAATATACTTACAATTTATTAAATAAACTAGTTCGCAAGAGTATGAATTCGTTGTAAAGAGGTAAGTTGATCCTAAGTCGTATTCTCAAGGAAGGCTAAGCAGGGCTCTATATATGTTGCAGAACAGAAAGCAAATAAAAGAAGGGGTTGTGATGTTTTAACTAATCTAATTTATCTATCTAGGCGAATGAGAATAAAGTATTTAAAATACGGATTAACTAAGTAAAAATTAATAAAGCAATTAAATCCTCAATCTAAGAATGAAGAATTAAGGAAACTGAGTTGAATCATGCCTTGAATTGATTAATTAACATAATTGAAAGATTTGTATTAATGGGTTTGAAATTAATCAAGAAAAGAATGGAAAGGAAATAATTCATAAAGCAATAAATAAAGCGGTAAAAGAACTCACGGATTGAAAAGGTAAACAATGCATTAAAATACTCCGGGTTTGAATCACGAACGAGTTCACAACGAATTTGAGGAACGAACTATGAAATAAAAACTAAACTAAGAGTATTTTCTCTCGTGGTCTAAACCCTAGACTAGAAGTACAAAAACGTGAAGGAAGAAGAAGTCTCTAGAAAAATCACGCTGGGCGTTTTAAATAGATGTAGAAAAATCCCGTCGGGCTAGCGAGCGCTAGGGGCTAGCGCTCGCTAGGCCCCAGCGCTGGATGAGGAAAGGCTGCAGAGGGGTAGCGCTCGCTAGGGGGTAGCGAGCGCTACCTTACTGTTCTGTCTTCCAAACTTTCAAGGGGCCAGCGGTCGCTAGGGGGTAGCAACCGCTAGCCCCTAGTTCTGCCTGATCTTCGTGGAACAAGCCAGCGGTCGCTGGCCCCTAGCTACCGCTAGACATACGTTCTGTCTCCTCCATCCTTTTCTTCATCTTTTAACCTCTTTTCGGCCTCGTTTCTCTTCTCGGACATTGTCGGCTTTGTGTGTCCATCTTTACCTAAAGTGTAACATATAGAATACAAGAGCATCAAATCGAACGACAACAAGCGATATTATAGACTATATTGCGAGAGAAACGAGACCAAAAATAGATAAAACATATTGTATCTTTAGAAAATCATTCTTCAGAAAAGGTTTTCATGACACAGAACGTAGGAAATGTTCTGTGTATCTATCAAGAAGCTGAAAAAGAATATCAATCTGTATTTGACAGATTGATCATTAGAGTTTGAAGAAACAACTCAAGAAGTATCAAGGAAGTTCAGTCTTCAGATAGAACATAACATTAGTTTCTCAACACAGATTGGAGAAAGCTACAAATCTACTTAAATGGATCAAAGCTGACATGTGCATGCCACGTCAGATACACATCGGATGACATGTATGACACACTCCAACAGATAGATTTACAATCAGCAAGTTATGGTCAAAAGGACTATTAATACTAGCTGCAAAAGATGTACGACATCAACGAATATAATTTATTACAACATTATAAATACAGAAAACCTTCCAAAGATTAGTATGCATGTGAAGAAAAAGAGAAAGAGTGAGAGAGAGTGAAAAGAAAAGTCACTGCACGAAATAGTGAATTAACGAGAGTGAATTCAATGAGTGGAAGGTGAGTGGGTAGGATAGTCGGTGCATGCAGAGATTCCCAGAAAATAAGCTTCAAGGTTGCAAGATTCCCTCCAGTATTCAAGAGTTTAATCAACACTGCTTCGCCTATAAATACCCTTCGAGTGTTGTAACTTAATTAGTAGAGAATTACAAACACATTTATGAGAATCTCATCTCCTAGAACTTACAATAGCTTAGCACTTCAATATCCATAGTTATAGTATCCTTCACAGTCTCAAAACTGTGAAAGAGGTCTAAATACAAACCCCTACCCAGATCTCGTTCTCAGCGAGTTTAAAAAAGTGAGGTGTAAACTTGTCCTCAACGAGTATAAACAAGAAGAGTGTACTCGTACTCAACGAGGATAAAGAATTGAAGAATCCAAGGTTAAGGGATTCAACGATCTAGTGTGATCTTCCTTGTACTTAGGGGTGTTACCCGAACCACGTAAACAATGTGTGTTCTTTATTTTATGCATTACATTTGTTGATTCTGTACTCACACTTCACCAACGAGCAGATCACTATCTGCGAGCTATGCACTTGAATCAACCGCTTAAAGAACACTCGACTTAATAATAAAATATTTTTTAAGTGTAGAGCAGAAATATGTAATCACAGGTTTCGCACACAAAATCTTTGTAAGAACAGAGTTCTGGTAAACTTGAAGAAGTCATCAGTCCTTCTGTCTTTTATACAGACTGCTCACGATCTATGTCGAGAATCACACTTGGAAAAATTCCATTTCTCTAACTTAGTGGAGAGAATCTATCACCTATCACAACTATCTATCTTGTACAGAAGCTGTCTCGACTAGCTTCCTTAAGCATAACACGCGCAAAATTTGTAGTGTAGTGTATCACCCCCATACACCACACCTGCTCTAACCGGGACCCCAACAATTGGTATCAGAGCAGCGGTTCTACTGACCATTACTTCTGTAAATATGGGATCCTCCCTATCACGTGGTCACTGGAATAGATCCTCACTTAGAAAAACATTTTATTTGCATCCCTTACTGCATTATGTTGCATCTTTTTCTCACGCCTTCAAGTCTTGCAAAGTCTTTCTCTTCCGATGCTACATTGAGCTGTGTCAACAACAGAGAAATGTGCCTTACAGCTCATCAGGTGACAGTAAGGGACATCGGTCAAGAAGGATTACTAGGTCAATCTGCATGACCAGCCAAAGGATGCACAAGTACCTCTCCAACATAGATCAGTGCCCATATCTTTAAAAATGGTACACTGGCCAGAAGCAACTTGCCCCTCCTAGAGGATAAAAGCCTATACAGCCAAATGAGGGAACACAAATTTAAAAGGATCAGTTCAATGAAGTTCTCAGAGAAGATCTCAACAACTGATACTGATCCTAAGGTCAAATGCGCCAAACAATCTGCTCTCTCTCAAACAACAGTTCAACATTTCAAAATTCTTTATCAATAGATAGCAGATTAAGGGGGAACCAGTTGTAGCTTATATTAGCTAGCTGGTTTAAAATGTTGAATTCCTTAAATTCCTATCTGTTTGGATCTCTATTGAAATAAAGTATTCTATTTTTCAAAGAAAGTTGAATTGTTGTTAAGTTTCACAAATATGTTTTTATCTCTTCTGTCTCATATCTATACTTAACTTTCATAGCACAAAGTAAACAAAATTGAGGACGTTTAACTAAGATTACTAATGTATGTAACTTTAAGCAAAAAGAGACAAAAGAAGAAAAGTATATTTCAAATAGATCATGTCTATCCCTCGGATCACCTTCAGCATATTCTTCTCACCAGAAGAAATAATCACACACAAAGGGGGAACCGACCAAGTGAAACAAAAGCTAGCAGATCACCATTTCATCCTAGATCGTGCTTAAGAATGATACATCAGCAAGGGGGAATGGTTCATCAAAATCTCAAAATGTTAGAGGCCAACAGAACGCAGCCTTAACGAAAAACAAAAGATCTAAGCTAGAAGAAATGATGATCAAATACAGAAGACTCACAAGGAAGAGTAGATCCCCTTCCAGATGACTGGTGACATCCTTTGAAGAAATCTCAGAAGCCAATGAAGACAGACAGACTGCAAAAGGAGAATGCTCAATCAAGGGGGAACATATCAAGTGTTATCAGTCTCAGTTCTCACTCAACAAGAGCCACAGCTCCATAGATTGCAGAAGAGGAACCTGTATGAATACTGAAGCATGGGTCCTTTGAAATTCTGAAGTTCAAATCTCACCGCTTCTATTCATAGATTCACATCTCTATTCAATCAAGCTGAAGCAGATCCTGATGTGAACCTTTTTGATGACCTTTTTGATAATACCGAAAAGGGGGAAGGTTAACCACTATTGGTATCAGATTAATCACCAATTGGTATCAGATCACCTAGCCTATCTTAGAAAGGGAAACAAAAGCAGAACAAGAAACTGAACTCCAACTAAGCATTGTCCAGATCATAGGTATGTCTTTTATGGTTTACAACACAAATATTTCTGCATAATGGTTTTAGCATCATCAAAAAAGGGGAAATTGTTAGGAACCTTTTTGATGTTGCCAATACCGTTAGCTTGGTTTTGATGATGCTTGCGAAACCATTATTATGTTGGTCTTGATGATGTTTGCGAAACCATTATTGTGTTAATATATTTGAATCATTCTGTATCAGTATTTTGTGTTATGTGATGACAAAGATTTATGTTGATAATTAGTATAGTAAGATTCAACAGAAGATTAAATGTAAAAGGACTAGATCGATCAAAGATAGATCACGTCCATAGGTAATCTTCTATGTTCTTAATAGAAGATCAATAAACATGTAAAGATAGTTTAATAAATGATAACTTAGTCTATAGAGCTTGATCTCTTCAGAAAAGGTTTTTATGACACAGAACGTAGGAAATGTTCTGTGCATCTATCAAGAAACTGAAAAGAATATCAATTTTTATCTGACAGATTGATCATGAGAGTTTGAAGAAATAGCTCAAGAAGTATCAAGGAAGTTCAGTCTTCAGACAGAACCTAACACGAGCTGCTCAACACATATTGGAGAAAGCTACAGATCTACCTAAATGGATCAAAGCTAACATGTCCATGCCACGTTAGATGTCACGTCGGATGACACGTAGGACACACTCCAACGGATAGACTTATAGTCAGCAAGCTATGGTCAAAAAAACTATTAATGCTAGCTGTAAAGCTGCACGACATCAACGACTATAATTCATTATAGCCTTATAAATACACGACGCCTTCCAAAGATCAATTTGCATGTAAGTATGAATGTATGCATGTGAAGAAAAGGAGAAAGAATGAGAGAGTGAAAAGAAAACTCACTGCGTGGAATAGTGAATTAACGAGAGTGAATTCAATGAGTGGAAGGTGAGTGGGTAGGATAGTTGGTGCATGCAGAAATTTCCAGAAAATAAGCTTCAAGGCTGCAAGATTCTCTCCAGTATTCAAGAGTTTAATCAACACTACTTCGCCTATAAATACCCTTCGAGTGTTGTAACTTAGTAGAGAATTATAAACACATTTATGAGAATCTCACCTCCTAGAACTTACAATAGCTTAGCACTTCAATAGCCATAGTTCTAGTATTTTTCACAGTCCCAAAACTATGAAGGAGGTCTAAATACAAACCCTACCCAGATCTCGTTCTCAGCGAGTTTAAATAAGAGAGGTGTAAACTCGTCCTCAACGAGTATAAAATAGAAGAGTGTACTCGTACTCAACGATGATAAGGAATTGGGGAATCCAAGATTAAGGGATTCATCGATCTAGTTTGATCGTCCGTGGACGTAGGGGTGTTACCTAAACCACATTAAACAATGTGTGTTATTTATTTTATGCATTTCATTTGTAGATTCTTTACTCACACTTCACCAGCGAGCATATCACTATCTGTGAGATGTGCACTTGAATCAACAGCTTAAAGAACACTCGCTTAATAATAAAATGTTCTCTAAATGTAGAGCAGAAATATGTAATCACAGCTTTCGCACACATAATCTGTGTAAGAACATACGTTCTGGTAAGCTTGAAGAAGCCATCAGTCCTTGTCTTTGATACAGACTGCTCACGATCTGTGTCGAGAATCACACTTGGACAGATTCCATTTCTCTAACTCAGTGGACATAATTTGTCACCTATCTCAACCATTTGTCTTCTACAGAAGCTGTCTCGACCAACTTCCTTCAGCAGAACGCGTGCAAAATTTGTAGGGTGGTGTATCCCCCCATACACCACACCTGTTCTAACCGGAACCCCAACACGAAAGTAAGTAAAAGATTTGTTTGGAAGTTTTAAAACTAGGCGGAGAAAATAAATTACTAAAGAATGTAAATCCTAAACTAATAAAAACAAGCGAATAATCGAATTGCAAATTATAGAAAACGAGTTGTGAATTAAAGAAAACTAGTTGCAAATTAAAAAGGATAAAAGTAACTTGTAATTTGAAATTAAAAGAACGTAGAATGTAACTAGAATTTTAAGTCGAATAGAACGTAGAATCGACGAACAAAATAAAAATACGAAAGCATAAACAAATGCACGAACTCATTAATAAAATCGAACTCGGAATATAAAGCGGAAACAAACGTGATTCATAAACTGGAAAGAACTCGAATTCACAACGATGGATGGAAAAACAACGAACTTGAATGTTGCGATCGGCTATTTCGGAATCAAATACTTAAACTAAAAACGACTAACTACGAATGATAAATCTCAACCTTAGAACCATAGGTCGAGAGGTACTCAAAATATAAGTGCATAGAATGAAAAAAAAAGTGTCTATCGAATGAGAAACGCGTCGCCTATTTATAGACTTCGAGGAGGTCAGCGACTGCTTAAAGGTCTGCAACCGCTGAGATGGTCAGTTACGAGTTCCACGGGCGTGCGCTCTTTGAGGTTGTTGGGCGCTGACCCCAGCGGTTGCTGAGGCCCCATCAGTCACTGATCCTGGCTCATGTTGGCTCGTGCGCTGGCTTGACCTGGGACACGCACCGCCTAGTCAGCGGTCCCCTAGGCTGAGCGACCGCTGACATGTGCTCTCGGCTTGCATTTTCATTCTCTCGTCATTTCTTGATCTTTTCTCGTCCCGTTTCCAACTTTAGTACTTGTTTAAACTCGTGATCCTGAAACATAAAATGAAATATAAATCGAGCTCGAAACATCATGCAAAATGAGAAAACTACAAGAATAAAGACAAGGAATATACGAGTTTAAACTACCAAAAAGAGGCTAAACAATTAGGGCTGTCAAAATTGTCAGACTAGAATTTCTACAATTTTGAAGCTCGTTCGACAGGCTTTACTCGTCCATATAATGTACTATTTTTTAATTTAATATATATTTTTTACAAAAAATATATTTTACTCATAAAATATATTGGAAAAAAAATATTTTAATTTTAAAGATTTAAGGTTAGATTTTTAATATTTTAACTGAAAAAAATTATATATATATATATATTGTTTATAATTGGCAGACTTTTAAGCTTTAAATTTAATTGGCTCAAAATATTTTGGATAGATTTCTTTGGCCCGATTATTTTCAGATCTCAATTTTTGAAACCCAACTTGGCCTAAATCCCGAATATCCCAAGTTGATAGGTCGGGTTAGGCCTGTTATGACAGTTCTATCCATGATGCATATATTGATGAATAAATTATTAATAAAATTAATAGTTGATTTATTTTAGCATAATTGTCTAAATAAATCACAGGTCTTATTATATGATTCATAATATTATTCTATATATTTTAATTTAAATAAGAAATTATTTTTACGTGAGAAATAAAAAAAATATCTCAACAATTCATTTTAATAAATCACACGTTGTGATTTTTTGAATACAAGTTAACTAATATATAGGAGTTGTTCTAGTGAAAATGATCGTTAAGATGAGAATTAAGAATAAATATAATCCATTAATAAGGTAGTTTCAATGGTTAACATTAAATATATAATACTTCAAAAATATATTTTATTAATAAAAAATATGTGTAAAAAGTTGATGGGTAACATAAATTACACAATCTACCCAAATTAATAATATTTCTCTCTTTATAGTTTCTCTCCAAGAATTTATAAGATCTTTTAAATAAGTTTAGTCAAACGTTCTTTTATTCTATCTAATAAAATAGATAATTAATCTTATTCTAATATACTACTCCATCCGTCCCAATTAGTTTGTGGTACTTCTTTTCGGCACGAGAATTAATGAGTTAAGTAGTGTATGTTGAGTGTATGATTAAAGTATAAAGTGATGATAGAAATATATACTCTCTCCGATTTTTTTTAAGTGTCCTATTTCACTTTTTTTCTTGTTTGTAAATAAGTGTCATATTTCAAAATTTTAGAGTATATTTATGACAATCTTTCAATTTTGCCTTTATTTAATACTTATTGGAATTTGATATTATTTGTATGAATGTATTTATTATGTTATTCGATAAAGGGTATATAAGTAAAATTTTCATTTTATTGGTATGTGTGATTTAATAAAATTGGACACTTATTAAAAAATGGAGGGAATATTATTTAAATTTGTATGTGTAATAAAGGTTTCCTAAAAATGAAATGACTCAAGCTAGTTGGTACGGCCCAAAAAAAAAATATGACTCAAACTAGTTGAGAGGGAGGGAGCAGTATAATTTTATTTTATTTTTTGTTTGGATTTATTATGATGAACCTAAAATACAAAAAGGGACAACAAACTTTAGTCAAAGTAGCTTTAAAGACCGCACGTTTTTGGGAAGGAAAAAATGGGAGTGGGAGCTGGCAAATTGCCACATCATCTTCACATTTTTTAATTTATTCATTTCTGTCAATAATAATTTCACACATGCGTGTATATATATATTCGCAAACTTTGTGTTTGCAAGTATTTATAGAAACTCACTCCATTTGTCTGTATCTATTTCTTGCAACAAATAAGCCAATTTTCCTATTGCTGCAAGAAAAGAGTGCTAACACAAGAAGATTGTAACATTTTTGGAATCTTGAGGGATTGGCTCATGAATATTATTCATATGCAAACCTACATTAATTTTGGGTTGTTACAATTATTGTAGAAGAAGATCGGGAATTCTGAGAGAAGGTTTGAATTTGATAATCAAGAACGAGGAGATTGTATATATTTTCTGCCTTGTTTTCTTCCACAAGGATTCAGAAAGGTAATGCTAGACTTTTCCTCTTTTTTTTTGTATGATCTCTCTGCATAAAAACCATCTTCAAATAATTCTTGATTTATAATTCGTACATATTTATTTTTTGTTTTGTGAAGAAGGTTATTGGGAATATGTATTTGATATTTAGAAACATTATATAATCTTTATTCTGGTTATGTCGATGGCTGAAAATCTATTATTGTATAGACTCAAATTTAGCAATATGGGTTTAGTCTCATTGCAAGATATAAAATCAAGAATAGTTAAACCTCAGGTGAGAAATTTGATGGGGTTGAAAAAAGAGGAATTTTTAAGGGGTGTGAGTTGTTATTAGCACTTATCAATTGAGCTGAATTTGATTCTTTTATAGTTGTAAATAGATTATATATTAGAGATGAATATTTCAAGAGTAGTATAGGCTGAAATTAGTGTAGGTTGTGTTTGTGCATAAGTGAAATGAATTACAAAAATGACGAATGTATGGAGAAGGCATTGCCTCTTCCACCTCCATTTCCCTCTCACAAGAAGGGGTTGTTAACAAGTTGCTTGAAAATGAGAGAGAACTGCTGTTGTGCTCTTAATGTTGTGAATACCTCTTTGGACCGTCTCTTCGATGAAGCTTACCGTGCTGATGTCGCCATCTCGACTGAAGATGGCAATGTCATCTATGCACATGCCAGCATTCTCGTGAGTTCTTCAACACAAAAGACACACATACACATGATTGGATTACAAATGTAGAATGTGTTAGTCAATTAGTTGGTTTGATGGAATGCAGGGCATTGCTTCTCCGGTCTTCAAGGCTATGCTAACCAAATCCAAAGGGAGAAAACTGCAACCAATCCTAATTCGTGGAGTTCCACCCGATGCAGTTCGTGTTTTCATTCGATACTTATATTCATCATGGTAAAGAACTCCAGCATTAATGCTATTCTATGCATAATTTGTTTAAGTACTCTCCACTTATTGTTATTCTGCATTTATATGCATAGCTTCTGTTTGTTGGTTTCGGATTCTGTTAAACATAGTATTTGTATTTCTTAGTTATCTCATATTGAATTTGTACTCTTCAAGTCGTAAAAAAAGTGTGCAAGTTGATTATACTTTTTTGTAGCTATGAAGAAGACAAGATGAGGGAATATGCATTGCCTTTGCTGATGATGTCGCATGCATACGCAGTCGGACAACTAAAGTCTTTGTGCGAGTATTGGCTCGAGAGGAGATTGATCAACAGCGAGAATGTGATTGATATTTTTCAACTCGCGCTGTTGTGCGATGCGCCTCGTCTCAGCATCATGTGCCATCGCTTCATCGTGTCGAACATCAAGTCCGTTTCAGCCACAGATGGTTGGAATGACATGAAAATGAGCCATCCAGTCCTAGAGAGGGAACTAATTGAGTCTTTGGCCGATGAGGATGCTGTAAGTATATCAGAAAATCAAACGAGACCATGATTTTGTTTCATACCTTTTGTTGTTCTGTTTTGGTGTTGACAACAACCATTTGAAACATGTGCAGATGCAAAAAGACAGAAAGAGGAAAGAGAAGGAGAGGAAGATATATATGCAACTATACGAAGCAATGGAAGCGTTGGTTCACATATGTAGGGATGGTTGTCGAACAATTGGTCCCGTCGACAAGGTTCCACGAGGTGACCAAGGACCTTGCAAGTATGAGGCTTGCAAGGGTCTTGAAGCGCTCGTTCGCCACTTTGCAGCGTGCAAGATGAGAGGGCCTGGTGGCTGCATCCATTGCAAGCGAATGTGGCAAATCTTGGAGCTCCACTCCCGTCTTTGTGCGAATTCGGGTGATTGCAAAGTACCATTGTGCAGGTCATTTTCTTGATTTCTTGAAGCTATGGATTCTAAAAGAATGAATTCCTCGATGAATATGAACATGTCTTGATGTCGTAGATATTATTTTGATTGGATTCATTATCTATATATGTTTACTGATATTGGAATTGTGGCACTGCAGAAACTTTAGGCAGAAGAGAAGGAAACAGAGCAAGAAAGAAGAAGTTAGATGGAGAACTTTGGTGAAGAAAATAGTGAGATCAAAGAGTCTCACTGGAGCCCCTTTCTTCTCATTGGATTGTTTAACATAACATAATATACAAGGAAAAGGAAATGGAGATGACAGGATACGTATTCCATTTTGTTGCTTAATGTTTTGTAAAAAAAATAAAATGGTCCAATTTTAGGAAGAGGAAAAACATAGAGGACAAGAATTGATGGCCATTCATATATTCTTACTTAATTACGTATATATACACTTTTTTTATTCATTTTCTACAACTTTTGTCAATTTATATATATATACACGCGCGAGTGGTTTCAGGTAAAAAGATGGTAAATGGTAGAAAATAGGAATTGATTCGGAGCGTCTATTCGAATAGATCTAATGACTATAATTGATTCCTTAATTATGTCCTTAATTTTCGAATTACAGGTTGCATTGTGAAAATACAATGCAACAAGGGTAAATCGGTACTTATCCTACTGGACAGTTTTGGTGGATATTTAAATTGATATGACTCATAAATTACGCAACTGCAATAAGGAAAGAGAAAACCGTTTGTTTATTGTTGCATTGTACAATCAAATAGTTTGTATTAGATATATATATAATGTTGCATTGTATAGTTACGCAATTTGCATTATACATACATACATATATATATATTGTACTACCAAAAATTTTTAGTAGTCGGAGAAATTTATGAATGACATAATCTTTCAAAAATATTTGAAAAAATCACCATAATTTCGAATTATGTGAATTTTAATTAGGAAATACAACTGGAAATCACTCCATCGCACGAAATATTGATTTACCATTTTCATTCGCAATCAAACGTCTGATGTGTTACGTTATATTTATTGATGCATTACATTATGTACAAATTATAAATTAGTTGAGACTGAAACATTGCATTTCAATATAAATTACAATGCAATTTCCATGTATAAGTCAATACAATTCACATGTATGTGTGGTGCAACAAAATATTATTAAACGGTACAAAAATGAAATAACATTACAATTTACACGTATATAATAATTTAATCCACGTGTATATGTGGCGCAACGTAAAGAATGCACCAGCATTCAATTTTGTAATAAATATTTTGCACCATATAAACAATGCAAAAATATAAATATTCAAGTGCAAATATGAACTATGTTGATGTAATCAGCGCGTCGCGGGGAAAATGTGAAGCTATTACCCTCCTATGGGTAATGGAGGCGAAGGAGAAGCTTTGCTTGCGATGGGGCGAAGGAGCTAAGCGCCACGTGGCAGAATCCGACGCCTCTGATTCCATCTCCACCCCCACCTCCACCACCACCAAGGGTTCCCATAACCTCCATCTCTACCGCCATTTGAAACCAGGAACTTTGATTAATTTTCTTCTTCATTTTATAAGGAATCTCTATCGCCTTCGACTAGCAATCCTTCACCTCACAAAAGGTAGACTCGAATCGTACCGTTTGCGAAGGGGTTTGCCTCCGGTGTGCCTCCGTGCTCTTCGTACGCTTCCCTTAGCCGCCAAATTATGGCGTCGAGGCTGCCCCAAGCCTGTTGGAGCGGGAACGTGCACGGTACGGGCGGGTCGGGATGTCCGAAGAAGACGCAACCATGAAAGTGAACCTTAGTCTTTTCGAATTGGTTGAGGTACCTCATGAATTCAAGCACGTGGTGCAATTGCAGTCAGATAGTGAAACTGTGATCCTCTGATTTTTGAGATACTGACCGGAGGTGTTTGAGTCCCTTCTCTTCTACGACTCGTATTAGCTAAGTGGAGGCGGCGACACCAAGTTGTTGTTGGCAGAGCCTTGATCAATAATAGCCTTGATTCGTTGCGAAAATCCATGGAGTGCATATGCTTGCGGCAGCGATTGGGGATGGAGAAACCAAAGTTTGATGGTGAAGGAGACGGTGATCCTTCTCTTTCATAAAAATAGTAATATATATTAAAAATCCCTGTAAAATCGCATATACTATAACTATTAAATTGTATGATCTTTCTCTTTCATCACAAAATTACATATTTAACATTTTTATGATATTTATGTAATATTTTATTTATTTAAAATTCAAACTTATGTGATTAATTGTGTGCCATAGGATCACAAATATGAACGACCCAGATTACTTTCTATTTCCTATTAAAAAATCACTTTTTATATGATATACATCATATATATATATATATATAGGGACGAGGTATTATGCGAACCAATCTCTAAGTGAGAATTAAGAACTCATCATTGCCATTCATGGTTGTATATTTGTATGGTGCAGTTTCAAGATATGTAACATATATATATATAATTAAATATTAATATAATTGAAATAATATTAACTAACAAATAGCAATAATGTTAGTTAACATCAATTCTCTTTCTCTAAAATTTATTTACACTAATAAATTTGAAGCTATCAATGATAAATTAAAACTGCACTGTGGATAATAAATGAATTACAATATATAGATAGAAGTTTGAATGCACAATGTTTTAGTCGGGTTTTACACGACATTTCAAGTCTCGTTTCATAGTTTTAGATTCAATTTATATATATTTTGGTTCATATTTACGCCTGATTTTCTTAATTACATGTAGCTTGTTTGATGTGGAAATTGGCTTGAAATGGAATTGTAATGATGAAGCTTGGATAGCAAAGTATTAAAGTTCATCTCGATAAGAGTCTGTAGCTGCAAACGGATTCAAAATTAAATTTCAAATAAGGGAAAACGGACCGAAACAAAATTGTTGCGCGCAGGAGGACCGGGGGCAAGCGTCTGCTGGGCCCCAAGCGCCTGCTGGGAACGCTACATGGCTGGGGCAGAATCGTGGGCCCAGCGCCGGCTGGACCTGCCCTTCGGCCGAGACAGAATGCTCGCCCTAGCGCCCACTGGGCGCAACTTTTAGACGCGATTTTTTGTTATTTAAACTCATTTTTATACGCCTTCTTTCACCCCCCCCCCTCTTCATATTTTCTCTCTTTAGAAACCCTTCAGTTGATTCTATTGTAATTTCGCCTCCTGACGACGGATTGAGGGCGAGTTTGACGCTCAATCCAATATTTTATCTTAGTAAGTTTTATTTAATTCTTATCTTTGATTGTTTTTATGGATTAAATTGTCATTCTCTACATAGAGTTTAGAATTCTTTAATTTTTTTATTGTTTGTTCTTGATTCATGCTTCGTGATTTTACTTGTGCGTATTAATTGAGACGATTGGTCACTTTATTTAATTGATTATTTGTTTATTAGTTGAAATCGAGAGATAATTCCAATAGGGAACTAAGGTTAAATCATTAATAATTCCAAATCGGACACGTAGGGATTATATTCGTTATTGATTTATGATTTTCTTATTGTGTGATTCGAATACGAAATACGTAAGTTAGAATTGCAGCTTAATTATCGAACACGAAAGTTAGTGATTAAGCAACTCTATGAAATCGTTTATTAATTACGAATCATTATTCTTAATTGAGGAATTCTTCTTAGGGTAATCTAATATGTGAGTCGTGATTACTATCTAATTAAGAATACATAAGTAATTAATTATACTAACTATTAAGAAGTCATTAATGAACTAACAATAGCATGAATTTAGGAGCATGATTTAATTGATTTTAGATTTTCTTAACTCTAGGCCTTTGAATCTGGAATCCCACCTTTTTATTATTTTAATTTGTTTATTTATTTATTTCTTGTTTCTCATGCTTATTATTGATTAGAGTGTTAAGGATTTCTATTTATTTGTTCTTGATAACACTTAGGATTAGAATCGCTCTGCTAAGCTTTCTGTTGATATTCGACCGGGGTTAACTTGCCATGTGCAATTGACCTCGTATATTTGCGAGAACATATGTTTACACAATTTAGGTCTAACAAATTTGGTGCCGTTGTCGGGGAGAGCTTTAGGCCTTTTGATTCTTTGTGTTATTTTGTGTCGTTATTTCTTTTTCTTATTCGGTGTTCTTTTTCGTATCGTTTGTTCGTATTTTAATTTATTTATTTTGTTTTTGATATTTAGACATTATCTCCAGCAAATTGCGTTTGATTCGTTTGTTGTGGTGGCAGGTTAATGACAAGCTTCCTTACCAACCCAAGTGACTGAAGGAGGAGATGTCATGTCGAGTTTGAGATAATAAATGAGCATTTTGTTTACTTTATTTCCGTTCTTTCATTATTTCCGTTTTAGTACTTTTCTTTTTGAATAACTAAATAAAATATTCGTGTCTTACATTGCAGGTGAGTGCGGAGTCCGGGTTCTTCATTCTTCACCTTCCGACTACTCGCAATATCCGGGATCTAGTGTATTGAGTCTTGTTCTTTTTTTTATTTGTTGGGAACCCTACAATGTTATTATGGTTTTGATAATGTAATTCGAAACAACACTTAGTTAAAAAAATGCGAAATCTTAAATCATGGAATTGATGTTATCTATTAAGGTACAACTTGTCTATAAAAGAAGCAGATCGTGATATTACTCCTATCTGTATTATTCTTCTCTAGCTGTCCTGGACTCATCAATTCAATCAAGGCTTAATAATCATTGTAATGATAGCATGTTAAACTTTGAACAGATCGAAGAATGGGAATCAGTTCATAAGTTTAACAGCTCGCTGTCTTTTTGCCTTATGTGATTTTAGATTTATCTATTAGTTTTTACATGATCAAAAGTGTGAAAGGAAGTTTGTAATTACAAACTTACTTATAGTGATCATCTTTTATCTAGCTGTATAGGGAAGTCATAAAGAACAGCGAGCTGTTCGTTGATAAATCGCAAAGAACAGCGAGACAAAAGCTATTAAAGCTCAGCGAGACATCGTCTAACAAAGCACAGCGAGACATTGTCTAACAAAGCACAGCGAGTCAAAAGTCTAGCAAAGCACAAGCGAGACATTGTCTAACAAAGCACAGCGAGTCAAAAGTCTAGCAAAGCACAGCGAGATGCATAGTGGATTCAAGGACAGCGAGACAAAATAGCTAGAGACAATGTAACAGCGAGACACAATGGAACAGTTAGAGACTGAAGTCTAATGAACAACAGATCGTTATCATAAAAACGATCTGTTCACTCAAACTTCTACAAAGCTCAAGATCAAGAATATGATGGTTGGAAATCAAACCAACACACTGAGGACAGCTCAATGATATTGTAGGAAACAATATGCATCTGTGTTGAGACAGCGAGCTGTCATTTTCCTCACGGTAACTACGGTGGACTGACGACATACCTAAATTTGTCATAAGTCAACCACTCCATGTATTGTCACATCAACAACATACTCTTAAGGAATGAAGTACAAGAAAATCAAAAACTGCTGTACGAAGGATAAGTTCCAGTATGGCAATACATTGGGAAATCTCATGAAAGGTGGTAACAACTCTCAATTGGCCACGCGTGCATCAACATCTCTGACATGCATTTAATGCCGCCATTAATGTGTTGAAGAATCGAGGCCATCGTCTCCAACGGATAGTTTCATCATCGAGGCTATAAATACCATCTCCAGAAATGGGTACGGGAATTCAAGCGAAAAACTGCCTTTACTCTACTCAATTTACTTCAAGCTTTCAACGTTCAAAGCACTCCAAAATCAAGAATTCTCTTGAGTGTTTACAGTTCTTGAAGTTATTATTTTCTGGAAATTTGTTGTTTCAAAACCCAAAGTTAGGATCTAGTTTTGATCCAGTTATACTCCTAGATTGTAGTTTTCAATCTTAGGAATAAGAAGTGTAATCACAAGTATTTTATCTAGTTTTGATAAAGCTTGTGGCTCATACTCAACGAGTAAAAAGAAAGGAGACTTTAGTTGATTTCGATCTAGTTTTGATCGAGCCGTGGACGTAGGGAAGTTTATCCCGAACCACGTTAACTCTTGTGTTCTTTACTTTCTGTATTACTTTTCCATCATCTTCTTCATACTCATACATATAAATCTGGGTTTTTAACTATCTCAAGAAAGAAAACGTTTTCATCTTAAAAAGAGCATTAACCACCAACTTCCGCACACAACTTTAATCAAGGTTAAATCTGGGTTTGTGTCTCTTGATTATTGTTATTCACATATAAGGTATTATTTGAGTAAGACTTAATCTTCCTAATACGAAGATTTATCTGACTACTTCAAGCTATCTTAAGTTGTTAAGAGTGCTAAAACCTTATACTTAAGTATTAAACAAGAAAAACTAAAAAGTTTTGAATTGGTGTAAAAAAATTAGGCTATGAGTTGTTGATTAGCCTAATTGAACAAGCCTAATTGAACAACATAGCCTAATCAAAAAAATGAAGCACTCACATTCTTCATTTACGTGTCTTATTCCCTTATTATCTAAAAAAATCAATAAAAACGCTAGAAGGGCGTAATGAGTTGTTGAGTTAAGTTTGTGGGCTCTACTCTTATATTTGATAATGAGTATGAGAAATCGCATTGTGGTATTCGATGAGATCCCTTGAAGTTTATATCCAATGATCAATGCCCTTAAAACGTTCTTTCTCGCCTTCTTTACAAAAAAATATAAAAAAAAGAGATGTTTAAGGGGATTTGACATGTTGAGTGCTAGGGAGACGTGAGATGTGTGTATATCGTGATTATGTACTTGTTAGATGGCTTAGTTAATGGGCAACACTACGATTAATTGAGTGACTTTGTTTGATTGAGAGTTGAGTTTGATTTAAGTCCTCCTATTGAAGGTATGAACGGTTGTTGAGGCTTGTATGTTGATTTTCTACTCGACTTGAATGTGTTTTGTGATTGAATTTTTCTTGAGGACAAGCAAATGGTTAAGTGTGGGGGGTTTGTTTGGTATTTTTTATTTTACACGACATTTCGAGTCTCATTTCATAGCTTTAGATTCATTATATATATATATATTTTGGTTCGTATTTACGCCTGGTTTCTATAATTGGATGTAGGTTGTTTGGTGTGGAAAATGGCACGAAATAGAGTTTTAAAGATGAATCTTGGATAGAAGATGATTAAAGTTCATCTCGATAGAAGTCCGTAGCCGCAACCGGATCAAAAATCAGAGTTCAAACGAGGGAGAACGGGCCAAACCAAAATCGCTGCGCGCAGGAGGACCGAAGGCCCATACCTACGCTTCGGCCGAGATAAATGCTCGCCCCAGCGCCCGCTGGACTCTCCACGGGCGTTGAGCGCAACTTTTAGACACGATTTTTGTTATTTAAACTCGTTTTTAGACGTATTGTTTCACCCCCCTTTCATATTTTTTCTATTTAGAAACCCTAGAACATGTTTTTGAGTTGATTTCATTGTAATTTCGCATCGGGACGACAGATTGAGGGCGAGTTTGACGCTTAATCCAAGATTCTATCTTACTAAGTTTTATTTAATTCTTATCTTTGATTGTGTTTTATGGATTGAATTGTCATTCTCTACCAAGAGTTTATGATTCTTTAATTATTTATTGTTTGTTCTTGATTCATGCTTCGTGATTTGATTTGTGCGTATTAATTGAGACGATTGACCACCGTTTTTGATTATTTGTTTATTGATTGAGATCGGGAGATAATTTCAATAGTGAATTAGAGTTAAATCATTAATAATTTCAAATCGGACACGTATGGATTATATTCGTTATTGATTTATGATTTTCATATTATGTGATTCAGATACGTAAGTTATAATTGCAGCTTAATTATCGAACACGACAGTTAGTGATTAAGCAACTCCAGGAAATCGTTAATTAATTACGAATCATTGTTCTTAATTGAGAAATTCTTCTTAGCGTAATCTAATATGTGAGTCGTGATTACTGTTTAATTAAGAATACATAAACAATTAATTATACCAACTATTAAGAAGCCCTTAATGAATGAACAATAACATGAATTTAGGAGGATGATTTAATTGATTTTAGATTTTCTTAACTCTAGGCCCTTGAATCCGAAATCCCACCTTTTTATTATTTTGTTTATTTATTTATTTCTTGTTTTTTCATGCTTATTATTGATTAGAGTGTTTTTTATTTCTATTTATTTCTTCTTGATAACACTTAGGATTAGAATCGTCTCGCTAAGCTTTCTGTTGAGATTCGACTGGGATTAACTTGCTACGTATAATTGACCTCGTATATTTGCAAGAATCTAAATGTACACAATTTATGTCTAACACACAATATTATAAGTGTGAAAATATAAAATTGGAACTCATATCATAAATTCATTAAGATAAAACATTATGGATAAATAAATTGCTTATTTAGTCATATTATCTGCTTCTATTAGTTAACTCATGCATCCATTTATTAATAAAATCATACTTCAAGATTTACTACTAGTTGTGAGTGGACGAATTATGTGAAATAAAAAGTTTATAATAATAAACAATAGATGCATTGAAATACGTAATTTAATCAAAATTAGACATCCAAAGTTTATTTTCCACAATAATATATAATTTCGAAGGTGGACTATATTATATCAAAAATTGCTTGATAGATAATAAAACACTATAATATATAAATACTAAATCGTTGCCCGTCAAAATTTGACGGGATTAATATTTTATACAATTTATAAAAATATTTTGACATTATTTCGTATGTTACTATTTATTGTCATAAATATATAAACTACTTATTCATATACTAAATATGTATAGTAAAACTGTTAATTATGTTGACTTGCTTATGATAAATTTGTAATCGTTCTAAAAGTAATGAAAAAATAAATTTACAATTTGATAAATAAATTTACAATTTGATATATATATATATATATATATATATATATTATAAATATTAAATTCTTGTAAACTTGTCTATTAGTAGACTCGTACTAAAAACTTAATATTTTTTTTCAATATATTTAAATTTAATTTATATACTCATATCCGTTCTAAAGTAAAGTAAAAATGATTTTAATACTCATTATCATTAGAGGTGTTCAAAAGAATTGTAATCGGCGGTTCTGAGAACCGAATCGTCAAAGATTATTTAAATTCTGAATCGCAATTGTATAAGAAGCGGTTCGGTTTCAGTTTCGATTTCAAATGTTTAGAATCGTAAACCAATTGATTTTCGTCTTACGCCCATATAATAATATGTGTTATAAATTTGAATATATAAAATATATATTATAAATAAATATTACTAATGAAGATAAACTATATTTCAATATTTATAAAATCTAACCAATATATTTGAATTTTATGTATGCATATTCATCTCAAAATCGATAAATGTCTTGTTACACATCTTTATCCATTAATTACTCATCCATATCTTAGACTGTAAGAAAATAAACTCAGATTATATGAATTCATTTATTTATATGCATATATATTCACAATCTGATTAAAAATTAAATATATACCCGTGCTTGTTATAAAAATTAAATATATATAAAGTTTATTAGGTGTGAATAATTTATTTAAATTATTTATTTGTAACTACTGTTTAGTATGTTTTTGTTACGTGTTTTTGTTGTCATTTTGTCGTGTCTATTGTTTAGATTGTTACTTTCGTGTCTTTTCTTGTTCGTTTTTACGTCGGTCGTAATGCTTTTATGATTTGGATGTATGATGAAGAAACGAGGAAAATATGGATCTATAAGTGGTGTCTTGTGTGTCACCTATGCAAAGCCGAGCGGAGCGGTAAGATACAAGGAATCCACGGGAAGAAAGACCAAGGCAAGGAAGCAAATCAAGGAGCCAGCGCCCGCTAGCACCCCAACAACGCCCGCTGTGTGCAGCTCCAGGAGATTTCAGAGGGCAGGGCCCAGCGACCACTGGGAACCCAGCGGCCGCTGGCCCTGTAGACAATTGGGCGCCAGGGACTCAAGGCCAGCGACTGCTGGCTGGCTGTTGCAGGCGGGTTTTTAACTCGATTATGGCGTTATTTGGATTGGGGAACCGCGATTTAACTTAGAATTCTCTCAAACACTTTACATTTTCTTGCTTTCTTAGTTAGATTTTAGTGAATTCCAATAGATTGAAGTGGATCCCAACTTGAGATTCTTACATTTCACTCAGTAAGCTTTCTTTTGATGGTTTCCTTTTGTAATTTTACCATGTATATCATGTTTGGCTAGATTTTTAGTAGGATTGGGTGTTAATGATCTTGTTTGATGTTTGATTGACTCATGCTCGTTGATTAAATTGTGTTGATTGGAATTTAGTGCTAGAATTTAGCGTGTTGAGAGAGTCTAATTCGAGTTTCTTATATTGTAGGGATGGTCCGAGAAGAAGGAAGTCGAAAAGGGAGTGAGAAAAAGAAGAGAAGGAAGGGCAGAAAACCATAGCCAGCGACCATTGGCCCTTACTTTTCCACGCGATATTACCCCTTTTCTCCCCCATTTCTTTCACTTTCACTTTTCTTCTTCTTCTTTTCTTTCCCCCACCACCGAACCCTAACCCCCAAATTCACCAAATTCATCCTCCCACCATACAAATATCACCCCAAATTCTCCAAATCCTTGCTATCCATCATATTTCCAACCTTCCCATCTAAATATTTTTCCATTCCACCCACCAAATCCTTTAAACCCAAATTCCCTACATTCTTAAAATTCTTCTCAATTCCTCCACTTCTCATACTTATTTTACTCTATTTTAACTTCCCTACTTCCACAATGTCATTGAACATTCGGCGCCGAATTGAAGAACCTGAGGAAGAGAACGAGCAATCCCATTCCCCAAGGGAGAACATTCAACGGAATTTCCACAATTGCAAGTTCCCAATTTATGAACAAATTGAAGGTCAAATCTATTTACGCTTAAGAACTTTGTCTTTCAATTATGGTTATAATTATGATTGGGACTTGTTAGCTAGATTGAATGTTCGATCTCAATTGCGTGCATATTTGAAAACCTTGGGACTTTTAAAGCTTGCGGATAGTGGTAGTTTAGATGGTTATGTAGATTTGACCTATGAAATGATTTCTACATTTGCTTTTGGTGATGGTCATAATTCTTTCCACTGTAGGCTTTTAGGTAATGATGTGCATGTTACTCGTTATGTGATGCACTCTGTCTTTGGTTTTTCTTCTTCGAGGGGAGCAGCTACACAAACCCCTAAAGGGTTTAACCATGTAACTGCTTGGTACGAACTTATCGGGCTCTATAATTGGAACTCGAGTGGCACCCCTAGTGGTTTCATTAGGGATAATGCCCTTTCCCTCCTGCAAAAATTTATTGCATTTAATGTGTTGGGAAATGCGGAAGATAATAAGGTTAGTAACAATGAGTGTTTCCTCCTATTTGTTGTTACACAAGGGCAGAAGGTTTGTATTTATTCCTTTGTCTGGATACAGCTCGAAGGAATTAAATATAGGAAGAAAACTCATCCCGCTATTGCATATATTCCTTTTCGCTTGGCTCGTCATTTTGGTTTTTAGGTACCGAATAACTACAGCTGGAGAAAGAGTATGAGCTTGAGTGCTACTGTCCTGAAGCACAGCGGTCTTTTAGACGCCTCCGAGACCTCTTTTGTTCCCTATGAACAAAGAGAGAGTGTGCGCCGCTTCTGTGAGCGTGAGGCGGCACTAGAGCGAGCTGGAGGAGTTGGACCTTCCACCGAGACCGCTCCTCCCACTGATGAGGCTCCCACCGGTACTGATGCCGAGATGGACTAGAGAGCCTATGAGGGAGACACGTCTGGAGAGTTCTATATATATATATATAAAAGTCCTCCTTGGAGGCACCATCTTTCATATATAAATAAAAATTCCTCTTCTGAGGCACCGTTTATTCATATTTATATATAACCTTACTTTGTTATATATACTTATTCCTTCATAAGATCTACGCTTCATACTCTTTGGCGTTACGAATTTTCCACGACTTTCGTGTCAACTGCTGGAATACGATTATGAGACAGAAGTATCATGGATACGAAAAATGCTCATGAACAAGACGTGACATGGGAAATGTTGAGATGAAGTAAAAACGTGATATCAAAATTTACAGTTTCAAGCTACGTGAAATTTTGAGGACGAAATTTTTATAAGGAGGGAGGGATGTAATACCCCGAATTTTTCTAATAAAGTTTAGATATCTTACTACGACTAATTAAGGATTTTAGGAAGAGACTATACCATGTTAGGACGTACCATGAGAATTTGGCACCCGGCGAAACTTTTTAAACGTTTCTTTTAAAAATGATCTTTTCATGCATAAGTCAAAAGCATGTCAATATTATACTCATTTCGTAGGGTTTTTCAAAAGAAAAATATTGGCACTAAGTTTTCTCAAAAAGGAGTTCGTACGTAACCGCTACGAATTTTTGAAGTTTAAGCATGTCGTATAAAAAATTAGTTTTTCCATGCATGATCGAAAGTATATCAATATTATAGTCATTGTGTAGAATATTAAGAAAGGGAGATGTTGCCTTTGAGTTTGCTTGAAAAGGAGGTCGTATGTAGAAGTTACGACGTTTTAAAATTTAAACATTAATAATAATATAATATAATATAAATAATAATAAAATAATCAAAATTTTAGTATATATAGGGGTGTTGGACGAGAGCTTCACTCGCTCATTTCCTTCATAAGAAGCTATCATTCTTCTGCATCTTCTCTCTCCTTTCTTCTTCTTTCTATCATTTTGGAGTATCAAGGTTTTGCGGGTTTGAGAATCGAAGATCGATTTAAGTTAAGGTACGTCAGGGTAAGGTCGAAGGTAGGCATGGAGCTTGACAAAGGTGGCTCAGCCGCCGTCGAGTCTCCGCCGCCATCGTTCTGATACCGTCATCTTAAATTTTCTCCCCTCGTTCTCTTCTTCATTCATATTCTTGTTCGTGACTATTGGTCTATCAAACGGCTAAAGTCCCTTAAGGTTTTGAGTTTCTAACCATAAGATCCGTTACTCTGCCGGATTTAATTTTAGATTTGGATCTCGATTAGGATCGACATGCCATGGTTTATTGTATTATTTTCATGTTTTTCGAAAAATATTCACGGTCTATCATTTTTCAATAAAATTTATAGTGCATGTAGAGAAAAAAATATAGAATTTTATGAAAGAGATTTCATTTATTTTCATCGGTCCAATTTTCATAGATCTGAAAAAGACTACGAATCTTCTCGAGTAAGCTTCGAAGTAAAGCTGCATGTTTTAAGAATGTTTTTACATATTCCTATAGGGAATAATGTCCTGAGTATTTTGTCCTTCTGGGCCAAGTTGATTTGAAAACCTGGGTATTGCCAAAATGATCTTAGAAGACCGAGAAAACCCTCGATTCCTCATTTTCAATTTATTCGCGTTACGTTTTTGGATTTGAGGCCAAAATTTGTTCCGTATAATTGTCAGGTGCTTACGATTGCGAACGAGACGTTTGACTGATTTACGATTATCATACGGTATTGGTATTTGCTGACAGGTGGGTGTATATATGTTTTCAAAATTTATTTTTGAGTTATTACGCTCTGATATTTATGAAAATCAAAATGGATGTCCATGTTAAAATGTTTTGCTCCTCATTGGATAAGTGATCCCTCAAGCATGACGATCGGATCATGTGCTATGTTAGCGCACTGGCACATGGTTAGTGTACACGTGGGTTTATGTGGGTTGTCCCCATATATTCTCGAGTGAAGTCAGTTTGGGTAAAAGTTCCCTACTGATGAAGGACATAAATGATGGACCTCTATGGGTTGTCCCCATATGTTCATAGAAGGATATTTAATGCCAATATTGAGCCAATGAAAATGAGATCTCAATGATTTTGGTATGCATAGAATGACATTTCCGTTTTAAAACTTTCTATGCGATACTGTGCAAGCATGGATATTCTTTTCAGAAAATGATTTCACAAAAGGATTTTAAATGGCATAACTCACGGGGTACATTAGTACTCAGCCCTACAAAATGTTTTCAAATTGTTTTGCAGATTGAGCGGTTGGTGGTGTCGTGCGAGGCTAAGGTAAGGGTTGTTGCAAACTGTCATGTTATGTATTCCGCTGCCAAGCTCATGTTCTTTTCCAGTCTCTGATTCTTCATGTTATTGGTTTCACGACAATACATGATCTATTGTTCTTTTACGAAAATTACTATTGTCTATTACATGCATTAATGTTCATAGGAGAGCTTAGAAGTAGTCGGCCCCTCTTGGACGCTTTACTCCTCGACCCCTTGTGATGTTGTCGTGTAGCACCGACCACACTTGGCGAGTTGGGTGAGTGACTCCTTTTGGCGAGCTAGGCTCACTAACCTCCGCCCTTGATTGACGGCTTCTATTGGATGATTTGGCCGCTTGGGATTCTGGATTACCACTCCCATATTACGAGCTATAATCTCCAACCCCGTCTTGCGTTGCATCTCTTTGCATCCAATTGTTCGTTGATCATGACATCATTGTTGACTATATCTACTGGTGGATTTATTTGTCTCTTCCCCCATTCAGATTAGTCCTAATTATAAACGAGTTACTGTCCATTTTTCAAGGACAATTCTTCCACCATGATTATGTTCCATGTCCCCCTTTCTTCCCCACTTCTTTTCTTTCCCCCCAGTCACGCTCTGGCGAGTGCGCCGTCCCTCGGGATCGGGGCGTGACCAATATGGAGCTAGAAGTGGTGTCTTGTGTGTCACCTATGCAAAGCCGAGCGGAGCGGAAAGATAAGAGGAATGCATGGGAAGAAAGACCAAGGCAAGGAAGCAAATCAAGGAGCTAGCACCCGCTAGCACCCCAGTGCCCGCTGGGGTGCAGCCCCAGGAGATTTTAGAGGGCAGGGCCCAGCGACCGTTGGCCCTGTAGACAATTGGGCGCCAGAGACTCAAGGAACTGGCTTCCCAGCGGCCGCTGGCTCGCAGTTGCAGATGGATTTTTAACTCGATTAGGGCGTCATTTGGACGGGAGAACCGCGATGTAACTTAGAATTCTCTCAAACACCTTACATTTTCTTGCTTTCTTAGTTAGATTTTAGTGAATTCCAATAGATTGAAGTGGATCCCAACTTGAGATTCTCACATTTCACTCAGTAAGCTTTCTCTTGATGGTTTCCTTTTGTAATTCTACCATATATATCATGCTTGGCTAGATTCTTATTAGGATTGGGTGTTAATGATCTTGTTTGATGTTTGATTGACTCATGCTCGTTGATTAACTTGTGTTGATTGGAATTTAGTGCTTGATCACCATTAAATTCATGTATACATGTTTAAGTAGATTGATGAATTATTTTCACATGAGAATTGGGGTTAATCAACAATATTCTTGAATCAAAAACGTTGGAATAAGAGTTTGTACGAGGTTAAGTAATTACTAGAGGCGTGAGATTGATACGAAAGTGAAGATCACGGCTTAGTATATAAAAACGAAAGTAATTTGTTAAGCAACCTCTCGTGTTCCTAACCAAGTATGAATGCATGATCGATTAGATATCGAATATGAGCTAAATATCCAATCTTAAACTTCAATCCTTTGATATTCATTTTAGTTATTTTTAATCGTTAGTTAGTTGTGGATACATCTTATGGTCATAGAGTGTTTAGATTCCAATTTAGCATTGTAGTATTAGTAATTAATAGCCCTACATAGTCTTCCACGAGATTCGACATTTGAGTCGGCTTAACATGTATTACAACTTTAGTTTAATTACTAGAACTTGAGATACGTTTTTGGTCGAACAACTACAATGCATACATTTTCTCACGTGCTTATATAATTCAAATTATTTTATGAAATGAAATACATAACACATGATCAATTTTCTCATGTAATCATATAAGTAGATATTTTTATCTCTTATTTTTTGATCTTTTATTTATTAAAGTGAGTATTTCAATTTTTTTATCCCTAGATTATATATATTATTATTTTTAAATAACATGAACTATTTAATACATTTAAAGTATAATAAATACATTTAAAATAACTGCTCATTGATAGAAAAATTAGTACGTAGGTAATAATGAAGTTGAGTTTCAATATCTAATAATGATATACGACCAAAAATCATTAATTTGATTGAATTATCAGATAGATATCAAAATATACTCATTAAATATTTTTTATATTAATGAAAATAAACTCAGAATATATGCATATATATATATATATTCATGATTAAAAATTAAATATATATACTCATGTTTGATTCAAAAATTATATCTATAAATATGAATTTTATTAGGCATGAAAAATTTATTTAAATTATTTATTTGTAACTATAATGTATACATTTACGTTAATGAGTAGTTGATGTCATATGACATTAATTAATCTAAAAGTTCTCATTATTTTGTATTTTATCGAGTGTAAACAAACATAACATAAATATCATATACTACATGAAAATAATAATATATTATCTTATATATGATTAATATGATTCTTTTAATTCCAAAATTATGATAATTTAGATAAATATGAATGAAGTGATTTGAGAGTGTCACATAATATTAGAATCATAATAGTATTAATAATATATAGATTTTCATAAATATAATATAATATACATATATATATAGTGATATATTAAAAGAAGATGAATTGAATAAAATACATGCTCGAACAAAAAAAATATAGTATAAGTTTGGATATCTTTAATTAGTATGACAAATAATTAAAAATGTTAATTTTTTCGATTAAAGATAAAAAAAAAAATACAAAGTAATAATAATATAATTAAGAGTATGTTATAATAATCATATGTAATAAATTATATATGTATATATATATTTTTAATAATGAGAGCTTTAAATTTTTTTATAAATTTATTTTTATTAGATTTGAAAAACATATAATTCAATATAGAAATCTAGACATTTTCAAATAATTTATTAATTTTCATTAGATTTTAAAAGATTGTACATAATCTATATAAATTATTATTAAATTATTTATCAATATATATATAAATATCAAATTAATATATCACTATATATATTATATTTATCAAAATAATATTTAAATATGGAATAATATATAATACAATATTTGATATACATAGAAATAAAAACATAACATAAGTATCATATGTCTACATGGAAATAAGAATATATAATATTATACTCCTTCTGTCTACCAATGTTCTTTCCATTTTGGCCCGACACGGATTTTAATAAAATGGGTTGACTTTAGTTGGTAAAATGTAAAGTGATAGTAAATGTAATGAGTGGAGAATGAGACCAAAAAAAAATTAGATGATGTGTAATGTATTGTGAGTGGATAATGAGACCCACTTTAAAAAGTAGTGAGTGAAGAAGGGGTGACCAAAAATAGAGAAAAATTGCAAGAAACTTGATGGACCGACTAAAATGGCAAAGTAGGAAGAAAGTTGGTGGACGGAGGGAGTATATGATTGATATATAGATAAAATTTCAAAAATTTAGAAAAATAAGAAAAATTAATTGGGAGGAGTATATGATTGATATATAGATAAAATTTCAAAAATTTAGAAAAATAAGAAAAATTAATTGGGAGGCTCGAAGGATTTAAGTGTTGAGGTGAATAATTTGAACTAAGATAAACATGGATGAACAATAAAAAAGTGTTAACAGTTTATATTATTAACTCTAATTGAGAATTAAAATGTCATTGATGAATGCGAGTAATTCTGAATTATTCTCCCATTATAAAATATAGAAGTTTACATTTATATGTGTAATGATGTTTTTACGTAATCATATTTTGATATGGAATAATATCATCTCTCTCTTCTCCAAGCAAGAAGAGAAGGTTCACTACGGAGGAAAAATAGCGTCGGAGAATTTAATTAAGCTCTGGTCTAAGCAGAAGCTTGGAAGGGTATGAGAATTTTGAAGCTTAATTAGCATCCAGAAGATGAAATATGTGCTCTTACCACCTCTGTGCTTAATGACCTCTGAAGTGCCTTCATAAAATTCATAAACTTTCTGGAAAGTATAGTTTTTCCACGAGTTCAATTCAATATATTTAAGTACATCAATTTACGATTCATCAATTGAAGCTGCACTTTTGCGCTCGTTTAAATGCAAGAAATGACGCCGTCTTATTCAAATAAAAAAATAAAAACCCGCTTAGTACGAATAAACCAACCTTGCAATCATACAAATTTTCTTAGAAGTTAGGACCAAAGTAAAAGAAAAAAAAAAGAAGAGGAAACCGAAAAGGAAAATGTGTTGTAATTTACACTCTCGTTCAAATAGAAAATAATTCTAAAATGTTCACCCTCAGTTTTATATTTGGAAACATTCTATATCACTCACTTTCACTGCCAAGTACTCAATCAAGGAAGTTTAGTTCATGATTGTTCTTCGCTAGTAGTTACAACTAACACTCCAGCTCCACTGGTTTCTTTGTCGTCCTCATTTACATCATCATTAGCTTTCTGCGTTCGTTAAGATTGCTAGTTAACACACCACTTTTTACTAGTCCAAATCTAAATAGACAAGGAGATACTGCACATATTGCTAAAATATGAAAAAGATGACAGGCCAGAAATATACCTTCTCAACAAAATCTTGAGCAGCCATAAATTCATAATATTTGCGCATCAACATTTCTTCCTCTACCTACAATTACAACATAACATAGTGCATCTTCTTTACCATGAATGATGAATCGACAAATATAAAAGCCTCCACAGCCAGTAATAAATATCTTACTACAGACAGCTTCAATCCTATGTGTGTGGAAATATTAACACTAATTAGCAAGAAAAATAAAAATGTTTCATACATAGATGAAAGGGAATAAAACCTGGAGACTGTGCACTTCATGAGACATAGACCGGTATGCATCCATCAAAAGCTCCTTCTGCTTCTCCAAATGCCTGCCAATCATTACACGGTAAAGACATTAAATGATTTTGAACTTACCAAAAAAATAATTATGCAAACATAGATTGGAGTAGGGTTGTAAACGAATCGAATCGAGGCGAATATCTCTATATTCGATTCGATTCGAATTTTTTTTGCTATATTCGATTCGATTACGAATATTAATTCCACTTCGAAATTCGATTCGAGTTAAAATTCGAACTATTCGAAAATATTCGAATATTCGATTCGATTATTTTCAAGTGAATTTTTAAATAAATTTTCGGATATTCGGTTCGAAATTTGATTCGATTTGGTGACTATTCGATTCGATTCGAACTATTCGATTCGAATTTTACATTGTGAAAAACTGTTAAATAAAAAAAATAAAAAAAAAACATCTAAATAATATATGCTATATCCGATCCATTTACCTAATAAATACTCAACAATAAATAAATCAATGATTTCACTGCCTAAGATCTCAATATACAATCCATACATATAAACATTGAATGGACCGGTTTGAATTAATTGAATGGGCCGGTTTTAACTACATAATAATAATAATAATAATAATAATAATAATAATAATAATAATAATCGAATATTTTAATCGAATATTTACGAATATCGAATCGAATACTATAATTTCATATTTGTATTTGATAACGAATCGAATCGAAAAAACTATTTGTATTCGAATTCGAATACAAAAATTTCGAATACGAATATCAAAATTTCGAATCGAATACCGAATCGAGCAAAAATATTTGATTCGTTTACAACCCTAGATTGGAGTAATCAGGAAAGAACATATACTTTAGCACGTCTCCCGAATACTTAGGATCCATTTAGAGATACAAACACAAGCTCCTGAGAAAGGTCACATAGTTGCATCAACTTCAAGAATAAATAGATGAATGAAAAACTAATTAATTAACTAATTAGTGGTCGTTCTTTTTTCTTCTTGTTTAGGATAAATCTAATTGATATGGTGAATAGGACATGAGTTTGATACTTTTGTCTTAAGATGGGCATGATGTTAAAAATAAGTTGCTTATGTTGAGAGTTAGGGAGAGATCTATACTAGAATCTAAAGATGAACCTATACTAGGCATGAAATCATCAAAGTTCCACAATAAGGTAATTGAGGCCATGAATCGGAACAATTCTCCGACTATGGTTTAACGTCACAAAGGATTAGCAAAATGAAGAAAAGGTACAAATCCTCGATATTTAGTTTTTTCTTGTTTCATGATCACGTTTCTTAGCAAAATATTTGAAATAGATATAAAATTAGCTTCACCTCATTTCTCCCAAGATAAGTACTCAGTATTTGTGTTCTCATACTGAAACACGCCTTTTTTCCACAATTTTGTCTGTAATAAAAAAGACTGCCAACAACAAGAGCATGATCTGCAAACTGAAATCGAAAATATTTGTTCTTCAACAATGATAAGAATGGCACTGAACCAAATGGAACAAGAAACTTGTCGCAAACATAAAAGTGAAAATATCTAGAAGAGTAAAACGAAAAGGATTTTTTAGCACTGAATTAAACAATGTCGGAATCATCACGAAGAAATTTGTCCGGCCACAAATCGTCGAGATGCTTTTTCTTCCAAAGAGACTCAACTGAAAACCCTAACAAATCTAATACCTATCATTATTATCATAAAGGAAAAATTAGGAGATTGAAAAGAAGAAAAATCACCTGAAACAATGTGACGGACACGGAGTGGTGGTGGTTGGCTGCGTCGCTGGGCGGTGGAGGGGTGGGAAGTTTGTTTGTTATGCTTCCGAGTATCTGTTAATGGAGTGTTGTTTCTGGAGAAGAAAGCGAAGTGGAAATGTATAAAATTACCGTAAAGGCTTTTGAGTTATAACTTGCTATGAATAAAAATATGTGTGGTATATATATATATATCGTGGCCACTTTTACAATAAAAAATAAAAATATTAGTTTGTAAAAATTATATGAACAGTGTTAATTTTTAGTAAATATTACTTAAAATACATTTAATTAAAGTTAGACTCATCTTATTCTAGAATTTAGTATTAATTGATTATTTTTTTTAATTTTTTGCAATTAAAAAAAATAATATATGTTAAAAATTGTAGACATTTAAACAAAAATTATACACGCCCAACACCACATATGTTTATTATTTAATTAAAAAAATTGATTCATGAACCTGCTAAGTTTTGTTTAAATATGACCCGATTTTATTTCAACTGACCACGTTAAAATCATGTAGTAATTAAATCAAATTCAGTTAAATTAAATATTAAATATAAAATTCAAATAAATATAAAATACCACAAAAACTATAACATAATTTCATACAAAATTAATGCAGCTTGAATGCAGTGTGACTTAATAATAAATTTAAGGATATTTTTACACTTTTCGATATTTTTAATATAAAAATTATAAATAAGATATTTTTTTATTGAAGTTAGATTATTGGACAATTTTCATAAATAACCCTATAAACAAAAGCATAACAACTTATTTGGTAACTATAATGCTTTTGAGTTATAATTTGTTATGAATAAAAATACGACATATTTGGATAATTAATATAATTATAAAATAATTAGAATGATATTAGATAGCATAATTTAGATACAAAATAAGCTAATGTTATTTTTAAATTTTACATGTGATGAATAAAAATTATACATATTCAATAATTAATAGTATTAGTTGGTGGTTTACGGAGATCAGTAATTATCACTTGATTAAGATAAATTTGTAATTTTTATATTATTTGTTAGGTTATATTAGTGGCAAATATATGATTAATCCGTCAAGAAGTTGGTGCAAGTCTCTCTCAATGTCATTTTAGAAATTTTAGAACTTGGGTCTTGCTTTGATCAATAGAGTAACCAGCGTACGAGAATATAAATACTGAATATAAATAACCGAAAAGGAAACTCATAATTTAATCAAAAAAGAAAACAATTTGACTTGGATTAATTCATTAAGTCTTAACTTGTGTCTTGATCATCGGTGCAAAGGTTTTTGTTGTGCTCACACATTGTTGGTTAAATGTAGTAGTCAACAAGGGTTGTCCCATTTTTAACCTGCCACGTGTCTTATAGCCCCACTTAGCATACCTTTTCAATCCATAAAACAGGGGTCACCATTCTCATACCCTTTCCAAAACTCTCGTCCAACTCAAACTTACTTCGGGTATACCTAACTGAGAATAAACGTAGGCTCAATTGACACTCAATGCTTTTCAGGTCCCTCGCTAATGAAACTTCAGTCCACAATCACCACACTAGTCCCACTAACCGGGTGGAGAGACACTCTACCACCAAGTTTCCAGTTTTTGTTGCAACATGTCTTGCCCAATATACTATCGACCAAACAATATCTAAGGTTTAGTCAAGCTATGTAGGAATCAAACTTAGTGCTTTAGGAACATGTAAACATAATTATTGATTCGCTTATATTTCTCAAGACATCAAGTTAAGCTTAATTCATTAACCAAGTCAAATATAAAAACTTAACTGCGCATAATAAATAAAATAATGCAAAACAAATAAAGGAAAACATATCACATTAAATACGAAGTCTGAAATTAAAAGTACATCTTGGTAGAATTAACTCTAACCAATGCAATAAAATGCATGAACGAAATTAAAGGTGCCCGTAGGACTTGTTTATTTCCTCTCAATCAATCATAAGCATTATAAAATATAACCAAGACTAGAAGAAATGAATTTTGCAAATCGTGTATTGCTCACTTTGCTCGCATGTAAGCGCTTTTACTCACTTTACTCCATACTTGTGTGCTTGTCCTTGTTGTGTGGATTCTCTGTATCCTCCAACTCTTCTTTGGAAATATCTTGACGTGTCTAGGGTTGGAGGTTGCAATTTTCTTTTTGACTAATTATTTCTTTGTTGAGTGGATCCTTCATATCCTCCAACTATGGTAATGAAGGGAGATGTTTTCCCTTGTTTAACACTAGGAAAGTCTTGGTTGTCACACCTCTGTTTCTCGCCCTTCATCTTCCTCATATTTATCTGTTGTTTCCTTCTTCTTCATCTTGGTCAAATTGTTTATGCCCCAACTCCAATTGTTGAAGTTTGATCTCTTGCTTTACTTCGACTTGAGGTTCAGCTTTCTCAAGGGTGTACTCGTGTACTCTTGCCTCTTTCATGGAATGAGTTTCAACTTGACTTGCCACCCAAAAGTGTGTCATCCCAAACACAACACGACTAGATACAAAAGAAAATGACTCGCTCTAGACCAATAAAAAGACTATTTAAGAGTGCGGAAAGTTGGCTCGTGACACTCACATACTTTAAGCATGATTGTCCTCAATTGTGTAAATACAACTTGTCTAAAGTAAGAAATAAAGACTCAAATAAACAACAAGCCAAGACACATAAATTCCAAAAACTATAGCAAATTAAGTGTTAAAGCATGAATCGAAAAAAAAAACCCTCAAGTAGGTCAAGATAGCATTCAAGTAACCATTGATAAACTTCATCTCCAACTCAACACTTTGTGTTTAGGTTTAATCTTTACGCTCAAAACATGACTTGATCAAGGTTGTGTTATAGGTTTGTTTATCTACCTTCTCAAAATCTTCACCCTTTTTTGTTCGAGATGTCTATCCTTAGGCCTTTTTAGAGTTATAGTGTGGCTTAAGGCGTAGGTTGGAAAACTTTGGAACTGGGTTAAGGTCGGTATATACTACACTTTCTTTTCCTGAGCATGAGCACACTTATTTCTAAGGACCAATCTTTTTTTTGTATTTTTTTCTGTCATAATGTCTAGCTATAAAGGTTTGTATACCTCAAAGCATGCTTTATGCTTAGATAATGTATTAAACTTGTTTTCGGTTCCATATAATGAGATTAAATATTTCTATCATTGGTTTGTTATTTGTATCTTTGTATATTGAATTGCAAACGCGTACGGTTACTATAACTGTAGATTGTGTGGTGGATCGATGATCATGAAAGGTAACACAGTCGGGTCCTTTGTAGTATAAAGCTCACAGTCTAGATAGACTTGGACAGTCTAGTCGGTAAAAGTTGCAATATCATTTGATGTGAGAGCTGACCTTAGCCCGCATAATGATATCGGTATGTATAAACTGATATACATGTTTTGCGTATATATATTGAGAGGTTTCACAGTGAGATAAGTTCTATGTGTTGTTTCTTAGAACGAGGTCTCGAAAATTAGTTATTTCTTAATTTGTGACAATGACATTAGTATATGCGACTGGTTGAACGCTGCTTTGATTCATCTTTGCTTACAAGTTTTTCATAACCCCAGAAAGTGATGTCTTGAGTAGTAGTGATTGATTTAGCTAGAAGTACTCGATTGTCAATCGCATAGAATCGCGTCTCGGTGATACGAGTTGATTAAATCCGCATGAGTCATTCATAAAGGTTTATTGCATAAGAAACTCGGCCGATTGGAATTTATTCCATATGTAATAATTAAAGTCTGAACTAGATCACTCATGAATAAATATATTAATTAATTATGAGTTGTTAGCGAACTCAATAAATTAATGGATTTAGTAAATCTTAAATGCATGAAATAATTAATGACAAAAGAGTTATATCCATAATTTTGGATGGATAAAGATAAGTTCAATATTTATCATATAGTGAAGTTGATAAATATTTATGGTAAAATTACACTTTAGTGCATTTCCATAAAGTTATTAATTTGAGAGTTAAATTAACTTAATGTAATAATTAATTTAAGTCTAAGTTTGACCAAGACAATTAATTAAATTTAATTGGATCAAAATGACTTGGAAATTAATTAAATTAAGTTATGGATTTGACTTGGTCAAATTAATTTGGAATTATTCAAATTATAACTAACTTGAATAATAGATGGAATTGTAGAGAGATAAAAGTGAGATTAGTTCTATTATTGGGGGATCTTATCCATTCACCTTTGAAGTCCTAACCTAGCCCATAATATCTATAAATAGGGGAGATAAGATGGTTGAATTTCAGTCTTCCATTAGCTAATATTTTCGGCCATCAAGAGAGAATTTTTCTCGCAATTTTTCGAAAATTGTAGAGTATTTTATACTCTATTTTCGTTCTTCTTCTCTACTAAAGGTTTGATAGATTATTACCCACACAATAATCAAACTATAGATCGGGAATAGATTAAAAATTTTTGAGGTTGGATCAAAGGAGTTTAAGGAGATCCATTGGAGAGGATTGCGGTTTGTAGCTGACGACTCAATTTGTCTCCTCAAATGAAGGACTAGCTAAGGAGAAGGTATAGTCCGCAATTTAATTCTTCTATGTGGTATTATATGTTAAGAATTAATTATTTATATAATTTATTAAACATGTGGATCCTGCAGAATTACGAGCCCCTCATACGGGTTCTATCACTAGCACCATCACACTCGCTAAATGCTAAGAGGTAGAAGAGAATCAGGTTGACAGTTAGGTCGTTGGTATCGACATGATGGAAGTCATATGCCCTGGATAGGTAGGTTACCTGGCCCAGGCAGGGCGGTCTGGAAATTCTAATGACCTGGTCTTGGACATGTCATCTCACCGACCTAGTCCTAGGCATGTCAATCTGACAATGAGTTGTCCATCTGTGGCAGACTATTTGAGTAGGTCATCTCAAGCTATGAGAGACAGATCAATGATTGCAAGATCAACCTGTTAACTTTGAGAAGCAGATCGATGCAGTGACCTGGTGCAAGCGATTATACAATCGAATTACCCTACTGAAGCCACCTGCTACTTCAATATTTAGGCGTTTTCTAGTTGTTTTTACTTCTAGGTTTTGGGTCTCTCGTGTGTGCTATTGTACTAAGGTAGTTGGGTCCCGGGAGAGCAGGTGTGGTGTAGGGGGAATACACCACGCTCCAACTTTTTCGCATGCTGCAAAGAACGGTAGGTCGAGTTACAGCTAGGCTATCCAGGACAAGACATGCCTTCTGCGTAGGTAGCAGGTTAGCTCCTGTGATACAGAGAGAGTGACCTGCTCATATAAGACTCAACACATAGCGTGAGATATTATATGCATTCTATAGCTAATTTGTAATTTCACAGAATGTGTGTGTAGGAGCAATGAAATATTTTATTTATATCGAATGTTCTTTAAGAGGTTGATTCAAGATGCACAACTCGCTCTTTATGAATAGCTCGCTGGTGAAGTGAGTAAACATTTAATCACAATAAATGTAATGAATAATATAAAGAACATACTAATTAATGTGGTTCGGAAAAACCTTTATTTTCACGGTTGATTAAAGCTAGATCGATGAATCCCTTAATCTTAGATTCCTCGTTTATTTACCCTTGTTGAGTACGAGCCAAAACTCTCTTATTTATACTTGTTGAGTACGAAATTGCAACTATTTTATTTAAACTCACTGAGTACGGGACCTTGTTCTGTTTACAATCATTTTTCCTCAAAGCTTTTTGGATATGGTGGATGCTAGAACTACGGTTTCGAACACTCAATCATAATGTAAGTTCTAGCAATTTTTCTCCAGAATAATGGTAATTTCTCTCTCCAAAATACTATACTTAAGAAGAAATAACTATATAATCTAATGTTGAATGAACTATGAAATCTTGAGAGAATCCTGTAGTGTTGAGGCCTTTTTTGGGCAAAGTTACGAACACCATTTTTAAAGAAGACACGAAGTGTTTATATGTCAATACAAAAATATAGTCGTTGCGGCAGCATTTAATGCAATTATGACAGTTGGTGTTAACTGTATTTCTAGTCGTTGGAATTTATGCTACGTGGAATGTGATGTGGCATAGGACAGGTCCGTGATCCATTTAGATAGATCAGTTAGTTTCCTCCAATATTTTTTGAGCAACTCACTTAACCTTAGCATGTTAGCTTGATATAGTGACTTGATATGCTCAAGTCAACTTCCAATATAGTTGAACTAACTCCCCACAATCTGTTGATCAAATAATATCGACCTGTGAAATATAGGTCATGTCGACATCAACCTATTTGATACAAGGTTGACTTCATCGCGTTATTTCTTGTGCAGCTTGCTAGTCTGTTGTGCGGACAAGCCAGATCAATTCCATCAACTTGTATCATCGACTTGCTTCAAAGCAGGTTAGTTGTTCTATTCTACAACAAGTGGCATGTGCACATGTAAGCACTCTCGATCTGTCTAGTGGCATGATAAAAGTCTGCTCATAGTGGCATGATACTAGTGGCCTGATAAAGATGGCTTGCTCATAGTGGCATGATACTAGTGGTCTGACCTACTTAGTGTGCTAATCTGCTCTAAGTGGTCTGGTCACCAATGAGCTGTGTTGTTAAAGTCTTCTACTTAAGAAACTCACTGGTCTGTTGGCCTGTTGTGCTTGCCTTTTGTGCTGACCTACTGCGCTGGCCTTCTGCGCTGTAAACAAGATGCTCTAAAAACTAAGTTTAGATGGACCAAGTAAGTCCTATGAAAATATCGTTACATCGATCTATTATTACACTATGACTTAACTTGATATAAACACAATGTTGATCTTATGAACATATTGTTAACATGATATGTTCTAATATTGATGATCTCCCTTATACATAAACTAAATAAGATCAAACTCTATTCACTAGGTTATTATATTATTCACCTATCATTACAAGCTAGTTGATTTGCTATAAAGAACACAAATGATTCATATGCAAATTTTGTTCAACCTAAAATGTGTGTCTAAGTTCTCGCAATTAAACGAGGCCTATAGTACGTAGTAAGCTGACCCTATTCGTATGTCAGGAAGGCTTAACAAAGCTTCCTAATTCAAGTGCTACCGAATAAACAATTAGTTCTAAACATTCTAACCAGATAGCATATGTACAATTAACTAAGCTAACTAATTAATGTCGATTTAAATAATGAAAATTTGTAATACGACTCTAGGAGTTGAACACTCACTTCGATTATCACATGATATTATTAAAACACACATTCACATGCTCATATAGAATTCTTAAGAGCTATCTAATTTTGAACTTTTGTATGTGATAATTAAATTGTGACTATGACTTTCATATTTAGCCACACAATTAAGAATCCTAGTTAATAAGAGAATACTCGATTAACATGTTTTCAATTATAATCAAAGTTGATTGGATCTTGATCAAACACAAAGATCGTCTCTCGACCTCACTCCGCATCTAACACATTGTAACGGTGATCAATTGGCACAATTCAATAAGCACAGATCCAAACAACGAGCGTGATTTACTAATAGCATAAATGATCGAATAGAAATTCAACAACCTTGTGGAGATCAATTACTCAACTCAATACATAATCATAAACTAAGAACTCAAATAAGAACTTAGTAATGACTATACTATGGAATCGAGCAATCAACCTCCACTTTAATCCATATTTCCAAAGTTAAATACAAGTAAAAGTGCTAAACCTAGAGTTCTAAAATACAAGTTTCGGGTTTTCTTCTGAGAGAGATAGGAGTTATGGGAGTTAGTTCTTCAAAATGGCCTGGTTTGGCTTTAAAATCCCGCAGAAAACTGTCACCCAGCAACCGCTGAGAAGCCAGAGGTCGTTGACTTCACCACTCTGGTGCACGAATTTCTGCATACCAGCGATCGCTGGCTGCAGCTCTCTGTCCTTCGCCTCTTCTGCATGGCCTTCAACATTGTTCCTTCCGTGCCATTTCGTTCGGCTTAGCTTCCTCGGCATTTTCAGAATCATTTCCACTCACTGCTCCTTCTTGTCATCTTAAATACAAAATAAGAACAAACAAAACACGAAGTAAAAACGAACAAAAGACACAAAATCGACTCCACGTAAAATCTAAACACGATAGAATATAAATCAAAAACACACACAAGAACGATCTAAATAGACACGATCTTTTTTTCATCGATATGTCCTTACACTTAGTCCTTCTATAAAGTCTAACTAATCTAGATACAAAAAAAAAAACATTGAAGTATAAGCATCAATATACATTAATACGCATGCACAATATAATAGCATACACACACATCATGGTTTCGCATCATCGAAGCATATATATAAAAAATAATTTCTGCAATCATAAAAAAAGTTCCTAACAATTTTCCTCTTTTGATGATGCTGAAACCATCACAATAAAAGTAATCACAATTAAGTACAGATGCTGAAACAATTTACCTTGTTACCTGGACATGAGTTGGATGTGAGTTTATCTACTAGCATATGTACATTTTCACCTTTTTTAGATTTACTTGATCCAGGCATCAAATCTTCCCCCTTAATGATATTCTCTCATGTATGGTCTTCTCCCCTTTTTCTTTGTAGATTAGGTCGTCTTAAAATTTTCCTGTTTCTGTATTATTAAAAAGGTCTTCAAAAAGGTTCCAATTGAGTAAGTCCAACTCGATCTACGACAGTGACATGATTTTGGATATTTTTCGACTTCGAACTCAGATTCTCCATTAAAAAAACTTTTCCTAAGCGAAATGGTGAGACGGTCAAGAACCATTGCTTTTCCATGAGCTCTAGAGCCAAATTCCATCGTTTGCTAGCTCAAATCCGTAATTTTTTGACGTAACTCTTCTATCTGTTATTTTAGAACTACATCAAACTTGATGAACCATTCCCCCTTTGTTGATATATCGTTCTCAAGTATGTTATGGGGTGGTATGGTGGTCAGCTAGTTCTTACTCCATATATCTGTTTGTTAGAGTTTTGTATACTTTAAAGCATGCTTTATGTTTGAACGTTGTACCAAACTTGTTTTCATTCCCGTTTGATGAGAATAAATGTTTTCATCATTGGTTTGTGATTTATTATCTTATTGTAAATAAGTCCATTTTCTACAATTGTAGACTGTGCGGTGGATCAATGATTAGAAGGTAACAGTTGGCTCCTTCACTACTAGAAAAATGCTCATACATGACATTAATTTAATGTCATGTATGAGGGTAAAAGAATGTCAAATATAGTATGCTCATCTATTCCTCGCTCATAGATGACACTGAAATAATGTCATCTATGCGCTCATAGATGACATTATTCTCTCATAGATGACACTAAAATAATGTCATCTATTTCATAATACATGACACAATATAATCTCATCTATATAAAAAAAAATGTCATTTATAAGCGAGAAGTTGACACATTTAGGTGAAATTCATGACTTTTTTAGAATGTAATCTATAATTCAAAAGATGACAGTAATTTAATGTCATCTATATTAAAAAAATGTCATTTATAATCGAGAAGTTGACACATTTAGGTGAAATAAATGACTTTTTTAGAATGTCATCTATAATTCATAAGATGACAGTAATTTAATGTCATCTATATTAGAAAAATGTCATTTATAAACGAGAAGTTGACACGTTTTGGTGCAATACATGACTTTTTCAGAATGTCATCTATAATCTAATAAATTTAACCATTTTCGTATTTTTTCATTAATTAACCTGTATTTAATATTTTTGGTTTCATCAATATATTTTACTAAATAAAATAATGCCAAATAGAGAATTCATACACGCACTAAAAATATTTATATGCATTAAGTGTCTAATATTCCACTTCGTACATGGAAATAAAAATAAAAATGACAATACTAAAATGTTTGGGTTAATATTTCAATCCATGCACCTTCACTAATGTAGCTTAAACTAATACACCCCAATGCAGTAGAAGTTTGATGCACACCATGCCCAAAATAACCAAACTTCTTCATCGATCAAAACCAACAAAAAGACACGTATAGACAGAAGGATGAAGTACTTGTTTCTGTTGACTATGTTTATTGCCTCATCCAAACTGTCGGCCTGATTGGAGGAAGAAGATAAAATCAATCAGCACAAGAAATAAACCACATAATGGAGTGGAATCAGAGTTGTTGATTGTTTTTATATATACCTGCATGCAGATAAGGACAGGACCAAAGATCTCCTCCTGGAAGCCACAGTGAAGAATTAAAACATATTTGTTTAAAAGCTTCAAGAAAGTTTTCAAGATCAGAGAGAAAGATGGCAGAGGTTTATACCTTATAACATTCCATATCAGCTGTGACATCAGCCAAAATGGTTGGGCCAACAAAATTGCCTTGTTCATACCCTGGAACCTACAAGTCATCAATGGCAGTGTAAGCTACTGGTCTTTTCATCTAAACCGCACAAGATCATGTAAAGTACTAATATTCATGTACGAAAAGATTAAACAGCCTTATGCATTTTTGATACATCCAAATCTATAAGGTTTCAATGTTTCCTAACAACCGTTAGAAGAAATTAAGCAGAATAATCCTAGAATATTTCCATGAACCAATACCTAGATCCTACAGGGGTTACTGCAGTGATTTGAAATATTATTCAATGAAAAAAGACCATTACAAATAAGAAAGCTTTTTTCATGACTTAGAGCCAATTTGGTGATTCAGTAAAAGCATGAATAAGAAAGTACCTTAATGTTTCTTCCATCAAGCAATAATCTTGCTCCACTTTCAACCCCACTCTGAACTAATCTGCATACTCTTTCTTTTGCCTGGAAAAATAGACACTTGTTACATAACTGAAGCAGGATATAATTCATGAAAATAATAAAACTAGAAAAATCTTGCAAGCATTCTGAGATAACAAGTGACTCAAAATTCCACATAGCAACAAAACTAAAATAAAGCTCTTCATAACAAAGCTAGTGAAACTTCATATAGGATACTGTCAATTAAGACTATAAATCTGAGAGCAAGATAGTATGAAATGGATAGTAATACCAGAATTTTGAGTCTCCAACAAATACAACTGTGCTAAGTGCCATGCATCTTTGTCCAGCAGCACCAAAACCAGCTGCGACTAAAGCGTTTAATGTGGCATCTATGTTTGCATCAGGCATCACGACCCCGTGGTTCTTTGCTCCCATATTGGACTAAAGGTGTTTGCCAAGTATTAAAATATGATTTGATGCAACATTTATCTAAGTAAGAGGACAAATTAATCATAATTCCCACGGTCGATATCACAAACGGACCTGAACACTTTTTCCGCTAGCTGATGCCCTTGAATAGATATGCATGCCAGCCTTAAAAATGAACATATATCAGCCCCAACTTAAATAATTATCACATAAATACATAACAGTGGTTTTTCATGCTTGGTTAGCAGTGATAAATAGGAGCAAGTTCAGCAAAAGCTGATCAATCTCAGGCCAACTCTCTTAATCTGTTTTTTTCATTAGCCACTGGGTAAACGAAATCAAACAGGAACTCACTTGGTGTAAGAGAGAGAGAGAGAGAAAGAGAAGTTGATGAATATGGTGGTAAAAGAGAGGTATCCCTATCCAGATATGGTAAGGTGTATAAAGAGTTTACTTGAGTCGTCAATGAACATGCAGAACATGCATGTTTCCTCTTATGCCAGGATATTGCACAGTTAAAACCAAACAATGCAAAAAGTTTAGGAACCTTGGTTCCCAAGAATAAACCATTAACTATTAGACAATTGTATTCATACGAAACTGCTTTATACACTTTAAATTGTATTGTCTAGATCAATCCTTTTTTTTTTCTTGGCTGACTTATGTTTATTGTTGTTAAACATAAAATAATTATTATTATTCCTAATGTCTTCTCACTTCTAACAAGAAATTTATTGATCTCAAATATAAAATTAACATGTAAGTTCAAGGAGTCACCAAATTCGAAACATAGAGAATAGCCAATATAGAGTAGATCACTAACTGTATTCGAACCAACAAATGATACAGCTCTAATATCTTCATCATCACAAATCGCATTAACAGTGTCCTGAAAGAAAGAGCAACAAATTTTAATTAGAACAACACAGAACTTTTGAAGATTGAAATGTGGACTTACATTGGTACCATGGATAATGTTTAGAACACCATCAGGCAGACCAGCCTCTATTGCTAACTCAGCAAGAATCATTGAAGCCCCTAAAAATCACGACAGAAAAATGAGCACCACAGAAATATATTAACTATAGCAAGTTAAAATGATAGCACAGGCATCTCCACAATGTAAGAAATATTCCTGAAATGAAGGAAAGTCACATATATGTATAGTGATCTCATGTGTTTGGCAAAAAGTAATAATACGATATCAATAGACTTTGCGCAAGCGTCACCTGGATCACTTACTGTTACAGGAACAACAGCAAAACCAACAAAAAGACACGTATAGACAGCAAAGAGATAATAAGAACTACAGATAAACCATCTTTGTGACATTATGTGCAGAATGTTCCTCCTCAGTTCTCCTCTTGGCAGCAGCTAGTTCCTCTCTTAGAGCCTGAAACCAGATCGATGTCACTGAACTAAGATCCACTAACCTTGCTCCATAAACTTGGGAGGAGAAGGTAAACTTACTTGCATCATCCTTGTTTCTGTTAATTCTCTATTTCTCATTATAGACTCCATACTTGCCTAACACATACTTCCCTAAACCCTAAACCATAAACCCTAAAACCACACATACCCGAAGAAAATAAATCTTACCTGAATTTGCTTTGTTTTTCTAACTGTGATGTTGGAGATGGTTCAGCAAGCTTCCTCTATAATGGAGACTATCCAGCAAGCCAACTGCCAAGAAATCAAAATACAGAAATCAAATACAGAAATCAAATCTGAAATTTTGCTCTTGTCTATCACTATATAAACGTGTTACAACCATTCATAATTTCCAATACAATTAAACACTTAGAGAATGGTAATTGGGAGAAGCAAGTAGAAGAAGAGAAGCATTCAATGATGAAGTCGGATCACTGTGTCCTTGCAGTTGAGAAGAGTCTTTCCCAAAACAGCAAGGGGAATAAAAGGGGAAACAACATAAACCTAGTACAATATTCTATATTTAAAGATGAGTCCGCATAATTGAGATATACTGGAAGTTACATGCATTTCTGCGCTTAATAAACAAATACAGCCACGGAATCTAGAAGGAATGAACATGTATATGATCAAATGCAGTAATCTCTTGCAAAATCTGGATTGCTATTGAAGAATAAAAAATGCCTCTAGTATTCCTATATGCTAGTGCTACTGATATTTATATGAGGTCATCTGCTAGTTTGTTTTCATTACTTTGACTAATTAGTGCTAACCCCACAGCACCCACCGGTTTAGTGCTCCAGAAGCAAGTAATATATGAAATCAATGATTTCTCTTTTCCGTTCCCATAAAGTTGAAATATCTTCAGAATTTACACAACTCCAATGGGAAAGCTTAATTATCATTTTGTTAGATATTTTTATTGAAGGCCTCAAGTATATTTGACCTTTTTCTGAATGTGTTATTATCTTTTTCTTCTTTTCTCTAATTGTATGCCAATTATCGTCATTCTCTGCTTGAATAGAATATTAGTTCCATGAAGACACAACATTAGAAATTCTAAATCAACCAACCAAGACAAAACAACCTAAAGTATTTATTGAAGAAAAGGTATTAATCTACACCATATGTTTGATAGTTGCGCTTGCAACACAATAAATTAGATTCTAACACTACTTAAATTTGAAAGAAACAATAATATTGAGATGTTTAAAAATAGGCGAAGGAGTGGAAGTAATGTCTTACATGCCGTCACCAAAATCTTCATTGATGATTTCCTTAATGCTCTCCCCGAAGTGCATGACTGCTTCATTCAATCTTTCCTTGATGAATCGAGCAAAGTATTATATTAGGAATGAATAAGAAAGTTATGAATGAAGAGTAAGGAAGTAAACCTATAAATGGTGGGATCTTGAATTAGATTAGGATCGTAAGAGCGGAGGGGAGGTTGCATCATATGGTGAAGAAGGTCGTCGGTGAGGGAGGGAAGAGCGGCGCGCAGAAGAGGGGCGGTGGGAGGCTTGAGCTGCGCTTGGCGGCGGAGGAGCTGAGCCACATAGACGTTGGTCAACCCAGTCTCCTCCGCAATCTGCCCGTATGTTTTGCCTGATTTCTGCTTCACGCTTTGGAGCTCACTCACAATTTCACCTTTGCTTCCCATCCTACTTCTCTTCCCTTTTCTTTTCCACTCTTCTTCCTTCCACCTGAAGACATACCTTGCTTGGGCGGCGACGGTGGCAGGGTAGGCGGCGGCGGCAAAAGCCCTCGATGGTTGCTGCTCTCTGCTGCCGAGAGAGAGTTTCGAGGGAAACTTCTGAGGGCGCGCGAGAGGTGATGGAGCGCCGGCGAATTCGCTGGGGAAGAAATGGCCGAGCTCCGGCTAAGGATGGGTTTGTGGACGATTTCAGAATTTACAATTGAGAGATGGGAGTGGGTTTGTGGAGGGAGAAGCAAATTGAAGAAAGGGAGGGAAATTCGACCGTGTGAAAATAAGGGTTTATGATAATAAACACTAATATAGATGACATTTTTTATTAATGTGTCATGTATATTAATTATAAACACACTCATAGATCACATTTTGATGATATTGTCATCTAAGTGATAGATACATGACATTATAGCATGACATTATTTTAAAAAATGTCATGTATATTTTTAATCACACTTCATAGATTGCATTATTTTTTCACAATGTCATCTATGCAAAAAAATACGCTCATACATGAGATTTTGTGAAAAAAATGTCATCTATCATGTGTCATGTATGTTTAAATTTCTAGTAGTGCTTTGTAGAATAAAGTTCACAGCTTAGACAAACTTGGATAGTTGAGTCATGAAAGACTGCGGTATAATTCGATGCGAGAGCTGAGCTTCGGCAGAATGATATCGGTATGTATATGTTGTCACACATGCTTGCATATATATATATATACATATATATATATACATATTGTGGTTTCATAGTGAGATAAGTTCTTAGTGTTGTTGCTAAGAACAAGGTCTCGAAAATGTATTATTTCTTAATATGTGACGATGACATTAGTATACACGGCTGATTATGCACTTCTTTTATTCATTTGCACTTGTAGGTTTTTTGCGACCCTATATAGTAATGTTTTGGGTAGTGGTAATTGGTTTAGCGAGAAGTACTCGATTTTTGTCGCATGGAATCGCATCTTGGTAAACCTCGCATTGATTAAATCCCCATGAGGCGTTCTAAAATGTTTATTGTATAATAAATCCGATCGATTAGAATGTATTCCATACATAATAATTAAAGTGAATCGGATCTCTCAAGAATAAATATATTAATTAATTTTGAATTGTCAGAGAGCTCGATTAATTAATGAATTTAAGAATCTTAAACGCGGTAAATAATTAATGATAAAATAAGGTTACATCCGTAATTTGAGTGAGTGTCAGATAGTTCAATATTTATCTTATAGTGGAGTCGATAAATATCAATATAAGATTTATATCTTAGTATATTTCATAGAGTAATTAATTGGGTCAAATTGACTTGGTTATTATTATTTATTGAAAATCACAGTTTGACATAGTTATTTGATTGAATAATGAAATATTAGAGATAAGGTTGTAATTGGTCCTATGTTGGAAGGTCCAAACCCATTCTCATTTGAAACTCTGACCTAACACACAACACATCTATATATATAAAGGGGATGGGGTGATGGACGAATTCATAAGTTTTACAGCTCCAATTTTTCGCTCAACACAATATTAAATTACTCTGGAAATTTTCAAAAAATAAGAGAATATTCTACACTGCAATTTTGGAATTCTTCCCCTTTTGATAAACCCCAACGAATTATCGCCCACACGAAAGTTCGACTGTAGGTGAGGGTCATAGGTCAGAAGTTCCAAAGGTCGGATATGTTCGTGATTCCCGGAACAGATTGTTGTTAGTAGCTGACGATTCAAATCGTCTCTTCTCAAGCGGCAAACTAGCAAAGGAGAATGTATATATTAATTTCACGAATTTATTTGTCCTTAGATGCGATATTTGTACTTATAATTTATATTTAAATTATTAGACCCGTGGATCCTAGAATTGCGAGCCACTTATACGGGTTCCTTCAGTTGGTATCAGAGTCAGTCACATGATTCTAATTTTTAAATAATAGGATTTAATTATATTTGATATGTTTGTATTATTAATTTGATATTAGATCTGTTAGATTTAAATTCTGCAGTATATTTGTGATTAATTGGCTATCTGATTTAATACCGCATTTATCCGTTTTAATTTTTATTTTCGATGGCCTAGTTTATGACTGGAATTGTAATCAAACATGTATTAACCGTGTTAGATTAAGATTTTATTTTTTATTTTTCTTGTTTTATTATGTAAAACAGTGGGAGGAGATGCTCGTCTCTAATAAAGCTTGTTTGAAACTCAACTCGATAGTAAACGAGTCAAGTTTCAGCATGATTTTGAGCTTGATATTTTTATCGACCCGAGCTTGACAATGTTTGACTCGTTGAGTTTGTAAACATGTTCGAATTATTTTATTAACGAGCACGTTACCAAATATGTTAACGAGCCTTCCATCGATTATTCAATCAAACATTTAATCGAGTCTTCAATTGAGCATTTAGTCGAGTCTCAAACTAAAATAATTAATTTTCTAAAACAAAATTTGTACGAGCTCGAGTTTGAGTGCAAGCCGAACCCAAACACAATATCTAGCTTGAAATTAATATTATCGAGCATCTTACAAGTTGAATTCGAACTCGATAATTACTTGTTCGTGAGTTGAGCTAGAGGTGTCCACGGTTCGATTCCTGGTTCAAACCGAATTGAACCGGCGATTCTACGGTTCCAAAAACTAGAACTGGAACCGAATCGATTAAGAAGTTACACGGTTCTAGTTTCGATTCAGTTCCACGGCTCCCGGTTCGATTCCGGAACTGACGGTTTTACGGTTCCGCAGTTCAAACCGAATTTTTTTATAATTATTTAAAATTAGTTATTTTAAATTATATTTAATTATTATAATTGTGAGATACATAAAGTGACATATTGTGTATCGAAACAGAAGACATGTTCCAATTTTTGTTCTACATGCAAAAGTTGACGAGGCTGTTGAGAAAAATATGGACGAAATAAAAGATATATGTGGTCAAGCCTAAAAGCCTGATTTCGTGGAACAAATCAACTACTCTTCCTCATATCGTTGCTACAATCTTGGAGATAGAATTAGGAGTCTATAAAAGGCAACATTGGAGTTTGGAGAAAGAATGCACACAAGAGAGAAGTAACGCATTCTAGAGAGTTTTACACTTGTGAGATTGAGCGGATTGAATATTCATATATACATCATTGATAGTTTTGGGTTTGTGAGTGATTTTGTATACAAAGAGTAACACCTCGATCCCCTTGTGATCGATTACTCTTTGGATTATTTGGGTAGCGTGGGTAACGTTTGGACACTATAGAATAGAAGAGAGACAAGTGAGTTAGAAGTAGGAACTTCTTTGTATCTCTGATCTTTTATTTATAGTGACATTAGATTGGCATAGCCCTCCAGAGGTAGGCGTGTTTTGCTGAATTGAGTGAACAAACGTTGTGTGCTTATTCCCGTCGAGTCTGCCAACAAACATTCTCTGTCACAACTTTTGTTCTTACCGGCGTTGCACTTTGACGAACCACAATACTATGTTATTTCAATAATAATAATAATAATAATAATAATAATAATTTTTTTTACAAATATTATTGAATAAATATATTTAATTTAAATAATAAATCATATTTGAATAAATATATTTGACTTTAAATAATAAATTATATTTGAATTAATATATTTGATACAATATATTTGATATTTTGAATTAATATATGTAAATTAATGTATTTGAATTTAAGAAGTAAATTATATTTGATATTTGAATTATATTTTTAAAATTTGCAATTTAAAAATATAAAGGGTTTCACGGTTCAGAATCGTGAACCGAACCGCGAACCGTCGGTTCCCAAAATAGAACTGTAACCGAACCGCAACCGAATTTCACGATTTTGGTTCCGATTTTTGGTTCGGAACTGTTTCTCACGGTTCCGGTACCAGAACCGATGGTTCTCAATTTCGATTCAAATGGGCACTTCTAAGTTGAGCTCGAACAATTTGTCAATGCTCGAGTCGAGTTCCAAACAAATTTGAACAACATGTCAAAAATTCGAATCAAACTCAAATAACATGTCAAAAGCGCGAATAAATTTGAACCAAACTCGATCTCCCTTAATTCTTATATACTAAACAAGCAGCGACTCGTTTAGTGCTCTAGTGACACGTGAATTCTTAATTCTTAGATGGGTATCAAGGAAAGATGAAACGAATTCATTTGGTATTGATTGTGCAGTTTGATGCACAAAATAATTATGCAGAGGCGAACACAAGATACCCTTGGTGGTTATACGTATCGTCGTTAACTATTCACGTCTTCATGAAAAAGATTAAATTGAAAATTTTCAGCTAATACGTGATTTAAGTCGCCAAAATTTTAGAATTCAATCATCATTTAAAAAATTGTATAAAGTTCATTATTTATTTTCTCAGAATATATATATATATAGTTATGTATGAGTTAAATAAAAATAAATCTTAACTGTTAAATTATTACACATTAAAAGATAATTTTAATATATATCTTATTTAAAATATTTTAAAATCAGAGAATTTACTTTTTTTTACTATGGTTTATTGATTATGATATAGTTTAGTTTAATTATATCCATTAGATGAAAAATATGGATGATTCAGATTTACTTTTAGTTAACACACGCATATCTATTTTCATTATAACCGTCCATTATGGGGTGTGTTAGTTTGCTTGATTAACATTGATTATGTGTGATTGATAAAATAATCAAACATTATCAAGTGTTTGGTTTGCTTGATTTGGTCTGGGATAGATTATTCGGCCCGCATATAATGAAGAAATTTCTTAATTATTAATCAACCAAAACTTGACTTGATTATGCTTAATTATTAATCAAGTATTATTTCAAAATGCAAATTTACAAAATTATCCTCATCAATTTTGTTATTTACAAAAATACAAGTAAACACACACCCAATATATCTCTATAAAAAACAATTAAATATTTTTCTATATTTTAATTATAATCACATAATTTATCAAACATTATAATCAATCAAACAAAACACATAATTATATAATTTAAATAATCACATCATCCTTTATTCTATCAATCTAATTTATCTCATTCACCAAACCAAACACCCCCTATATATGTAAAAGCAAAACCATTTTGTCACTTTCTTCCCAATTTCCCCTTCTCTTTTTATTTTATTTACCTTATTGTTTTTCAATTCTAATTTTTATTTTTTTTCTTCATTTTATAAAATCATATATAATTAATTAAAAATATGTATAGAAATATAGTTATAGTTATATTTATTTTTAATTTTTTCTTTGATTCATATTATCAATATTTATTTTTTTTAATTTCATGTAAAATTGCATTATTATGATATATATTTATGAAATTATATATAATTAATAAAAATATCTATATTTTTTATTTTATTTACCTTATTAAATATATTATAAATATAGTTCACGCATATGCTAAAAAGACTAAATTAAATAGTTTCAAGTTGAGTTGTAACTGTATTAAGATTTCTTCGAAAATTAAATAGTTTCAAGTTGAGTTGCAACTGTATTAAGATTTCTTCGTAGTCATGTAAAAATTAAATAAATAAATTTGAAACTATTCATTTTCCCACTCCCCACTTTCTACTTATTATCTAATTAAGTAATTTATTAATTTGTAATATTTATAATTATAGTTAATTTGAAATAATATATATTAATAAATTGATTCATGAGATAATAATTAGGTAGTGGGGTAGTGAGTAAATGAATAGTCATAATTCTGATTAATTTAGTTATATTTTCTTTGATTTTTTTTTTGTTATCGCAATTACAACTTTGTATTAAATAAATTAAATTAGCAACTTAATGAAATGTAAATAAGGAAATGAGTCATAATTAATCAGATGTCACAAAATGAAAGATGAGTCGTAATAATGAGACAGATCACAAATGGAGTATGTAATAAACAAATTTTTATGTATTTGTTACGTTAAAAAATAAAGTAATATATAATAACACAGTTAGAATCTTTAAAAATATAATACATGAGTTTGACACTTCTCATCTAATAAGACTATTTTGTTTAAATTATTTGATTTCATTAAATATTATCAATTTTATCTATATTTTAAAATAATAAAAATATATACTTACAAAAATAATTTTTCGCGCAACTGCACACGTAAAAAAAACTAGTATAATAATAAAACAATTATCAGTATAACTAAACTAAATTAAATGTTGTGTAATAAATTGAATGAGCTCAAGAAATTATGTGTTGGGCTGTGTTTAAGCTCCGACACCCTTCTCCTAATTCCAAAGTAAGTCATGAGCTACCCATGTGACCTCCATTGATGATTCTTTCATATTTTTTTAATGTAATTGCACCAAGTTTCTTTAATGTAAACAATAAATTATCATATTTCTTTCTCATACAAAAACATGGCGAAGTTGGATGCCATTATTATCAAAGTACGAGAGATAAAAGATGGCGGGTCGTTTTCTGTTCCAAAAGAAATTATACTAAAAACATTTGACTAAGCTCCAAAACAGGAAAAAAGAATTAAAAAAGTAAAAAAGAAAACAAAAGAAAAAAAAAAGTCTGAATGTGATGAATGGGAGCAACAACAGTGTCAGTTTGGCGTGCCTAACACTGTGCACTTTATATATATTTTATTGATTTGGATTATTTATTTTGGAAAACATTGATTTGAAAAAGATTTGTAGAGACTCAAATGGCATATTGATCGAAAAAAATGCAACCATAGTAGTATTACTATTTGTATAAAGTGGAATAGTAGTAAAGTCTTACTTGTGCATTTCATATTTATCTGGGAAAATCAAGTGAGGAAAGGAAAAAGAAGGTAATCCTACTTTACCTTTACTGATTTACATAAGAAAAGGATGAAAAGTTAAGTGTAAAAAAGGTGAAGGTGATTTTTCAAGGTTGGGAAAATTTGATAATATTTGCATAAATATGTGGGAAAAGTGTATAATGTGGGGAGGAGAGAAAGAGCAAGCAGTGGTGGGGGCGGTGGTGCTGATTCTCAAGGGATAGATGAGTGTGGGAACATTCTGAGCTTGTCCTTTTTTGAGAACATTATGTTGCAATGGTGGCTGCCAAAGATTAGCAACTACTCATCTTTATTTTCTTCTTCTTTTTTGTTTTCTTGTTTTTGTTCCTCAATAGTTTAAGTCTTGGAGGTTTTGATAGCAAATAATCTTGCAAACTGTTCTTGCTACTCTCTGAGACTGAGCATTGATTCTTGAGTAAGGTGAAGTATTTTGCTGGTTGAACCATTCTTGATTAGATGAATAATCAGTTTTCAAGTTTTTTTTTACTTTTACTACTGTAGTGATTCTTTGTTGGAGCATTTCTTGATGATTTTAAACGTTGTTCTGCTATATGTGATGTAATAATGGTAAAAATGTGATTCTTGATTTTGTTACTATCACAAGTTGAGTAGAATACTCGTTGGTTTTGATGCATTTGTTTCGGGAAACTGAGTTTTGATGTAGAAAATTGGAACAGAAGTGTTGATTGGAGTGATTTAGGTAGATATGTTTTCATTACCTTCCAAAACTAGTTGATGCTCCTTGTCTGTGATTTTGATGACGCTCCCCACTCATACCAAGATCTTTGCTAGCTTTAAAAGCTGCTCATTGATTGAAGAAAATCTTTGTTTGGGGTATGTATTCTTTTAGGTTTGACTTCAAAAGGATAAAATCCGGTTTTTTATTTAAATTGTACTCCTACGAATGAGTTTAGAAGTTTAAGATATGAGAACTAATAGGGGCAATTAAGCAGTCTCTGTTACTGAGCTTCACTTTGAGGACAATATCCTCTTCTCTACTTCCTTTTTGGCGTGTAAGTCCTAGAGCGACGTTTTGATTTTACGAACCTGCAGGGGGAGATATATATTGAAGGTTGAGAGAAAATTCGAGTGCCACAATGAAGTTTATGAAGCTCGGATCCAAGCCTGATCAATTTCAGACCGATGGGGACAATATCAGGTTGACAATCGACATTTTTTTTATCTTCATTATGAACTATCCGAGTTCTAGTTGTAGTATATTCTGTTTGTTTTTGTTCTTAAACATTAACCTTATAGTTGCCCATTCTTCATTCCTCCACCCACTACTAGCTGCATTGAACTTGGAAGCATGGCCACTCCTTTCTCAAACGATGGTACTTTTGCTTATCGTGTCGAGAAATGAGTCAACATACCTAAAAGATGCTATGATAATGGAAAGCTTTAGCTTGTTGTATAGATTTGCTTGCACCTTTGCATATTCAAACGGATAGTCCAACAGTTTTGGATCTTATCATGTTTCTCCAAAGTTGGTAAAATGGATACCATCTTCTGAGGCGACTTGGTAGATTCATTGCGTATTTTAGTTGAATCTTCCCACTTCATCTTCTCTTTTCTACTTAAAATGGTATTGGTAATCAATAGCATAAGTTTTGCTGAAAAATTAAAAATAATCATCATTTTAGTATAAGATTTTCAGAAAAATAATGTGTATGCGGTTCCTGGCATCTCTCCCTTATATGATACCTGTTTCTTTATGGTACAAGTCATTTATCTTTGCTGGTTTTCCCGATGAGTTATTTTCGCTCTTTTTTTTATTTAATTTTCGATAAATAAGAATTTCCGAAAATGTTGAATGCTGAAAACTTTCCCTCTTTCAGATACGTAGCAACGGATTTGGCAACTGATCTGATCATTAGTGTTGGAAATGTCAAGTTTTATCTCCACAAGGTATATCGATTTCATACTTATTGCGTTCTTTTTCAGCACGGGTGACTTAAAACACTGTTACTATTAAATATTGCTAACTAACTTGTTCGCCTAAAGACTTCGATTCATAAATTGTTTTGCATACTTCATCCATCAATGGGAGCTGTGACATCAATATCTCCTGTTAATTTTTTTGACATGTACAGTGGCTTTGTGCGTTTTTCTTCACTAAATCAGTTAATCATGTTGCAGTTTCCTCTTCTCTCCAAGAGTTCCCATCTTCAGAAGCTCGTCGCTTGTGCAAATGACGAGAATGAGGAAATGCACATAGATGACATCCCCGGTGGACCTACTGCATTCGAAGTATGCGCCAAGTTCTGTTACGGCATGGTCGCCACACTCAATGCTTATAATGTGGTATCAGCACGCTGTGCAGCAGAATATCTTGAAATGTATGAGACTGTTGAGAAAGGAAATCTCATATACAAGATTGATGTCTTCCTTAGTTCGAGCATTTTCCGAAGCTGGAAAGATTCTATAATAGTTCTTCAGACTACAAAGTCTCATCTTCCCTGGTCTGAAGAGCTGAAGATAGTCAGCCACTGCCTCGATTCTATAGCTTCTAAAGCTTCCATCGAACCCTCAAAAGTTGATTGGTCATATACATATAATCGTAAAAAGCTCCCATCTGAGAACGAGAACGACCCTCTCTGGAACGGTGTGAAGAAACAGCTAGTGGTGCCTAATGACTGGTGGGTGGAGGACCTCTGTGAACTCCACATTGATTTATACAGACGCGCTGTTTCAACTATACGAGCTAAAGGAAGAATCTCTCCTGGTATAATAGGAGACTCTTTGCAAGCATATCTTTCGAGAAGGCTCCCGGGGTTCAGCAAAGGCACTATACGAGGAGGTGATATCTTGAAGTACCGATACTTGGTAGAAACCATCATTGAATTGCTTCCCACCGAGATAAACTCCATGCCTTGTAGTTTCCTGCTCAAATTACTGCAAGCATCATTTGTGTTAGGTTGTGGAGAGACAGGAAGAAGGGAGATAATGCAAAAAATAGCACAGCAGCTCGGGGAAGCAACAATAACTGATTTTCTGATACGTTCGCCTGATGGTGAAACAGCCCTTTATAACATAGACATAGTATACGACTTGGTTGAGCAGTTCGTGATGCAAGAGCACAATACCTCTCTTGATCCTGAGTCTCATGACGTATGTGGAGGATTCTCCTCCGATGCCTCAAAGGCTAATGTGGCCACATTGGTCGATAATTATCTGGGTGAAGCTGCTCGTGATTCATCATTACCTTTGTCCCGATTTCTTGATCTTGCAGCCATGGCTTCCAGCTTCCCTAGACAAACGCACGATAGAATATACCGTGCTATTGACATGTATCTCAAGGTCCATAGCTATGTTCCTCCACTCTTATAATTTTTTCTTTGTGCCATACGTGCTGTAATTGTTCAATGTTCATACATCTCTTGTTATTCTCTTATACAGGAGCACCCTGAGACAAGCAAGAGCGAGAAGAAGAAAATGTGCCGGCTAATGGATTGCAGGAAGCTATCAGCCGAGGCATGTGCTCATGCTGTGCAGAACGAGAGGCTTCCGCTGCGTGTTGTTCTGCAGATTCTTTTCTTTGAGAGCAATCGAGCTGCAGCAGGTGGAGGTGGTGATCACACGATGCGTGACCTACCCGGCTCTATACGAGCTTTGCTTCCGGGAGGCTCGTGTGGTAGCTCGAGGTCTGCTACTACCAACACCGACGACGACTGGGACGGTGAGGAGCTGAGATCGTTGAAAGCTGAGCTGGCTTCACTTAGGTTGAAAAATGAGGAGAGCAGCGTAAAATCGGGTGGTGTGAAAGCAGTGAAGAAGATGGCTAAACTGTGGTCGAATGAGAACAGCAGTTCGGATACATCAGGTAGCCTTGAGGAGAGTAGTAGATTTACTCCATCAAGTAGGAGATGCCCAATGGCCTAAAATTTGGGAGCTTGCATCTTTGTAAGATTTTGTAACTTGTAATATTTCCTTTGGATTGTTAGAATCCAAGAGGCCTCCCAATCAGAATATATTTATTATGTTTTCTTTTCCCTGTCTGAGTAAGCCTTTTGTGTTAGTGATGATTTGAGCTGTTAGCAAACCAGGCCGCAACTCCATAAAAAACTATCTTTTATATCCTCTTTTATAATCATTTCGCAATGAAAATACAATAATATCGTGGCCCAATCACTTGAGAAGCCAAAATTTAAATTTTATTTTATTAACATTTTCTTTTTATTTGACTTTGAAATTTTATAACAGTCAACATTGAATGTTGTATTATTAGTAGTTCTCAACATATAAATGAAAAATGAAAATAAAAATAAAAATTGGATCAATTTAAACATCAAATTAATATAAGAAGATAACAACATGATTATTCTCAAATTAAAAAAAGAAGAAAATGATTTTGCATTTATAATTTTTAAACAAAAACATTAAAATTACAGCCTCAATTGAATAAGCTTAGTTAGGGGTGACAAATGCTTTTGAAATTTGAAAATTTTGTGTTCTTTGTAACCCGGTTGACCATCCGATTGACTAGTCGAATGATCGAATTTATATTTAAGCACAATTATGTTTATATATTTGGAATTATAGAAAACTAAAATCATGTTAATAAACTTTTAATCATGACTTGGTCTCAAAAATCTGAACACACAAATGCATGATTCTCAACAAGCACGTTGCTTAAATGTTCTTAACTACCTGATTCACAACTTGCTAGATAACACGATCAACTAATTGTATGTTTTTGCATGATAATTTATTTTTTATTAGTTATTTTTTTAATTAATAATCCATTATTAATATCATTTAACGGATCAACGTCTACATAATTTTATATGATCGGCTACTCAGTTGGAAGGCTTCCAATTTCACATGAATGTTCGTAGGTACCCGACCTCCATCCGGAAAATCATCCGATTTACTTTGTTTATCTTATTTTTGGTGTGTTTTTAGTTCATGTTTCGTCGTGTCTAGAAGTTAGTTTGTTTTATTTTCGTTTCTTTTAGTTCGTATTACGCTGAATTACTTTGTTCTTGTGTTTAGTATAGGATTGTGAGATGAAGGATTGGAGCTGAGAATGTGTCAAATGTGCCGTAAATGCAAAGTCGAGCGAAGTGGAACGGGCCGAGGAGAGTATGGGGCGTGACCGAAAGCGAGCCTGGGGGTCAGCGGGAGTTGGAACCCCAGCGCTCGTTGGATGCAGAATGTGGATCTTCAGAGAACACAGGTCAGCATCCGCTGGGAACCCAGCAACCGCTGGGCCTGCAGATTTGGTGCGGCAAAGTGAAGGAGCGAGCGGTCGCTGGACTTGTAAAGTTGCCGGTTTTTCGACGGGTTTTAAAGAGAAATCAGATCATTCTTGAGGATCTCTCAGACTTTAGACTAGAACTCAAACCTTAGCATTAGAACTCTTCTTAGAAAGTACTTTTATTTGTAATTTCACATTTGGAAGAAGGATTTAAGGTTGAGATCGACTTCTCCATCCAAGTAGTGTAATCGTAGTAAGTTTCTTTTATCGATTTCTTGTTTATGATTATATAATGGATTGAGTAGGTTGATGACGAGCCCGATTTTCGTGCTCTTTTTGAGCTTGTCTAGGTGTAGATCGAGTCTTCTTTTTCTTTGTTTTTGTGTCTTTGTGTCTGGGAGGACACACTTTTGTGAGGCAGGTAGTTGAGACCATTCTGGGGCAAGTCAGGCCACATTTCGTGAAAGAGGCAAATTCCAGGCGTTGTAACACCTTGAGCTAGGAACAGAACATCTATGCTTAAGACAATGTACCACGCAGGATCTGGACATGACATTTCAAAGCTGGAAGGCGAGGTTTCTTGAGCAACACCTTGGGCAAGCCGTTTGGAGACTCTCTGTGCCCAAGGTAGAGTACCTGGCGAACGAGGAGCTGAAAAGGAAAGATTTGACGAGATCTTTGGAGGAGTGGATGCAGATTCTAACCGCGGAGCGCAAACAAGGAAAGATATATTTCCTTTATCCTGCCAGAGCTACATAAGGAAAGAATCAAGGCGGTCAACTGCTGGAGATACTAGGGATTCATTCAACAAGGAAAGAAGATCTTCCATACAAACCCTAGCCGCCACCAAGACGAGTTGAATCCTGACCAAGACGATGCACAAGGCATGACCTTGAGCAAGATGGCAAGGACAACGTTCATCCAGAATATTTTATGCTACCTGGAGAAGCTTGGAGCAAAAGAAAGGAAAGTTCGGGCAAGTTGGAAGGCAAGGTGCATACGCCGCATGTCTTGACCATGTCCTTGTGCAAGGTGCGGAAGATCCTAGCAGCCGCGAGAAAAGAAGGAAAGAAATCTTTATTTCCTTCCACAATGGATATGCACGATTTGGACCTCATTGATGATAGAGATGGATATATTTGGAGATATTTATGCAAGGAAAGAAACCCCTTGAAACCCTAGCTTGCTCAGAACGTCATGGGCCTGACTCATAGCCCACTCCAGCTTCTATATAAAGCCTTGGCAGCAGCAGTCATAGAGAGAGAACACATATACGACATAACGTGAAGTACGTGGAGGAGAGCCGCTGCTGCACGAACCACTCACACTCTTCGTCCTTTCTCTTAGTATATTATAGATTGATGTTTTGAGAGTCTAAGGGAGGAAGAAACGAAGCCTTCGGGTACCTTTTATTTTCCTTGTATTTATTTGCCTTGGTCAGGGTTGGTCCTGCCATGGATTGCTTTCCGTTTTCTATATAATTCTAGTACATTTCCTTTTATCTTTTCTTTTTTGTTTCTTTTATTCATGTCTAGGTAACTTTAATACTTGGTTTAGGTTAAACAAGTTTAGCTAAGATCAACTTATCATCGTGAGGTCTAACTTGGCCAACGTAGTTGCATGTGTGTGTTCCTAAAGCGTTGGATCTAATTCTTATACAACTTGATCAAGTCATCGGTGTTGTCCGGCCGGTAGCAGTCTTGGGCAAGGTCAGGTTACAACTGCGAGCTGGAAACTCCAATTGTTAGTGACTCCCTGCTTGCCAGCCAGAGGGATCAGCGTGGTGAAGTAGGTGGGAACGCCATGGGACGGGCATCTGAGATGGTGTGCCCATGGTTGCGCAGTCTCGCGAATGCCTATTCGGGTACATTGGAGTAAGCTTGATCCAAGAGCAATCTTGGGCAAGGGGTATAGGGAGTGAATAACCCTTACCTTCTGGGCTGAAAAGGTGTGCTGGGTGGGGCTTAAGTGGCTATGTGACGATTAAAAAGGGGGCTGCTTGAGTGATGCATTTGGGTGGTAGGAGTAAAACCCCATTCTTACGCCTGCCCTTAACTGATGACATGTGTATGAAACGAGAATCTTTGCACCGATGACCAAGGAATTGGTCAAGGCATAACAAGTTGAACCCCAAGCCAAGTATCTTTTTATTTTTTACTTTTCTTTTGTTTTATTTCAGGTCTTGGTTACTTTCCTACCCAAGGCAGGCCCTCCTTATAAAAAATATATAAATCGTGATAGAGAGAGAGAGAGTACACCAACTCCCTGTGGGATCGACCCTGTACTTTCCACTATGCGGAACTTAGTGAAGAGTATATGTATTATAAATTTATCTTGACAGGAGTGATAACGACCGGGCTCCGTCAGGTTGACTTCGTTGCTAGGAATGATAATGCTTTTCAAGTATTTAATCAACCTCTCAGCGCCGTCAAATTGACACCAAAGATCACACCCGTCAGTTGAATCTCCACTTAAGTTTGAATTTCTCATCGATTATTGATGTTTACTGTTATTCATGCTTATTGGTTGGATTATGCTTGTTAAATTGGACCGATTGATCACCGTTTCAATTCCGTAGATGCTAGGAGAGGTCGAGAGATAATCATTATATCGGATCAAAGTCTAATCAACATCGATTGTAATCGCAAACGTATTAACTCAGTATTCATTTGTTATCTTGAATTCTTAATTATGTGGCTTTAATATAGAGTCAGGGTCACAATCTAATTATAAGTGCGATAGTTAGTTGTTAGATAGCTTTTGAGAATTCTCGATGTGCGAATGAATGCATGAATTAGTCGTAGCATGTGACGATCAACGTGGATGTTCATACCCTAGAGCCTTAATTCCGGATTCTAGTTATTTAATTTACTTATTGGTTTTGCTTTTAGTTAACTTCATGATTACATCTTGATAGAATGTTTAGGTCTTTTAAATGTTTAATCTTTAGCACTTGAATTAGGAAGTCCTGCTAAACCTTCCATGAGATTTGACTAAGGTCAACTTACCTTGTACTATAGACCTCATTCAATTGCGAGAACTTAGACACACAATTTAGGTTGAAAAGTTTTTAGCACCGTTGTCGGGGAAGGCTATAGGCATATTGATTGTTATTACTTGTTGTGTTCTTTTGTTATTGTTTGTGTTTTGTTTTGTGTTTTGTGCTGTTGAGTTGTTGTTTTTCGTTTCTTGTTGTTAGGTGTTTCCACCCTCAAGTTGCGTTTGACTCTTCTTTTGTGGTGGTAGGTTGTGCATGCACGGTCGCCGAAGTCTTAACAGAAGATTAACACCCGTGTTGGATAACGTGCATCGTAGGTGGGAGTTACAAACCGTCAACCTGGACAGGGAAAATGAAAACGGGGATATCGTCACACTACTTGGAGGAATCAGATACTGATTGGAGCGAGAGAAGCTCAAGGACAGTCATGGAAGCCCTCCAGATGAGAGAGCTTGCTAGGCCGGTGATTGGGGCATCGGCATCTCCGATCGTGTTTGGGAAGTAACTCGGAATTACAAGCTGAAGAACATACACTTTAGTCAACTACCTTCCTTCTATAGTATGCCGACGAATCATCAGGGAGTTGTTTGAACGAAAATCAGTTAAAGATGTGTTGTTTTTCCTACACGATGAAAGATAGAGTCAAGACTTGGTTCATGTCATTGGCACCCAATTCGATGCAGAATTGGAATCAAGTAGCCGAGAAGTTCATGTCCAAGTGGTACCCAAATCAGAAGACACAAGAAGTGAGGTCACAACTGGTGACTTTCACACAGATGGAAGGTGAGCCTCTTCATGAGGTTTGGGAAAGATTCAAGGGCCTCCAAATGCAGTGCCCCCACCACAACCTTTCTCCAGAACTGCTAACCAATTCTGTTACAAGAGTCTCCACCAAAACTTTCAATACATGGTGAACAATGCAGCCGGAGGGGATATTGGGAATATGACTGTAGAAGAGTTGACGGAGATATTTGAGAATATGGCTGGGAATTCACAACAGAGAAGCTCGAAAGGCCTAAAGAAGAAGGTTAATAAGGCTACATCAAGCAATGACATGGTGAGGCAGTTGGCAGAACTCACTAGACAAGTTCAATCTATCCGGACTGCGGATAAGCAACCAAGGAGAACTACGAGGAATGAGACGTGTGGCATCTGCGGAGAGTTTGGGCACAGAGCCAATGTGTGTGCAAATGCATTTGAGAAATAAAAGGTGTACGAAGATCAAGTCAATGCTCTTCAAAACTTTCAACCACGACCAAAGTTCGATCCATATTCGAACACTTATAATCCAGGCTACCGATATCATCCCAACTTCTCGTGGAGGCAGAAAGCAACACAAGGGCAACAAATGTCATCTCAACAAGGGTTCCAACAATTTCCACCTCAGTAGCAGCACTTTACACCACCACAGCAGCACCAAGGTCCACCTCAGGGCCCGCCCAAATCATCAGTGGAGGATAATCTGAACAAATTCATTCAAGCCAACCACCAAAGATTTGAGACAGTAGAGACATACATGAAACGGATAGAGACACAAGTTGGGAAACTAGTGGGACAGTTGGAGAGCTTGTTTAGCTGAACAAAAAGGACAAGCTTCCGAGTTAGCCAAAGCATGCCCAAGCTGTTACAGGGTTGCGAAGTGGGAAGGTCGTTGATAACAAGGTGCAAATGCAGGTTGATGAGTCAGATAAGAAGGAAGAGGATGAGAGCATTCCACTAGCCCCTCCTAAAGAGAAGGAGAAATGAGGAGAGCTACATAAGGTCGACAATCCTTACAAACCTCCTATTCGTTTCCCTGGTCAATTGAGAAATGAGAAGCAAGACCAGTAGTTCTTGGACTTCTATAAAATGTTCTCTATGGTGAATGTGAACTTTCCACTCCTTGACGTGATACATATCAGCTTATGTGAAGTTTTTCAAGGAGTTGGTCTCCAAGAAGCCGCGCTTTGTGGAGGATGAGAAGATTGTTGTGTGTACGGTCCTAAAGCATCAATTACCACCTAAGCAAATTGATCCAGGTAGCTTCGTAATTAAATTTTTTTTTGGGTAATGGTAAGTTAGTTTCAGGCATGCTTGATCTAGGGGCTGAGATTAACTTAATGCATTGTTCTATTTTTCTTAAATTAGGATTAGGAAACTTGAAGCCTACTAGAATGTCATTACAGCTTGCTGATAGATCAATTAGGTACCCTAAGGGGATCATAGAGGATATCTTTGTTAGAGTAGGGGATTTGATAGTGCTTGTTGATTTTGTCATCTTAGATGTGGTTGAAGTACATGAATCGGGGAATGAGCATACCGGCATACCGTTCTTTTAAGAAGACATTTCATGGAAACTACTAACACACTTATTGACGTAAAAAATGGAAAGTTGTAGATGACTATGTTAGGAGAAACTATTTCCTTGTCTGTCAGGGAAATTTCCCCTCACCCTCGTATAATATTTAATCGATAACTTTTCTTTCATCGATGCTATTGATGTCTTGGCCGAGATGGTCTTTTTGCAGGAATCTGATGAAGATGAGGATGTGGATGAGAGTGTAGACAGTCGAGAGAAGGACCTACTCCTCGACTCTAGTGTGGGGGAGGTGTTGGAGGTCCTGAAAGGAGAAGATATGAAAGAACCAACAAGCAACTTGGTTGAGCTTAAGGAGCTACCTAAGAACTTGAAGTATGTATTTTTGGAGGATGGAGAAATGAAGCCAGTGATCATTTTTGCTGAGCTGACAGTGGAGTAAGAGGAAGAGTTGGTAGAAGTGCTCAAGGAGAACAAGAAGGCTTTCAGTTGGAGCCTTGCAGATATCAAGGGGATAAGCCCGTCTATGTGCATGCATAGAATTATTCTTGAAGAAGGATCAAATTCATTCCATGACGACCAAAGGAGGTTGAACCCCAATCTGATTGAGGTGGTACAGAAGGAAATCCTTAAACTTCATGCTGAAGGATTGATCTACCCGGTTGCCGAAAGCGAGTGGGTGAGCCTCATTCATGTTGTGCCGAAGAAGGGCAGCATCGCGGTGACAACTAATGAAAAAGGGGAGATGGTTTCAACTAGGCTAACCACCGATTGGCGGATGTGTATAGACTATAGCATGTGATCAATAAAAAGACCTTTTATTGATCACATGCTAGATAAATTAACATGTTATGAATTTTATTGATTTCTTGATGGTTTGTCTGGTTACGATCAGGTTGTATTAGCTCCAGAGGATCAGGCGAAGACGACTTTCACCAACCCCTTTGGCACTTATGCGTATAGGAGGATGCCCTTCGGCTTGTGTAATGCTCCAGGAACCTTTCAAAAGTGCATACTTTCCATTTTTTCTGAAATGATTGGTGATTTCATATAAATGTTTATGGATGACTTCTCTGTTTTTGGCAATTCATTTCATGATTGTTTGAAGAAGTTTTGAAAAGATGCATTGAGTGTAACTTAACTCTTAGCTGGGAAAAGAGTCACTTTATTGTTACCAATGACATTTTATTGGGTCATAGTTTATTTAGTAAGTGAATAGCCGTTGACAAGGCTAAGGTGGATGTGATCGAAAGATTACCTCCACCTGTTAATGTGAAGGGGGTAAGAAGCTTTCTCGGGCATGCTGGTTTCTATTGAAGGTTTATTAAAGACTTTTCTAAAATAAGCCAACCCTTGTGTCACTTACTTGCCTAAGACGTTCCCTTTGTATTTGATGAAAAGTGTATGCATGCTTTCAATTCCTTGAAAGAAAAATTTATCTCTACTCCTATAGTTGATTCTCCGGATTGGTCAAAGCCATTTGAGATTATGTGTGATGCTTCGGATCTTGCTGTAGGTGTTGTCTTAGGGCAACGTGTGGATAACATGTTACGTGTAATTTATTATACTAGTTTAACCTTAAACGAAGCAAAAGTTAATTACACAACCACTAAAAAGGAAATGTTAGCAGTTGTCTTTGCCTTAGACAAGTTTAGGTCGTACATCATAGGGTCGAAGGTCATTGTACATAGCGACCACTCTGCACTTAGGTACTTGCTCACCAAATCTCAAGCTAAGCTAAGCTCATTAGATGGATCTTATTGTTACAAGAGTTTGACTTGGAGATTAAGGATATGAAGGGTAGTGAGAACCCTGTTGCCCATCATCTATCTAGGTTAGAAAACATCAAGGATTCATTGATTGTGTTTAAGCATGATAAAATTCTTGATGAATTTCCATATGAGCATGTCTTTGAAGTATCTTCTTTCCCGTGGTATGCTGATATTGTTAATTACTTGGCCGCGGATAAGCTCTGTGATGATCTAACCTCGCAAGAGAAAGCGAGATTTCTGAGATCTTGCAAGTATTATTACTGGAAGGACCCATATCTTGTCCGTCTGGGAAAAGATGAAGTGATTAGAAGATGTGTACTAGAGGATGAGCAACATAATGTACTATCATTTTGCCACGAAGCAGAGTGTGGTGGATATTTTGGAGGCCATAAAACCGCCTTTAAGGTCCTCCAGTCGGGTTTGTATTGGCCATCTTTGTTTAAAGATGCGCATTCATACTATGCTTCCTCTAATAGACGTCAAAGGGTAGAGAATATAGGTCGTATGAATGAGATGCATCTAGTTAATAATCTTGTTGTTGAGATTTTTGACGTATGGGGAATTGATTTTATGGGGAAATTTTCTAGCTCTCACGGTTATTCTTATATACTTCTTGCTGTAGATTACGTGTCTAAGTGGGTGGAGGCAATCCCCACGAGGACATGTGATACTAATGTCGTTATGAATTTCATACAAGAGAACATTCTTAACAGGTTTGGATTCCCAAGAGCAATCATTAGCGACGGGGAAAGCATTTTTGTAATAAGCTTTTCGAAAAGCTTATGAAGAAAAATGACATCAAGCATAAAGCGGCAACTTCGTATCACCCTCAGACATCTAGACAGTCCGAAACGAGAGACAAGCAGATAAATGGGATCCTAGAGAAAAGACAGTTAAGCCTTCAAGGAAGGATTAGGCCCTAAAGCTCGGCGATGCGTTATGGGCATATCGAACCGCCTTTAAAATGGTATTAGGTATGAGCCTGTACCATTTGGTGCATGGCAAGGTGTGTCATTTACTCGTTGAGATCGAGCATAAGGCCATGTGGGCTATCAAGTCAGCGAGCATGGAGTTGCGGAAGGCAGAAGAAGAACGCCTCCTTGAGATGTTAGAACTTGAAGAGCTAACGAATTAGGCATATGAGAATGCCAAAATCTATAAAGAGAAGGTGAAGACACTTCATGATCGACAAATCTTGAGGAAGGATTTAAAAGCGGGGATGAAAGTTCTTTTGTTCAACTCCTTACTTAGGCCATTCCCGGGCAAGCTCAAGTCACGTAGGAGCGGCCCGTTTGAGATCACAAAGGTGTTTCCATATGGTGTAGTCGAGCTTCTCAACCCACGTACGAAGGAAAAATTTCGAGTGAACGGGAAAAGGTTGAAGCCGTATTTGGAAGGAGAGATGCATGGACGAAGGATCGAGACTCTTATCCTCGACGATGCAAGTGTTTGAAGGACATTGAAAGGTGTCGAGCTCAAAACATTAAACGAGCGCTTCGTGAGAGGCAACCCACGTGAAACACTTTTAGTTTGAATTTTCTTGTTTTTGATTGTTTTATTTTCACTGTGTTTTCTTCATTCTTAGTTAGTTGAGAGTCTAATAAGAGTTTAATATGTTGTAGGGATGTTCCGGAAGAATGGAGGGTCGAAAACGGAGTGCGGAACGAGCAAGACAAAGAGCAAGCGCAGAGCCCAGCAGGGGCTGGGACTTCAGTGCTCGCTGGATGCAGGAATTTTGGAGAACAAAAACCAGGGGCCAGCGGGCGCTGGCTTGCCAGTGCTCGTTGGATGCAGAAAAATAGGGGACAGAGGCTGAGGGCAGCGAGCGCTAGGTAGCTTGCGCTCGCTGGAAGCAGGCTTTCAGTGCAGACAGAGGCACATAGCCAACGACCGCTGGCCCTGATTATTCTGTGGGATTTAAACTTTCTTTCCACCCATTTTTCTCACTTTAAACACTCATTCTTATTTTCTCCTTCTCTCTTGCGAAATCCTAACCTCCAATCTACGCAAATCCTCCATTCTACCTAAGAATCTCACATTTAAACCTTCAAATCTTAATTACCCATCTCCTATTCTATCTTTCCATCCATAATATTTCGAATTTCATCCACCGAATCTCAAAATCCCCAAATTCTCTATTCTTCCCAAATTTCTTCCATATTTCCCAAGTTTTCCTCCATAAATTTTCTTCTCCACAAACCACCTCCAAATTCTAAAATGTCGAAGAACAAACAACGGAGAATTGACTACCAAGTCCCCGAAGAGGAAGAGGAGAGGGATCCCGAAACACCCCGGGAGAACATTCAAAGAGTATTCCAAAAATGCAAGTTTCCCGTCTATGAACACGTAGAAGGTCAAATTTATTTACATTTTCATTCTTTACCGTTTAATGTTGACCATCATTTTGATTGGGACTTGATTAGTCGATTAAATGTGTGTTCTCAATTTCGTGCCTATTTAAAAACTTTTGGTTTATTGAAGCTTGCCGATAGTGGTGATTTAGAGGGTCATTATGGTCTATCTTATGAAATGCTTGCTACTTTCGAGTTTGGTGATGGTCATGATTCAGTGCGTTGTAGGCTTCTAGGCACTGAAGTTTATGTTACTAGATCGATTATACATTTTGTATTTGGTTTTTCCTCCTCGAGGGGGGCGGCTACAAGAACTCCTAAGGAGTTTAATCATGTAGCTGCTTTAGGGGTGGAAAAAAATACCGAAAAATCGGTATACCGGGCATACCGTACCGAAAAAAAACCGAAAATACCGTATTCACGGTATACCGATTTTTGCGGTACGGTATCGGTTTGAATTTTGGCGATACCACGGTATACCGGTATAATTGCCGAACTTTCGGTATATACTGAAAATTCGATATATCGGTATATACGAAATACCGAACATCCGGTATATACCAAATTTTTTTATATTTTTAATTATATATTAATTTTATTTCTATATTTGATTAACATTAATATTAAAATAAAAATTAATTTATTATATTAATGATATACTACTATAGAATAATATTGCAAATATTATTCTAATTTATTATAGTATTATTATATAATAATATTGCAAATACAATATATATATTTTCTTCTTTTTAATATTTTAGTAATTAGAGTAAAAGTAAATATACCAACAAAGATATTAATTGTATTATATTTTATGTAATATTGTTGCAAAAATATTTGTTAAAGGTGTACTCCTATAATCAAATAATTTTAATTTGATTTAAATATATGTTCAAATATTCATATTTCTATTTAATATTTTATGCTTCCAAATTCAAATGTGGAAAAAATAATTCCGTTAATATTTAAATACAAATAAAAGTTTATGAATTATGATTATATATTCGAATACTTATATATTTATATATGATAATTGATATTTCATATCGTATGTGTATTATGTATATATATTCATATTAAAAATTGAATCTAATTGAATACTTTCAAATATCATTATCAAATCAAATAAAGTAGTTGGATATATATTCATATTAAAAATTGAATCTAATTGAATACTTTCAAATATATTACTTGAAACTAAATTAATTTAACATTTACATGTTTCTATTTCTTAGGTGTTTAAGTTTTAGGCTAGGTAAACCATTTTGAAGATGTTTTGTTTGAATGAACTTCTATTATATGAGTTATTTAGTTTTTATTGAAACTTGTATTTTTTTTGCTTATGTGTTGGAAACTTGGAATTTCAAGCTAAGGAAACTATTTTAAAGTTTGAATGGTTCGTTATGATTGTTTATGCGTTGGAGATTGAATTATTCATATTGTTGGATTGAATGTTGCCTATTAAGATTTCGATTATTTAAAATTGTTGGCAAATTTGTTTTTTTTTTGTTAAAATTTATTAGTGAGTTATAAATGATTTATATTTGCTTGTTCTTTTAATTTATATTCATATTTTTTGTTAGGAATTATTATTTTTTTTATGTTATTATTTGGTATACCGTGAAATTTCAGCATGAAACGGTATACCGTGAAATTTCGGCATGAATGGTATACCGTAAAATTTTGGTATTAAAGGTATACCGAAAACTCGGTATGACATACCGAAAGTTCGGCACGGTAACAGTATCGACGATTGGCATACTGAAATTTCGGTATACCGAACATGTTCGGTACGGTATCGGTATACAAATTTTCATACCGTATTTTTTGGTACGGTATACGGTATGGCAAAATATTTTTGGTATGCCGTACCGACCCACCCCTAAGCTGTTTGGTATGATCTGACCTATAACTGGAACCCGAGTGACACCCCTAATAGCTTCATTAAGGATAATATCATTTCCCTACTGCATAAATTCATAGCTTATAACGTATTTGGAAAGGATCAAGCCAATAAGGATCAGAAGGTGTGTATTTCATCCTTCATTTGGGCCCAGATTGAAGGCATCAAATATATGAAAAAGACTCACCCCGCTTTGGCCTATATTTCGCACCGTTTGTCTATGCATTTTGGTTTGTAGGTACCTATATCCTACGACAGTGTGGAGAGCATCGGCCTGAGTGCCGGCACACTGAAGAACAGCGGCCTCCTGGCGGCTACAGAGAGCTCATTTGTTCCTTACAAACAAAGAGAGTGTGTCCGCCGCTATAGGGAGCGTGAGGCGGCACTAGAGAGAGCTGGAGGAGTTGGTACATCCTCTGAGGCCGGCCCTACCAATGAAGAGGCTCCAACCGGTGGTGATACCGAGATGGAGGAGCCAGTATTTGAGGGTGATCAATCTGGAGGGTACCTCAGTGGGTATCAAGGTGCATACCATCACGGCGGCTTTGCTAGCGGCTCAAGCAGTGTATACGGGTCTAGGTATCTTTCGAGCAAGGATTTCAACACCTTCCAAACCAACCTCTTCGCGAGGTTGGATACCTAGAACACCATCCTCAACTCCATCGACAACCGTGTCCAATCCATGGACAACCGCATCCAATCCATCGACACACATGTCAGCTCCTTTGAGGAACAGTGGGCTAGATGGACGGGACTCCATCCCCAACCTCATCCTTCATCTAACTATTAGGATCCGCAGGATCCGGCGTATTAGTAGTACTTTTCTTTTTATTTTTTCTTTTTCTTTTTACTTTTATTTATTTATATCGTTCAGTTTTATGCTTGTTTGTTCTTTGCTTTGTGTGTGCAGGTACAAATCTTGGGAGTCAGTAGATTCTTGGGCTTGTTGTCGGCTTGTTTGTCGTCACGGAAGTCTTCTTTCTCTTTAACTCCTTACTACGAGGGCGTAGTAGGATTTAAGTGTGTGTGTGTGGGGGGGGCGGGGGCCCGGCGGCGGGGGGTTAGTTTTCTTGCTTGCATGTTTTTGTTGCCTTTCATGTTTTGTTGAGTTTTTTGGTTATTATCTTTTACTTCCTCAATCTTGATCACGTGTACGTTATCTTGCTTGTTTGGTTACTTTGTGTTGATAAGTATTGATTGTTAACATGTGAGCCTCGGTATGTGGTACAAATGGTGGTAGACTTAGATTAGTTTTGGTTCTTAATTGGGCTAGGTTGTGTGATTAAGACGTTTAAGTGGGGCATGTTGCATTGCTAGTTGGCATGTACCGATCATGATTCGGATTATGAGTGACTATTCCCTAAAGTTTATGTGTTCGGTTTCCCTTGAATTCTAAAAAAACAAACAAAAGAGAATAAAAGTGTGTTAACTCTTCAAAAAAAAGAAATGAACTCTAGAAGGGAGTGAATGAGTAAGACGAGTCAAGTTCGTGGGTTCTACTCCATTTATCCTAGATAATGAGTATGAGAAACCACATCGGGACACTCATGTGATCCACTGATGTTTATACCTAATGACTATACCCTTATGCGGTTTTGCTTGTTTTGCTTAAAAGGTTTTAAGGGAATTGGACATGTGAATGATAGGGAGATGTGAGATGTGTATACATCATGATCGTGTGCATGTTGATGAACTTAGTAATGGGAAACATTACGTCTTGATTGAGTGACTGATTACGATTGAGAATTGGATCTAATCTGAGTCTTGTATTGAAGGTATGCATGGTGGTTGGGCTTGCGTGTTAATCATTGATATGAATTGATGCAATGTGATTGGATTTTGCTTAAGGAAAAGCAAATGATTAAGTGTGGGGGAGTTGTTTATCTAATTTTTGGTGTATTTTTAGTCTATGTTTCATCGTGTCTAGAAGTTAGTTTGTTTTGTTTTTGTTTCTTTTAGTTCGTATTATGCCGGTTTCATTTGTTCTTGTGTTTGGTGTAGGATGGTGAGATGAAGGATGGAGTGAAGCTGAGAAAGTGTCAAATATGCCGTAAATGCAAAGTCGAGCGAACATGGGGGCCAGCGGGAGCTGGAACCCCAGCACTCGCTGGATAAAAAATGTGGATCTTCAGAGAACACATGCCAGCGACCGTTGGGCTTGCAGATTTGGTGCGGCAGAGTGAAGGAGCCAGCGGCCGCTGGCTACTCAGTGGTCGCTGTACCCATTAATTTTGTGGTTTTTCGACTGGTTTTAAAGAGAAATCAGATCATTCTTGAGGATCTCTCTCAACCTTTAGACTAGAACTCGAACCTTCGCATTAGAACTCTTCTTAGAAAGTACTTTTATTTGTAATTTCACATTTGGAAGAAGGATTAAAGGTGGAGATCGACTTCTCCATCCAAGTAGTGTAATCGTAGTAAGTTTCTTTTATCGATTTCTTACTTATGATTATATGAATGGATTGAGTAGGTTGAATCTCCAATAGAGTTTGAATTTCTTATCGATTGTTGATGTTTACCGTTATTCATGTTTGATGGTTGGATTATGCTTGTTAAATTGGACCGATTGATCACCGTTTCAATTCCGTAGATGTTAGGAGCGGTCGATAATCCTTATGTTGGATCATGGTCTAATCAATATTAGTTGTAATCGGAAACATATTAATCGAGTATTCATTTTTTATCTTGAATTCTTAATTGTGTGGCTTTAATACGAGAGTCAGAGTCACAATCTAATTATAAGTGCGAAAGTTAGTTGTTAGATAGCTTTTGAGAATTCTCGATGTGTGAATGAATGCATGAATTAATCATATCACGTGACGATCAACATGGATGTTCATACCTAGAGCCTTAATTCTGGATTCTAGCTATTTAATTTACTTATTGGTTTTGCTTTTAGTTAACTTCATGATTGCATCTTCATAGAATGTTTAGGACTTTTAAATGTTTAATCTTTAGCACTTGAATTAGGAAGCTCTGCTAATCCTTCCACGAGATTCGACTATGGTCAACTTATCGTGTACTATAGACCTCGTTCAATTACGAGAACTTAAACACACAAATTAGGTTGAACATACTTTATTGTTTCAATAATACTATATGTTTAGATTATACATAAAAGAGAGTTGGATATATAAACACAAAAGAGTGTTAATATATATAACACATAAAATAGAGTTGGATAAAAAAGATTGAAGATAGAGAAAAAATAATCTATAAGATGATCGAACATCTAATGCGTAATATATGTTTATTTATTACTTTAATAGTTAAAATGTATTGTTGTAAATATAACTAATTAATAAAAAAAAATACGTTAGAATATAAAAAATAAAGTTTGTTTAAATGATAAATACTCGGTGCTTAAATGTTATTTCATTATTTCTTTGATACTTAATAAATTACAGCAAAAATATAACTAATAAAATGAGATATATAATGACATGAAATAAGGAAATATAATAGGCTCAAAAGAGAGTAATAATCAATGCAATTACATATTAATCATTTTGATATAGATATAATATAAGAAATTGATTAGATAAAAGTTTATATAAGTTTTAAGTGGCTCGATGTATTAGCAAAGAGAAAACGACTGTCGTCGTATCTCTCACTGAATGTTTCTTACCTAATTCACTAATTTTGGATATCCAAGTGTGTCACCATTTTTACAAGAAAATGGCGAATCGACTTGGTGTACCCTAATCGTGTACTCTCTCGAATGATTAAAATCACTGGTGTAGCTATCCGGATAATTAATGAAAAATATAATTTATGAATTTACGATCAATTGTTAGGACAATATATTGAATAATACTATCATTTACTACCTTGTATAAGTATAAATAACTAAATGTTATCATTGTCCCAATCACTCGCGGAGCACGTTGGGGCTGGGGGGGCTGAAGCCCCCCAATTTTTTTTTTTTTTAGTTCTTAAATTTTTTATATAATTTTTTAGTTTAATTTTTTATATACTTTTGAGTTCTTAAATTTATCATTCACTTCCACATAGACGTAAACACTACAAAAAATAGTTAAAATTGCAACGGAATTAATGAGGGATAATATTCCGTTACTAATTAGCAACGGATTAATGACGGATTAGTGACAATTATCTTCAATTGACTTAAAGACGGATCTAATGACGGAATAGTAACAAATATATTTCCCGCCAAATTTAATGACGGATTATTCCGTCATTAATTTTAAAAATTAAGTAAAATCATAATTATTAATTAGTGATGGATCTTTCTGTCACTAAATCCGTCGCTAAATATTAATAAATGATGTAGTTCTTCCCTAAATTCATAATTAGGAAATCAGAATCTTCAACCCTAAATCGGCGCGTCGAGCTCCATCACACTTGGCCGGTATGTCTCCCTCTCCCTCTCTCTTCCTCTCTCTCTCTTTATCTCTCCCTCTCACTGATTTTGTTTTCATTTTCCCCGGTTAATTTCTCGGTCGCCGTAGGTTTCCTCTCCGGAAGTATCTCTCATTGGTCTATTTTGCTTTTCGTTGACCTCCTAACTTTGTTATCAGTGTAAGTTTATTTCTGCATTATTTTGCTCACATTGAGAATGTGCTTCCGTGCGTTTCCTTTTTATTTTTAGGCATCAAGATATTCATCTTTTTACTGCGGTTCGTGTTTGAGAAATGCTTGATGAAAATTGCTTCTACCCTTTCTATAAGCTTGCTCACCTACAGTAACGTACCATACTTATTTTTCTTATAATCATTGCAATGCTATGTGCAAAAGAAAGGAAATGTAAATGTTTTTACCTCATCAGAGCTGCCCAAAAAGGAATTGCAATTAATTAGTATCCTGAGCAATTATTTTGCAGGTCTAATTCAATTTCTAGCGAGCTAGTTTAGTTTAGTTTTAGTTAGAATTGCAGATGGACAACCACCAGACCTCGTCGATAGATCACCCACTTATTCTTGAGCTAGAATTATATATTCAAGTATATTTATATGCCAGCCTGCAGTGTTTTGATGAAAATTAATCAAACTAGGAATTGTGTAATCTATTTCCACAATAAAATGTGAAACACTACTAATAAAAATAAAGAGTTATTAGCAAAAAAATGATGGTTGTAGCAACAACAAGTGTCCCTTCAATCTTGCCACCAAACTCAGTAGGTTGTTCAATGAAAGCATGTACTTTTATATATATATATATATATATATATATACTTATATATATAGTGTACGAAGATAATGAATAATATCTTAATTATTTATATAGCATTTCAAGAATGTTTAAAATCAGTAATCTTGTCCCTAATCTGGGGTTTGTCCACACTCTAGATATAAATTAATGACATGAAAATCATCATACTACTTGTTGGAACAACTCATGCTAAGAGTGAAAAGTTATATATATCTAGTATGTGTTTAAAATAGTAATAATAATAATCATAATCTGGAATATTAGTTAGTGCTGATGAAACTCAGTTCCCTCTAATTAGGTAAAGAATGCAAGTATATATTGATTACTCTATAGTGTTGGTATGTTCTATTTCCACAATAAAATATTTTGGTAGATCACTCACTTATCCTAGTATTGTTTGATTTTTTTATCTATTTTTATCACAGTAAGTAAACAAAGCACAGGAGGAAAAATAATCAAGAAAACTCATAGACCTTATATATATTTATAGCTGTTGTTTTTCAAAAGCCTGAGCTTCTAATAAAATCCAATAAAGGCCATCTTAAGTTGATCTTCTACTTTCTTCAAATTATCATTAGTGAACTTCAAATATGCCTGGTTAGGAAGATTAAGAAAGCCTATGATCGTGGAAAATGGGTCTCTTAGCTCGTATTTAACTTCACACGATTTAGAATCTTTAAAGGGGCAGGTTTCTTTGCCTTGATATCATTTTTCTTCAGTTCTTGAATCATTGGATGCACTGCCTACATCTCTATTTTAATATCTTTTGTGGCATCACTATCTGGTTCGTATGAATTGCATGATTCATCTAGCTTTTGTACATACTTTCGATGGGTTACGACGGATAAGGCTTAAAAAAAAAGTAGTCAGCAAAATTTGCTTCACTCTTTCAAGAGGTAGATCCTTCTAGAAAATCCCAGTCTTGATGATTTCTGTCTGTGTTCACAGTTCATATGATATATGCATAAGTATTCATATGTTACATGCATAAGCTATGTATATAGTCTGGGTGGTTGGTGCCATGTATATACTGAAGGTAGTGTACTAAAGGTAGGGTTGTTTATTCCTATACTAGACTCATTTCTTTCCTCCAATTAGAACATGAGTTTATTCTTAGAACTAAAACTTATCAATTTTGTGCTCTGCAATATTTTCAGATTCCATGTTTCTCCATCTCTCTTGAAGATTAGTCGCGTCTCCGTCGTCATTCTAGCAGGTAGCTTGCCCATTGTTCCTCTAAATCTCTTCCTATTTTTTTTATTTATGTTTTTTCCTCTCTTTTCTTTTCTAGTTTTACTTTAAGCTCACCGTTAGACTTCTATAGATTTTGATCATGAGGATGTTATTGCATAATGATTTATGATTTATGATTTCTTTTCTGATTTTTGTGAATTCTTGTTTGCATGTTTTATGATCCATATATGTAAATCTGTTTTCATGATAAAACTTAATTATGCTATTAATTAAGACAAAGAAACAGAAGATTCATAACTAGTAGAGACTAAAATAGAGGATATTGCTCTTATTTCCAAATTACGTGTGGAAAGAATCAAAATCAGTTACCCTTTAGCCTTTTCCAGAAAAGCAAACATCTCCTATAATTCTACCTAGCTACAACAAGAGGGTCTCTATCTCTTGGCATTTTCCCCCCTTCCTAGCTTGCTACCTAGCTAATTACTACTACTAATTTACTAATACAAGTAATTAATAGCTAGCTATATATATTTCTATAGCTGCATTCAATTCTTTTTTGCTCATAAAGTTGTGTTTTACTATTTTTGTTAATTTTGAGTGAGAAAGTTCCAAAGTTTGTTGTTCAAGGAAAATAAGCAGCTGGTTAATTCCATGCATTTATCCTCTACCGATCATATAAAATATCAATAAAACTATAGTGTATCCCTTCAATTCTTTATCACGTATCAGGTAAGAAAACAATAGCATATTGGTGGGGTTCATGTGCTCTAACATAAATTATCTGGTGGGGTATCTACTGATCATTTTTCCAAAAGATGTGGCTTTATTCTTAATGTAGTAAAGAGAAATGAATAACATCTGACTACATTGCTACGCATAGTTTTTATTTTTATTCTTAATGTTGTTTATTGTTATTGTTTGTGCTTATGATATGAATTGCAGCGGTTTTACTCTGAATATGTCAATTCTTGTGAAATAGTAAGTGGAAGTTTCATTTCATGTCAAATTTATAAAAAGTGCATACAAGTTTTACTCTGAATATGTTCTCTCACAATCTATCCAGCACACTCCAATATGATCTCAATTCCCAACAAAAAAGAGTAATTGATAATTATGGAGTATTATTACATTTATCAATACTATGGTTAATTATGTAATTTCAGTATGATAATTATGATTAGAGAAAAATTAAACAACTAGTATGATGCAGATTGATGTGTAACATGATTTTTGTTCGATCAATTACTTTATTATAATAACCATTCCTAAATAATTATCACTACAAAAAACAATCAAAATTATAATAATTAATAAACAAATCACATAGTAAAGTGAATAATAATCTTGTGGCATAAAATATAAGAACTTATTGTATATATTCATTCCCATAAAAATATTAGTTCATTAATCTCATTAATTTTGTTTTATATTTAATTAATGCACTAAGTAGCTGGGTGTGTATGCACTAAGGTGTTCTTATCCATCCATTGCTATTGTTTCACTATATCCATTAGAGAAAGCCAAGAAAGAAACTGCACGTATCCTAAGGAAAGCTAGGAGGAGAAAGAGAAGATATTGCAACACCATTATCATAAATTGAAGGTACGCTTTTCATAGTCTTTCAACTCTTGTTTTACCCTTATGAATGAAGATTATATTTTTGTTTTATTGAGTAAATGAGTATATGATGTATGAAACAATGTCTGCAATCTATTGGGATAGACGAAATTAATTTCTTAAGGATCTTCTCCCTATGGGATAGATTTTAATTTACGTCTTAAGGATCTTCTCCCAAAACGTAGATTTTTTTTGAATTACTTGATGAGAAATTTGTCTACATGATCATAGTTGGATAATGTGTTTGTAATATTTGATATAAGTGTGATACCAGTGGGAATTAATAAATATTTTTGTTTGATCCAAGTTATTTAGGACTGGTAGAATGCCGCGAGACTGGATGTATTTGCGCATACTTCCAAATGGGAGTTTTAATCCTGAATTTATTTTTGGGCTTCAAGAGTTCTTACAATATGCTAGTAGTCAACACATGTGCATGGACGGTGAAAAAATAAAATGTCCGTGTGTGAAGTGTAGGAACATCCCTTATAGATCTATAGATATTGTCCAGTTACATATTGCCAAAAATGGGTTCACACGGGGTTATGAAGTTTGGAGATTTCATGGGGAAACTTCCATACCTGTAGAACGTGAGAGAATAAACATAGATACCAATCATGAGTGTAACACATACGAACAAATGGCACATGATGTTGCGGGTGATACTTTTAACAACCAGAACATTGAAGAAGAACCAAATCCAACTGCAAAACTACTTTACGAAATGTTGGATGCCGCAGATAAGGAGTTGTGGCCTGGTTGCAAGAATCACACACAATTATCATTTGTGGCTCGTTTGATGAGTTTGAAGGCTCGGAGTGGTATGCCGCAAAAATATTTTGATGAGTTGTGTGTCTTGTTGAATGAAGCTTTTCCCGATCATAATTTGCTACCAATTAATTACTATAGCACAAAGAAACTCTTGCGTGCTATGGGGTTACCAGTAGTGAAGATTGACTCTTGCAAGAATCATTGTATGATATACTGGGAAGGTGATAGTTCTCTTCAACATTGCAAGTTTTGTAATGAAAATCGGTATAAAGAGACTGGTAGACGGAGGGGTAGACGTGAACATAAAGCAGTTGCCCAAAAAAAATGTACTACTTTCCATTGACTCCTCGACTACAGAGATTGTATGCATCTAAGGCTACAGCAGGAGATATGATGTGGCATGCGACCTCCGTTGATGATAATATTATGCGTCATCCTGCAGATTCACCTGCATGGAAACACTTCAATGTTACGTATCCTGATTTTGCTTTCGAGCCACGGAATGTAAGATTAGGTCTCTCAACGGATGGTTTCCAGCCTTTTGGCCAATCAGGGCAACAATACTCATCGTGGCCTATTATCCTGACACCATACAATCTGCCTCCTTGGTTGTGCATGAAGGAACAACACATGTTTCTCACAGTCCTTGTTCCTGGCCCACGTAATCCAAAAGACAAGATAGATGTATATCTACAACCCCTCATTCATGAGCTCAATCAACTGTGGGAAGTAGGTGTCAATACTTATGATGTATCAAAGAAGCAAAATTTTAAGATGCGTGCAGCTTTGATGTGGACAATAAGTGATTTTCCAGCATACTCTATGTTATCTGGATGGAGTACGAGTGGAAGATTAGCGTGTCCACGATGCATGGAACAACTGAAGCATTTAGTTTGAGTCATAGTCGTAAGCAGTCGTGGTTTGATAATCATCGCAAGTTTTTGCCGTACGATCATGTGTTTAGAAGAAACAAAAGAGCTTTCAGAAAGAATAAGATTGTGGCAGATGATCCTCCCGAAATGAAATCGGGAGAGGAATTGTTATATCAAATTGAAGATCTGGGTCTCGTGAAAGTAACTGAGGATTATGATGAAACGAACAAAAGAATTCTTAAACAAGTGACTACTGGGTGGAGAAAAAAAAGCATCTTTTGGGACCTTCCCTATTGGAGCTCTTTGTTAATCAGACATAACTTGGATGTCATGCACATCGAGAAAAATGTCTTTGATAATATTTTCAACACTGTGTTGAATGTTGATGGAAAAACAAAGGATACTGCAAATTCTAGAGAAGAATTGAACATGTATTGTAATAGATCGGAGTTGATGCGTAACACTTATACTGGGAAGTATCCAAAGGCATGTTATACACTTGACAAAGCACAAAAGAAGGTTTTGTGTGATTGGGTGAAAGAGTTAAGATTTCCAGATGGTTATGTGTCAAACATGGGGAGATGTGTAGACATGAGCAAATTGAAGATGTTTGGAATGAAAAGTCATGATTGTCACGTATTCATGCAAAGAATCTTACCTATAGCCTTTCGCGAGCTTCTACCGAAAAGTGTTTGGAAGTCAATCACAGAATTGTGTTTGTTTTTCAGAGATTTAACTACGAGGAACATACGTGTTCAAGATATGGAAACCCTCAATAACAATATTCCTGTGATACTTTGCAAGCTTGAGCGTATCTTTCCACCTAGCTTCTTTGACTCAATGGAACATTTGCCTATTCATCTAGCTGATGAGGCAAGAGATGCGGGACCAGTTCAATATCGATGGATGTATCCTTTTGAAAGGTATTTATAAATAATTTAATTTAATTTAAAGAATTCAAATAAATTCTGAAAATTAACTAACTTTACATTCATCATTCTAGATACCTAAGAAGGTTGAAGAAAAATGTTAAAAATAAAGCAAGTGTTGAAGGTTCTATTTGTAATGCATATTTGGTCGAAGAAGCATCATCTTTTTGCTCGTACTATTTTGAAGACCATGTAAATACGAGACATAGGGAGGTGCCTCGTAATTACGATGGTGGGTTATCTCATCAAAGAGACGATGATTATCCTGACTTGCTTTCTATATTCAAGTTGCATGGTAGACCATATGGAAAATCTTCAAAAAGATCAATGGATCATCAAGAGTATATAGCTGCCCATCTTTATGTACTACATAATTGTGTAGAAGTCGGGCCATATGTGAAGTAAGATTTTCATCTCTATCTATAATTATGTTTTTTAATTACACTTTATAACTAAACAAAATATATATGGATGTGAAGGAAGTATGAATGTCAGCTACGTCGATTTTATCCACATATTACAGAAGCCGAAATTGACATCAAGATGGCAACTGAATTTCCAGAATGGTTCTCGTCATATGTGAGCAAATATATATATATATATATATTGAATTTTAATCGAAAAAACCTATCACATTCCTAATATATGTTCAATAATTTGTGATAATTTAATTATAGGTTCAACATTCGGAAAATAACATAACTGACAAAGTTATGTGGGATCTATCAAGAGGACCTTCTCCAATAATCACATCTTACCATGGATATTTTGTAAACGGATATAAGTTTCACACCATCTCCCATGGGTCACACAAAGCAACTATGAGCAGTGGAGTTTGCATAAAAGCTGGCAATTATGGAGATTCGTGTGAGACTGACTTTTATGGACGGTTGATTGAGGTCTGTGAGTTGGAATATCCAGGAACTTTCAATAAAAAAGTTGTGTTATTCAAATGTGAATGGTTTGATACCTCGCCAAATGGTACAAAAGTTGATCCGCAATTCAAATTGGTATCCATAAATCATACGCGAAGATTGCAGAAGTATGAACCATTTGTATTAGCTGTACAAGCTACACAAGTATACTATTGCTCGTATCCAAGTACGAATGCATCTACTAAAAATTGGTGGGAAGCGTGTAGCATTAAAGCAAGATCACTTATTGAGATTCCATTAGATAAAAAAACTAGCTCAACATTAGATTCACCGTACCAAGAGGATGAAGATGTTATTGTTATGGATCACGTTGATATTGATGACATGGTGTCACTTCGTCAAGATGGTGCCCACATAGAACTCGAAGACGGCGAAGATGATGAAGATGATGATGATAATGTGTTTGACTCTGAAGAAGAAGAAGAAGAAGAAGAAGAAGAAGAAGAAGAAGAAGAAGA
>JAPKLX010000234.1:93668-105024 GCA_026898415.1 Leonotis leonurus
GAAGAAGAAGAAGAAGAAGAAGAAGAAGAAGAAGAAGAAGAAGAAGATAATGAGATATATGATGATGATGATGATTATGATGATTAGAGTTAGTTATTTGATTGAGTATTTAATGAACGTGTTTTTAAATTTAGTAAATATAATGTTAATTAAAATTTGGTTTTATGTAATAGATGTCTTCCAGACCGAGGGGTTCATCATCACGTGTATCATCCTCGCGTGGAGGATCATCACGTGGTGCTATTGGACGTGGAGGATCATCACATGGAGGATCTCATCCCTCATCTTCAGAGGGCTCTCGTAGTCTTTCTCACCACGTACGTGGTTTACAGATTGACTCTGAAGATGATAGTCATGACTCGGCATTCAGGACCGACTCGAGGCCGACCGGTTCATTTTTACTCACGCAGAGTTCATTGGGGTAAGACACATAATTAATGTTCTATTTTTTTAAACATTGATCATTTGTCTAATAACTTGTGTTGTGTAGGGGATTTTTGCCACACAAAGATCCGGTTCAATCAATTTGGGATATATTTCACAGGGTGCCCAATCCAACAGGTTACAATTGGAAATTGACACCGAAAGATATTAAGGATAGATACTGGGAGGAGTTCAAGGTATTGTTTGTTTTTTTCCAAGGTTTTTACTTTATCTTATTTGTATCTAACATATAAAACATGTTATACTTGCAGAAGATTTTCACGTGGACACCTGAGGATGATGCAAAAATTCGTCAGTTGTGGTTGAATAAAGTGAGGCGGAGATATAGCAATTTTGTATCGTCAATCAAGAAGAGTAAGGATGATCCTCCACCTAAAGGTGGAAAACCGATGTACTTCACTGATGAACAATGGGATGATTGGTTGAGATATTGGAGTCTTGAGGACGTGATCGCTAAATCAGAGACAGTGAGACGATGCAGGATGTCCGAGCCCCAGGGACCAGGGACGGGCATTATAAAGCATAGAGGAGGATCAAAGTCCATGATGCAGAGTGCTGAGGAAATGGTAATTATTTAACTATATCTCTTAATTACATTTGATTTAACTTTATAAATAATCAATTATCGTAATTCACAAGGTGCTGAGAGAGGTGTTGATCCTGAATGTTGTGCGTTTGATACATTTATGGGCCATCATCGATATCCTGATGGCACGTTTACTGACCCTACATCTGAGGCTATAGCGGTAAATTTTTATTATATTTTATAAATTTTAGGTCAATTTTAATATATGATATGTCTTATGTTTATTTATTCTTTTGTAGACCGAGGTGTTACGTCGAGCAGACGAGGCCCGAGAGAGTGCTCCAGACAGTACAGATGAGGAAATGAACATAAATGACCACTTCTTCGACGTCGTGGGTGGCCCGGATAAGAAGCAGAGGATATACGGGACAGGGGATGCAGCACGTGCCTTCTGGAAGCATAAGACGAGAGCATCATCTTCTACACGAGTCTCGAGCTCTGAGGTACAGGACCTTCGTCGAGAGGTGGAGCAGAGCAGGCTAGAGCGTGAGCGATTTCAGGAGGAGCGTGCTCGATTCCAGGAGGAGCAGGCACGGTTAGCTGCTAAATACCAGGAGGAGCAGGCACGATTAGCTGCTCAGACTGCTCGGCTTGCAGCTCAGTACGAGGCGATCTCCAGGTTCATGGCCTCTCAGTCAGGTGGTACATTTGTACCTCCCCCTCCCACAGATGATGATCATTGATTGTTGTAGACGAATTTATGCTAGACGAGATATACATTAATTATCTACATACATTAACTATCTATATTACTATCTTGTGTTTGATGTTTTTTAAAACTAGTGACTACTGAACTTATTTATTTTATTATTTTATTTTGAACTATTCAGATTATTGTTGCATTGGTATATTGTAGATTTATAATTTTATCTTACAAACAGTAATAGATATATCAAAATATTAAAAAAAATAATATTAAAAATATAAAATAATTTAGCGACGGAAACAAGCGTCATTATTCCGTTGCTAAATTTCCGACATGCAAAATGAAATTCCGTCGCTAATCCGTCACGAATTAGCAACGGATTCGTTTTCCGTCGCTAATTAGTGACAGATTGTTCTGTCATTATTCTGTCACAAATTAGCGACGGAATTTTGGTGACGGAAATTTTCGTCGCAAATCCGTCACTAATTAGTGACGGAATTTGTTTTCCGTTGTTAAAAAATTTAGCGACCATCAAATTAGCGTCATTTACTGTCCGTCGTGAATCCGTCGCTATGTATGTTTAGCAACGGATTTTTTGTGTTTAGTGACGGAAAAATCCGTCGCTAATTTCGTATAATTTTGTTGTGAAATTTGAGGAATCGTATGCAAGATGAGTGGATGAATTCTAGTTTGGTTGTGTACATTGAGAAGGATATCTTCTCAACTATTGATAACGAGAAAATCTTGCAACATTTTCAGTCGATGCGTGAACGTCGAAATCATTTGTCGTTGCTCGATCAAACAAACACAACTAGCTCCCCAAGTATCTATTCTTAGGTCATTTGTAATGGTATTCAAACAGTTTTAATGTATGGCATATTCAACTCAACGTTTAGTTAGAAATTAAGATTTTATTTTCTATTGTCTCGACTCACACACCCACAAATGTCAATATTGGCCAGAAAACACCCCCGTCTAACTCAGCCCCCCCTTATAACAATTCCTGGCTCCGCCCCTAGTCCCAATAACTATAACTATAAATTTAGATAACTCATTATAATTTACAACTTCTAGGTATAAATATAGTAATCCATAATCCATTGAAAGTATTGTTTGAAATATGGTGATTCTTAACGGTGGCGGAGCCATCCTTTGCCACAGCCCCCCACCTCAAATATTTTTACTAGCTATTAGTTGTGCTAAAATTTAACAATTTTATGTATACATTCATAAAATTATTAACATCTTGCCCCACCAAAAATTTTTAAGAAAAGGGGCAACGATTTTGCCCCTCCCACCTTGGGGGGCCTGGCTCCGCCCCTGATTCTTCCAATATCCATAAATTAATAAATAGTTACAAGGGTAAGATAAGTCATTATAATATCTTTAAACACGATAATCATAATTTTATGTATTTAATACACGGTAGATAACTTGAAAATCTACACGTATTATGTTTATAATTATCCGGAATTAATGTCCTATTTTGTGAATATTATAATTTACTTGTTTTGTACTAAGTAAAATACACGATTACAAACTAAGTAAGAAAAAAATAAATTTATTAAGCATCATGCTTCATTTATTAATCCAGTACGACAATTCAAATACATTAAGCATCACATAAAAATGTAAATATTCATAATATCTATATTAGCGACACTCACACTTTGATTGTTTCACTTGTGTTTGGTAGAAGAAACACATTAAATTATCGATGTTTGTTTAGATATTTATTTGCAATGTAAAGATCAAGGCCGATATAACAACCTGGTCTAAAGGATATCAATCTAATCTAGTATCGACCGGCTAGTTCTATACTTAGTTGTATCGCGTAGTCATCAAGAACTCTATCCATCTTAGAATTAGCAAATGAATTTCGAATTTCGCAAACTGACATTTGGAGGCATAAAAAACTCTATGAAAAAGCTCATCACGAAAAACTTAATGCTGAAGATTTGGGTTGGAACTACGATCAATCATAATAAGTGTGTGGTGTATCTATAAGGCCATCTCCAATACTCCACCCCATTTTCTACACCATTTTGCAGTAACAGTCACATCAAACAGTAAATCATCTCCAACCATAAACCCAAACTCAAACCCAAAAAGAATATTCTTCATATATTCTTCTCATATCATTTTATATAATTTTGCAAAACAAACCTTTATAGTTTTCAATATTACATATTACATCCATTCAAATTTTTAATTCAAATTTTCAATTAAAATTTTAATTTATAATTTAATTATTGTGTAAATAAAGAAAACTAAAAAAATAATTTACTCAACAAATAAAATTACATAATTCATAAAATAAATTCTAATAGTTATTATTTTAATAGTTATTATTTTAATTTTGTATTTTTAAATTTATGCATATTAATAGTTCAAATTCTAATATTAATTATTCTTAAATAAATAAATTAAAAGAACTAATCTTAATTTTACCAACATCTTTAATATTTATTTATTTATGAATAATTGAATGTCACAAAATAAATTAAATTTAACTTTAATTTCAATATAAATAATTTAATTAGTATTTGTTCAAATTGATGACTAAAAAAAATAAAGCTAATTGAATAAAAAGTTAAATAATAATTTTAAATCTACTTTTAATAAAAATAATTTGACAAATTTTTGTATAAAGTGATAGACTAAAAATAAAGTAAATTGAATAATTAAAAACAAATAGCAATTTTGAGATTTTAAAAATGGTCATTTTGCAATAAAATAAAGTTTCAGAAAAAATGGGTTTGTTGCTACAGTTGGACGCATTTTTGGGTTTTGAAGGAGAGAAATGGTGTAAACCCATTTTGGGTTTAGGTATGGTGTTACATTGGAGATTGTTTCCTACTCCAAAATGAGTATTGGTGCTACATTGGAGATGCCCTAAGTGTAATGTCCCGCTATTTTACTAATAGTTATTATGTATTAAAAATATGCTGGAGAAAATTTCGTTATAAAATTCTAAAATAATCGATTAGCTAATCGATATTAGTATACTTTTGTTTATGCATCTTATAACTATTAGAGTAATGATAGATATTATGTGAGTTCGTTTTGAATTAATAAGGTTATTCAAAAAGATGAAACTAATTAATTCTTGCGGTGCATAATCGGTTTTTAGTTCGATATGGTAATTAAAAACTTATACAAATTCAAGACTAAGGTTTTAAAAAATATTGATACCTTAATGAGATACTAATTATTCACCTAAAAGATGTTATAACAAAGTAGTAGTATATTTATATACTATAGAGATGTATATTACGTGACATTGATAAAGTGATGATGCATAAAAAGAATTATTGAATTATTTATATTAAATAATTGAGTACATAATTAAAAATATTGCAAAGAAAGATTAATGCTTAAGAAGTTATTATTGATGATATGGTATCTTAGTGATTATTTAAATAACATACTAAGTATTATTAATGCAATAAAGTATTGTGTGTGATCTCTTGTACTAAACAAGATATATAGTATAGTGTTATTTATTCACATAAGATAAATATACATACATATAAATATTTCTTAGAAGTCACGCAGATTTTGTGAGTGAAATTATCGTGTACTAATGTTAAAATACCATGCAATAACTATAATACATTTTAAAAAGAAAAATGTAAATAACAAGGTCTACAATAAGTAGTAAATGAAAAATAGATATACCTTGATTGTGTAGCATGAGAAAAGAAAACAAATCTGCCAATTACAGATTGCTTTCACACTCTAAAATCAAAGCTTGAAAATAAAACAACTCTTGTACTCACTACTGAAATATATAAATACAACAAGACATTTATGGAGAAATAATATAAATGAAAGGAGATGATGGGGAGAGTGTCTTCTCGATGGAAGACTGCCTACACTCTTCCTATTCCTCCATCCATCCATCCATCTCTGCACCTAAAAGTAAAAGAAAGATATTATCATTGCTAATAGTTGTCCCAAATCAGGTTGCAGATATAGGATCATGTTAAAGAAGTAGATGTAGGTAAGAGGTAGAAGACTTTGAGAATATAACACTCAAGTGTCTTCAAGAAAATCTACACCTCAACAACATACGCATACTTATATTTATATACCTAGACATGGCCAATAGAACTACACTTCTAAACTTAGCAAATTAGTTCCACTCCACTTAGAGTATATTCAGAGGAGTTCTGCCAAGTTTCATTCCATCGAAGAAGCACAGAAACCATTTCAATTACAGAAGTTTAAGGTATATTCACAATCCATACTCTAAGCTTTACTCCTCTAGAACTTAGTTAAAAGACTTCATCTACTTTTAATCCTTACTTCACAAACTCTAAAACTGAAACTATAAAGCTGAAACTGGAAATTATAGACTCTACTTACTTCATCTTCACCTTAGAACTCAAGAATGTGCAAAAATAAGAACAAGCATGTTAGACTATGTATTACAGTTTTTAATAGCTCTTAAGTGTACATAAATTCAGGGATTTAACTAACTTTAAACTTAGAACCATAAGAAATCATGTTAGCAAAACATCTATACATATTCTTATATTTTCATAATTTCAGAACATAGAACTTATACTTATACCTTCAGATTCAGAATAGAGATATATATTCATTCCAGAACAATACCTACTCCATCTATAGATTTTAGAACATAGATCTATATTTAAATATTCAGATTCAGAACATAAACATGCTTTTAGAAATTAGGTCTCAGATTTAGAAACCTAACTCAGAGCCTATAAAATTTCAGAAATAAAATAATGAAGACTTAGATTCAGAAATTTCAATCTAAAATAGAACTGAAACAAGACAACAATTTTACTTAATAATTAGCAAGCTCACAGATTACAGACCACAATCTCATCCTCAAGAAACCATTAAAATATCAATGATGAAAAAAAACAGATTTCAAATTAAAACTAGCTTTATCCAAAAGCTCATAACCAATTCCAGAATTTATAATTCATCCACACAGAGATAAGAACATGCATAATATATAATTTGAAAAATAAAAATAAAAAAAGATTAAAGCTTACCTGTGAGGAGCCGACAACAGCAGTCCAAGGGAGCTCCGGCGAGTTCCTCTTCAAACGGCCATTCCACCTAGAGCAAGAAAGAACATTTACCTCATTAATCAGATTTAAAAAATAATAATAAATAATAATAATAATAATAATAATAATAATAAAACATACAGATTCAAAAATCTTAAAACTTTGACTTCCACTCTATCCAAACTAATCAAAAAAATACAGATGAGATTTCAGATTTTGAATCTCATATTCGAGCTAGAGTTTTTGCCAAATGTTTAACACACAATTTAAAAGGAGATTTAGACATGCAATAATGCTAAGATGTGGAATTTAAATGCAGAAAAAAAAAACAAAGAATCAATAGCAACTTTATAAAACAAATTTTGAAATTATAGAACTTTTGTCCAATAACCCAAATTTAACCAAACCCAACATCAAGTTGAACATGCAGATTCTTAGGATTCAAACTTAAAAATGCAGAAATAGAATAAGAATAAGGGAAATTAGATTCCACCTTTGAATGGGGTAGCGCCTGCTGCAGAGCTTCAGCGAAGCTGTGGGAGGCGACGAGGAACTGAGGGAGGCAACGAGGAAGCAGCGTTTTTTTTACCGATCCTATTTTAGAGATTTAGGATTGAAATTAGGTTGGAAGAAATAAGTTAAAAGCTATAAAAATTTCATAAAATAAACTATATGAAACTGAAACCTAAGAATCTATAGATTTGGACATTGAAATAGATACAGAAAATACCTTTACCTTGGGATTACGGCGATGGAGCTCCGGTGAGCATTACTCCGGAAGAAGCCGCGAGAAGACCGAGAGAGGCGGAGAGGAGAGAGACCGAGAGCAGAGAGAGACAGTGGCAACAGAGAGAGGGAGCTCGAGGAGAGGAGGAAGAGGCAGAGGCGAGCTCCGGCGAGATTCTATCGTCCGGAGAAGAGGAAGTCACAACAGAGAGAAACAGGGAGAGAGAAGAGAGAGACCGAGCTGGAGAAGAGAGGGGTGAGCGGTTGTGTCTAGTGTTAGGGTTAGAAGCCATTTAAGTTATAATCAACGGGCCGGGTCGAATCAATCTAACGGGCCAGGCTTAATTTAATTAGGATGGGCCGATTTTTAATTAATAGTGGGTCGAAATATAGAAATTAATATGGGTCTGGAGTTAAGTCAAGTGGGCCGTAGAGAAATTTTTACGGGTGAATGAATTATTCAGAATGGGCCTAATTTAGTTCTATAGAATGAACCCAGATTAAGTATTTAGAATGTGCTTAGATTTATTTCTTAAGAATGAGCTTATAAATTAAATCTTTGGATCAAGTTATTAATTAAATGGGTTGGATATAAAAAGTTAGATTAAACCCAAATAATTAGATTAATTAAACTATGCTTAAGATATAAAATTAGTAGTATTAATTCCAACTTTTAAAAAAATTCTTAAATAGTATTAATTAAAATTAATACTATCCTATAAGTGTTAATTAATATTTTAGCTTGAGATTAAATTATTCCAAGTAAATTATCTTGAAATAATTATAGTACCCATTATTAAATTAATTGGGTAAAACAAATAAAAAATTATAAGGATTTTAAAAAAATCAAAGATTGATTTAAACCCTACGAAAATAGTTATAGAAATTTCTAAGTACTCGATTAGTTGAGTAAGAAATTAGAATAATTAATGAAATAATATAATAATATTTCATTTTATTTAGATGAAATAAATTATATACTCACGATGAGTATCTTCTTCGTAATTGCGATTAAGATTTAGCGAAGGGAAAACACTAGACGGTAAAGATTCAGATCTTATTAAGTAAGGAAGCAATTTAGGTAGGCTTTCTTATACAATTAAAATTATGTGTGTTGTATAAGTTATTATTTCGTTTCAAAAAGATTTTGAACTGAAATTATGTGAAGTATTGTCCTGCAAAAATGTTTATATTTTTGTATGATACATATCTGCTTGAACTATTATAATCGAATTCGGGTCTTAGAGGATTGTTATTTTTCTCGAACTAGTGTACACAACGACCGTGAGTCATCTAAGCGGGTTGGTCGGTCAAGTGTCTGTGAAAGGTGGCCACCTTCCCGACACACAGAAATACAGATATGATTGATTACTCCAGAACTTAGACTGCGCAGTCGAATTTTAAGAATCACAAAAAAATTTAGTGAACATAAGCTTCTTTAGAGATAAAATCCCTATGTCTCACTGTGTTATGGCAATGACAAAATGACAATTATATTAGTACGAATGTGATTTCGGCATGTGTCTACTGACTACTTTTGTACTCAACCCTACATGTATTTTTAAATGTGCAGGTTAAGCTGTGATGTCAAAGGGGAGTGCTTAGCGATGGTTTTTGTCGAACTCAATTAGTAGTAACTCTTGGGGGTTTACATGTCTTCATACATGTAAACTTAGAAATTGATCCAATTTCCGCTGCAAACACTCATTTCAGTATTCAGTATTTCTAGATGTTATAATCAATGACGTATGTATTTTGGTATCGGTTACTTAGTACTGAATTTCGTATATGAATTCTTATTTATCGAAGCACTTATCTTATATTCACCTTCGTTACTATACTTAGTGAAGGTGGGTCGTGACAATAAGCAATTGTTGATCTGTATGTATAGGTTCTAGGTGTCCATCTATATAGTTAGAGTAGTGGTCTCAATCATGCATAGTTAGACTGTAATAAATATATTAATTGATTGTTCATACAATGAAAAATATATATTAAAATAACAAAATTGTACAACATTCACAACTTAAGCAAGTGTATAAAGTCGAATAATTAATTCGGCCACTGTGTAAGTGTTAGAGTTTCTATACCTCAAAACATACTTTATGCTTGGACGATATATCAAACCTGATTTCAATTCAATTTTAATGAGAATAAATGTTTCTAAATTGGTTTGTTATATATTATTGTTATATATTGAATTGAAAACAAGTCCATTTATTACAATTATAGTGTGTGTGGTGGATCGATGATCACAGAAGGTAACACAGTCGGCTCCTTTGTAATATAAAGACACAGTCTAGACAGACTTGGATAGTCTAGTCGGTAAAGGCTGTGATATTATTTGCTACGAGAGTTGACCTTAGCCCGCAGAATGATGTCAGTATCTATAAGCGGATACACATGCTTTGCGTATACATATTGAGAGGTTTCACAGTGAGATAAGTTCTAACGTGCTGATACTTAGAACGGGGTCTCGCAAATTAGTTCATTTCTTAATCCGTGACGATGATATTAGTGTAGATGATTGATTATACGCTGCTTTAATTCATCTACGCTTGCAGGTTTTTCGTAACTCTAAATAGTGATGTCTTGGGCGGTAGTGATTGGCTTAGCCATAAGTACTCGACTGTCAGTCGTGCATAATCGCGTCTCGATGACACGAGTTGATTAAATCCGCGTGAGGCGTTCATAAAGGTTTATTGCAAAAGAAACCCGGTCGATTGTGAATTTATTCCATATGTAATAATAATGGCCTGAACCAGATCACTCACGAATAAATATATTAATTAATTGTGAGTTGTCAGGAAACTCAATTAATTAATGGATTTAGAAAATCTTAAACATGAGAAATAATTAATGACAAAAGGGTTACGTCCGTAATTCGAATGAATCAAGATGAGTTCAATATTTATCTTATAGTGGAGTTGATATGAAACACCCTAATTCTAAAAATAAATAAATAAATAAATAAACTAGATCTTTTGTCAAAATCTTTGAATGCGGAAAAGCTATATAATAATTTTCTTTATATGTAACATATACAACCTAAAAGGAAAATATTTGAACCAAACCAACATAGCAAAACTTTCAATATACATATATATATCATGATAACAGTCTTTCATGAAGCGTATGTCGTAATATATATAATCCGACCAAAAATAATAAGTCAACATTTTAAAACATTTTTCCAAAATAAGTACTGAGTGTGCATGCATAAAACATAATGTACAAAAACTGATACGTCATTCGACACGCCACGCATCTCCTAACTCAAGTACCTGAAAATGTTTAAAGTGGGGAATGAGCATACAAAAAGTATACTCAGTGTGGGATCATATGCTAACATTGTCCAAGTTAATAAAACGGTAAGCACATATGGTACCATGACATAACATAACTGATTCGCACTGTGGCATACCAAGGACTGTGACGTCCTGAACCCTATTTACGGACTCCTGGCGACATAACATAAATATTGCGCAATAACTGAAGTGAGAGTAAAATGAGGTAGTAGTAAAACATCTCTTACTCATCACCAACTGATTTCATAATCACACATATGGCTAAACACATAATATTAAAATGGACAATAATAATCAACTGCATAACTGAATTAGATCACCACACCTTAACCTTGAACTTGAACTGAAAGTCAAACAATTAAAATCCTAACACCTTCTTAGTCGCGCCGCACTGTGAATCAAGTATTGTGATGGGCTTTCTTTGTTTGGTTTCTGAAATGGTTGTCTTTTGAAAGAAGCAAGCAAGATGTTTTCTTGTAGGACTAAATTTGAAATATGAGAAGTTGAAATTCTATATAAGTTATATATATATGAGTTAAGAAATGTTGAAGATTTGGATAACTACGAATTGAAGATTTGGATAACTATGAATTGA
>JAPKLX010000234.1:105034-184752 GCA_026898415.1 Leonotis leonurus
TTTGGATAACTACGAATTGAAGATTTGGATAACTATGAATTGAAGATATGGATAACTATGAATTGAAAATTGAAATGAAAAATTATATCTATCTAATATTAATAGATATTTATTTTCTTTTAATAATAATGTTATCTAATTGGGATAAATCTTAAAATGGCTTGTGGGCTTGTATTTATTTATTTATTAATTTTTTTTTTCAATTATAAAAGAACTTTTCTTATTATCTTAACAATATGTTATTTTTGGTTTTGGGCTGTTACATGATAAATATTTATAATAGAACTGCACTTTATTGCTTTTACATGGAGTAATTAATTAGAGGACAAATTAATTTAAATTAATTAATTAAAGTCTAAAGGTGGACCAATCAATTAATTAAATTCAATTGGGCCGAAATGAAACTTGGAAATTAATTTAATTAAATTATGAATTTGTTCAAGCACATATTAATTTTAATATAATTCAAATTTGAATTTGAATTATAGTAGTAACCGTAAGAGATAAAGGTGGGGATATGGTTCTATTATTCGAGATCTAATTCATTCTCCTTAAAAGCTCTATCCTAGCCCACAATGTCTATAAAAAGAGCATAAAATAGGAGTCAATTTATCACTCCTCCATCATAGAAATCGGCGCCCCATATAGAGATTTTATCTCTATATTTTCAAAAATAGTGAAACATTCCACGCTTCAATTTTCGTTCTTCTTTTCTCCTAAATTACTAGATAGTTTCGTCCACACGATATTCTAGTAAGTAGACCGGGAATATGATAGAAGTTCCTAGGGTTGGATTCAAGGAGATCTAGAAGGAGATTCGAACGGTGTGGATTGCGGTTCGATAGCTAACAATTCAAATCGTTTCTCCACAAGTAGAGGATTTGCTTAGGAGAAGGTATAAAGTTTATTTTTCCGCATTTATATTCTCATGTGTGAATAAGAATTAAGTATTCATGTAATTAATTAAACCTGTGGATCCTGCGGTTTCGTGAGCCCCTCATACGGGTGATAGAACCCATATATGGGGCTCATGAAAACGCATGATCCATAGGTTTAATAAATCATATGAATAATTAATTCTTAAAGCACACAGGAGAATATAATGTGGAAATATAAATTATACCTTCTCCTTATGCTTAATCCTCAGGTTGTGGAGAAGCGATTTGAATTGCTAGCAAACGATCCGCAATTCACACTGTTGGAATCTCCTTCTTGAATCTCCACCAAATTCGACCCTAAGAACTTCTATCCTATTCCCAATTTATCTACTAGAATATTGTGTGGCAGAATCTATCTAGTAGTCTACAGAAAAAGAAGATCAAAAATTGGAGCGTAGAATACTACACAATTTTCGAAAAAATCAAGAGTTGAAACTCTTGAGGTGGGCGCCGATTTCTATCACTCAGGAGAGATAGTGGGCTAGGATAGGGTTCTAAGGAGAATGAATTAGATTCGAACCATAATCATCTCTTTATCTTTTGCAGTTACAACAATAATTCAAATTCAAATTTAAATTATATTTAAAATTAATATAGGCTTGGACAAATCCATAATTAGATTAAATTAATTTACAAGTCTCCTTTTGGGCCCAATTGAATTTAATTAATTGACTGACCCAACCTTTAGACTTAAATTAATTAATTTAAATTAAATTGTCCTCCAATTAATCACTCCATATAAATGCAACAAAGAGCAGTTCTATTATAAATATTTATCGACTCCACTATAGGCTAAATATTGAACCCATCTTGATTCATTTGAATTATGGACGTAACCCTTTTGTCATTAATTATTTCTCATGTTTAAGATTTTCTAAATCCATTAATTAATTGAGTTTCCTGACAACTCACAATTAATTAATATATTTATTCGTGAGTGATCTGGTTCAGACCATTATTATTACATATGGAATAAATTCACAATCGACCGGGTTTCTTTTGCAATAAACCTTTATGAACGCCTCACGCGGATTTAATCAACTCGTGTCATCGAGACGCGATTATGCACGACTGACAGTCGAGTACTTATGGCTACCAATCACTACCGCCCAAGACATCACTGGTTTAGAGTTACGAAAAGCTCGCAAGCGTAGATGAATCAAAGCAGCGTATAATCAACCGTCTATACTAATGTCATCGTCACAGATTAAGAAATGAATTAATTTCCGAGACCGCGTTCTAGGTATCAGCACGTTGGAACTTATCTCATTGTGAAACCTCTCAATATGTATACGCAAAGCATGTGTATCCGCTTATACATACCGATATCATTCTGTGGCTAAGGTCAGTCGCATCAAAATGATATCGCAACCTTTATCGACTAGACTGTGACTTTATATTACAAATGAGCCGATTGTGTTACCTTCCGTGATCATCGATCAACCACACAGTCTACAATTGTAATAAATTGACTTGTTTGTAATTCAATATATATAAAACAACAATAAATAACAAACCAAACCTTAACAATGAGTTCCATCAATAAGACAACGAGTAGCCTCAATGTATGCAAATAAACTTTATCGTATAACCTACCGAGAGTAATTATCATGGTAGTCAAGCGAGTAGTAAATAATTCACAAAAAATATTTACAATGTATATGACCGGAATTTATTTCTAAATAGTGCCTATCAACATTGTATATTACACCTTGCGTACTTGAGAGTTGAAACAAATTAATAATTATAAAATTTATTAATAGTGTAGTGTTTTAGGTACTAAATCGGGTAACTTGTTGGGCTCGAAATATACGCACAGTTAAAATTTCGTATTCCACGTATTTGAACTACATTCATACATTTAAATGTGCATAATGATTTCCCATTAAATAGTAACTTCACAGCATACAAACAACATAAAACACTACAAATATCAAAATTAATATCATTAATTTATCCAAGGTTTTTGAATCACTATATCTTCATCTTTTTTCAATGTTAATGAATATATAACCTTCGAAAATTCTTCTTGTGCTATGATATTATATCACTGTTACTACTCATCTTCGATTTATCTTTATTACTCGATTAATCAAGTGTTTACAAGCAAATGTGATATAATTTGAAATTAGAGAGAGAGAATTGTTAAGTATGTGATTCATTTTTTCTTAAATTAAGTCAAATACAAAATTGATGGATCATTTTCAATAAAATCATTAATAATGTTAAGAGTATTTTAAACTTTCCAGTTTCCAGTACAAAATGAATATAGAAGATTAATTTTTTATAAAGATGGGTATATAAGAGCTATTTATTATAAAAATGAGTAGAAATGCATTTCTCCTTTAATAAAAACTCTTCCGAAGTATGCTATGTTAATTGCACTATAGATTAATGCATTATTATGTGTCAATTCACAATAGCATGGACGACGTCTTTTGATTACCAAACCCTCTTTGGCACAAGTAGATAGCATGAAAGTAACATTAATACATGGCTGCGTTTCATAAGATAGATGAAATCATATAAGATTAATAATCGGACTTATCTATTATTTGGTAGAAAATGTTAGTCTCCAATTACATCATATGCCCGATTTTTAGGGGTGAGCACGGATTGGTTAACCGTATATTTGTGATATAAAAAATCCGACCGTTCGATTTTTTATCAGTTCAGTTAACCATTAAAAAAAGAAAAAGAAAAATTAAAAAACCGCATTAGTGATTAACCAAAAAATCGGATCGGTTAATCAATTTATCACCGGTTAACCATGATAAATAATATTTTTTATTTTTTATTATCCATAATAATATGGTAGAAAAAATATAAATATCGATGAATGGTAATATGCTTATTATGATCAATATGAAAATTAATTTATCATTTTATAATAAATAACTAACTTTAATATGGCAAAATGAGTCAAATATATAATTCAGGTATCAAAGAAATAAAATAAAGTTTTGAAAATAATAAAAACAATAAAGCTTTATGCAGCTAATATAAGTTTTGCATTCACTAAACTAATTAAATAGTTTTCACTTGGTTTATAAATATCTGTCTAGTCATCGATGCTCAAAAAAGGATGGTCTTCCCGTCAAACAAGAATTTTCTATAAAAAGGAGAGCAAAATGAATATATATTTTCTTCATGTATTATATTTAGAATACATGTTTTAATTTTTTTTAATTATATATATATATATATTATTTATAAGTATTATAGATATCGGTTTGGGTCGGTTAACCACCGATTTTACATAAATGAAAATAAAAACCCAACCGATATTATCGATTTATGAAAATTAAAAATAAAACTTAAACTAGACGGTTTGGTTAACCTTATTTTTAGTAAATTTCGATTCGGTTTGTCGGATGGTTCGATTTTCCGATCTTTTATGCTCAACCCTGCCGATTTTATTTCACTATTTAAACCTTATTAATAAAGTTATTAATGAAGGCATTATTTTGGTCTTATCAAAAAAAATAACCCATATCATAATAATTTATTGAAATCAAAATAACACACCGAGAAACACACCCACACATTTTAATTATATCTTCCAAACATAATACTCCACTGTTCATACTTATTATCACTACACTATTCATACTTTCTAGCTTTACCAAACAAACTAAATACTATACATATTAATTATCACTACACCATTCATACTTATTATCCAGATTTTTTTTATCCTTCAACATCTCATCTACCTTATCAAACGCAGCTATGTAGTAAACAAAATATCATCACAATAAAATAAAACAAAATTAAAAGAAGAATAAAAAAGATTATATATATATATATGTATATCTACGCAATCTCAATCAATTATGAGAAGTGCTCAAAATCCCAACAGAGAGAGGGAGAGAGAGAGAGGAGCTATCTACGAAATGTGACCTTAAAAGCCAAGTGATTGGAATCAATGAGTTGAAAAGTGCATGCATTCCCAACTTTGATAGAATTATCCATGAGAAATTTGCGGCATCCCTTTCCGAATACAACTCTATCACAAAACATCACCAACTCCACTCTCCATTCTTCATTTGCCACCCAAAGGCTAACCATTCTTTTTCCTTTATTCTCCTCCTCTTTCATGTGTGCATTCCAAAACTCCAATGGTACACACTGCACCACAATACTAGCTCAAATTCAATATATTAAACCAATCACCCCATTCTAATTTGCTCTAGTCTAACTATAGGGGGAAATACATTATTTTAGCTCCACAAATCCACTTTGTGACAGCTTTAGTACGAACTTAACATAATACAAAATCAAGCCCTAAATTTGTTTCTGTGAAAATTTTACTCATGATAGATTCATCTACACAAAATTAATGATGTGAATTATGATGACATTGCACATCATTAAAAAACGTCATTTCATGTGTGCATTCAAAACACAGAATAAGCAATAGAGAGGAAAACCCTCATAATGCACAATATATTGACATCGTTTTGGTGACATGGTCATGGAATTTCCTAATTTTCCACACCATAAAAATTTGTATTGGTGGAAAATGGAAATGCCATGCTTAATGCCATATGTACTTTTGGCCACCAAAAAAACAATTTAGACCAACACTGTTACAAAAATCAATTTATGGTGCTTGAATATTTTTTTTAAGTTGAGTGAGGCAAAAATTTGACAGATCCACTTAATATATATATGGTCACATTTCAATAGCTCACCACAATCCCTGATTTTAGGTATGTCTTTGGCACTTCTACTGAGAAACAAGGATCTCCATTGATATATCCAGTCCAACTGCCCCATCTTGAATTTCTGATCTTCTTCATTTCATTCATCTCTGAATTCTCTGCACAATAATACAACATACCGTTCTGTGATAAAGCGAATGTTTCGAATGTACAAAGAAAAATAGAAAAACAATACAAATTTCAAATTAACTGGAGTTACATTGTACGTTTACCTTATAGAAGGAAAAAAGTATTCATATTTCAAAATTAGCATGAATCAAATAAAGATATAAGACTCTTCTTGTATAGATTAATCTTCACGCAACCATATCAAGCTATAATGCGATATGGAAGAAATATGACACAGCCAAAAAGAAATAGAAATCAGGATTATAAATACCTAATCTCTCCGAATGTTTGGTTCTTCTGTCAGTACTATCAAAACTTGAAGGTTGATTCTCATTATGTGGGGCTGCATACTTTCGATAAGTCTGCATTGGTTTCGTCTCCTCATCACTTTCAGTCTCGGATTTCACACATTCTGGTGTGGCAATGCTTTTGGACTCTAGTGTATCCTTCTTGCATCCGTTTGTACCGAATACTTTTACAACGAATGAATAAGACCCGTCGTATTGGAACACTAAGAACTCCCCAGTCTTCAAGCCATGATGATTGATGAACCTTTGCCATCCGTCCATGAAGAAAACTCCATCAGGGGTTTCTTTTACATCTACATACCATTTCTTACCATCAAGATTTTTCAGTGTGACTTTTTCTTTGATCGTCGCTTTGAAGTCCTTGATAAAATCTGGTGGTATTAACTGTACAATAAGAGAGGGAGATCAAGAAAGACATGAACAAGATCAATTACAATAATCTTTAAACCGTTAAGACATTCAAATTCTAGCAACTTAATTTATAATAGTAACATTGAATTCAGTGACAGAATAAGCAATCTCCTACTTGCTAAAAAAACACAAATGAGTAAAGATGACAAGGAATGGAGGAAAAGGCAAGCCACATATTGCCCATAGGACATAAGAGCAAGAAAGGAATCAAAAGTAACAATATATACCACATTTTTTAACCAATTAACTCTGCGATGTATTTCTTTTTATAAAAAATTGGATAACATTAAATTTAAATTACAAAGCCACATCACGGATGACTCGAACCCGACACTAACCTCCTAACACTAGGCTAATACACGCAAATTGTGTGTATCTCTTTTATATAGAATCATTCCTTTTATTTGGGATACATTGCATCCAAAATAGTATTAAAAGAAGTTAGAACAAGGGTTACAGTTGCATGAAAAAATTTATTCCCTTTCTTTTAATTCCATTTATTAGTAATCATCTTTATTTGTGGATAAAAATTAGTAAGGATGTAAAGACACAGAGCTTCAGCTACTTGGCCTTGAGATGCTCGATTGAACAACACATAAACGAGCACTGTACGAACCAATTTCGAAATTGAAATACACGTTGACGAGGCGGAATCAAGCATAGATTGAATGATTCCGTCGAGTATATAACGAGTCAGACCCAAACTCACGAATATCTAATCGAGCCAAGCTCGAAGCCACCAAGTATTCAACTCGATTACAACCCTAATTAATTAGAGAACACCTTCATTAAAAAACATAACATAATTATGCATTTCATGATTTGAACTCCACATACAGACGGAGACAAACCCACAAGAATATTCAGTTAATTCAAAATACAATATACCCACTATACAAACAAATTAGAGAATTTAGGAATTCTAATTCTACATAAGTTAAGAATTTCTTTTGCCGCAAATTCTTTGATTTTTAGCATGGAATTCTTGAGGTTAACACAAAATTGAAATAATTGGGTATCATGAAATTAGTAACAATCAATCAAAAGCACGTGTTATTCGGACTTAACAAAGAGAGTTGAGTTAGTGTGTGTATAGATGCATGGTTGCGTGAATAAAAGGAATGTACAAGTTGTTGAGAGCTGCGGTTAGGGATGAACACTTTGAAGAACTCTGCGCCTTTCACTCCAAGAAGGCTCTTCTTCTCCCGCACTCCTCTACGCTTCGCCATACTAGAGAAAAGGTTAAGGGACTAAATAATTTATTTTAAATTATTGATGTTCTTGATTTTTGGTGAGACAATATATAATTATAATCCAAGCAGATCAAAGTATATATGGTATAATGGTGAAAGATTCTGAAAGGAAATAGGATGTTAATTAGTATCCTAATTACTTTCTCATATTCCCTTCGAATTCCGCAGTAAATATATATATATATATATATATATATATATATATTTGTAAATTTATCTTATCTTTTCTTTTCTTTTCTATTCATATGGTAGTACTCCATCAGTTCCGGCTAAGTTGATACATTTTTTATTGATATGGTAATTAAATAGTGTATATCTAGAGTTAAAAAGTATATAAAATAATGATAGAAATATATATTATTTAAACTTGTAATATAATTTTCTTAAAATAGAAATATTCTAACTTAATTGATACGGTCCAAAATAGTATACGACCCCAACTAGCAGGGAGTATAAATTTTCCATCTGGAATGCAAATATTTATGTAAATATATCATATTTACTCTGAAGTCTGAACTAAAGACTGTGTCTTCTGATTATAAAATAATAAAAACAAGGTTTCAACTGTCATTATTGTAATTGACGTTTTTCAAGCATCTATACCTGAAAAGACGCGAAGCTTTTATCAACACAAAAATTCAATTATTCGAAGTGTAAAATTGCCTTCAAATTTGACGGAGGTATATTCTAGTTTTAAGGAAAGGAAAAGAAAAGGAAAAACATGTTTTACGTTGCCAGCAGATCATATAGGTTCTTTTTTTTTTGGTTAGACTATATTTATCAATGACACTACACAACCTTCACAACCCAATCATCTAAATAAAATATTAATTTCTCTCTCTTCCATCTATACAACCCACAATATAACCCATTTCCACAACCTTCATACTTTATCCATGACACCAACTCTAAAATTTTTATCTTTTATTTTCATTTATCGTATATTATATATATACATTATATTTAAAATAAATAATTATATTATAATTATAATTTAAAATTTTTAATTTTTAATTATAATAATTAATTATTTTATAAACTTAAAATAAATAACGGATTTATTAATTCAATACCAAATACATATGAAATAGATACATAATTGAAATGAAGTAAACCAAAATACAAATACATGCATTAGATAATAAATTACAAAATCAATAAATAACTTTGAGAATTTGAAAAATTATTTGTATTCATGATTTGGGTAATGAAATAAAATTGAAATGTTGAGAAATATGTGAGAAAATAGATGAAAATTGGTTGTGCTTCAAAAAATATGAAGATGGTACTCTATTTATAGAAAATTTAAAATCATGAATTTTCATATATTTTGTATATTTTTTTGATTAATATTATTTAAATTAATTAATAAATATAAATTAAAACTAATATAATTGGGTTATCCAATAATATGGTGCCACTTGGCACCATATTATTGGATAACCCATTAGAAAAGAGGGGTTGGCTAGCCGAGCGTTTCTTGGAGTTTCATGGGCATTTTTTGGTTTTTGATTTAATTTTGTGACATGAGTGTTTTGTCTTTTTGTTATGACACCCAAGAGGGTGTCATGAATAAACTTAGTTTTAGAGCATTTTAATGGGAGGATTTCAAAGAGAATCTCTCATGATATTTTTATAATTTTTTGAATGTTTTTTGGTGTGGTCAAGTATTTAAGTGAGTTTGTACGTTTTTCTCAGAATGAGAATAAACTCATATAATGTTAAATAATCACATGACATGTCACATAATATTACAGAGAACAAATTCAAATCAACGCATAAAGTTAAGTAAAAATACACACACCTTAAACTTGAACTTGAAAGTGATCAAACAAAGCAACTCAATTTAATTCCTAACGTCATGCCCCACCTTGAATTTATTTTACATTCTTAAATTATATTGAAATACACATGCTAATGAAATTAATAATATATATAAAAAAGAATTTCTTAATATATATATTTCTGATTAGTCTAACATACAAATATATACCTGAAACATGCAGTGACGCATTTACTTGTAAAACTTTATAAATATATCAAAACTACAAAATAAAAATAAATTAAAATTTTAATTAGAGGTAGACATCATATATTGAGTTTTGGAAAAAGAAAATTATCAAAATCACTTTATTTTAATTTTTGCCATATTTTGAAGTCCAATAAAGTGTCCATGATTCTGCAGGTTTTGACAGATTGAATGAATAAACTTGTAAAAAAGATAAAAAAAATTTGAAAACATGACGGAATCGAGTGATATAAAAAATATTATGTAAATATATCAACAAAACAGGGGCAAAGACTCATTTGAAATTAGCAGCAGTTTTGACATTAAACACTCCATTTACTCTAAATTTCTCTTAATATTAATATGTCATCTAGTTTCACAAATCCAACTCAAATTCTATAGATAATTAATTGAAGAATTTAAAATTTACTTTTAAAAGGAAGAGAAATTAACATATACTACCTTGAAAAATATGAGGAACTTGAAGCCGTAGGAAGAAGAAACGCATATTCGATCGTATATGTTGGATGGTTTTCAAGAGATAAGCCCAAGCCCATCTTTTATTTTGTTTACTTTTCTAATAATGTTATAACAATTAGCGGTGTCAATCGGTTCGGTACCAATTAATCGAAATTGGAAAATATTGAATTTTAGGAATCGGTACTGGAACCGGTTAATCGGTAGAACCGGTTAAGGTACTGTTTTTTTTTTCTTCATATTTTTTCATTTTTTACTTTTAAAATATTAATTTAAATTAATAATAATTCAATATAAATTTTATTTTTTAAATATTTTATAATATATAAAATATTTTTTAAATAACTATAAATTAAATATAAAAAATATTTTTTTAATATTTATTTATAAATCGGTACTCGGTTTGGTACCGATTACCCGAGTACCGATATTTTTTAAAATCTAAGAACCGGGAACCGGTATTTTTACCGGAAAACCGGTACTCGATAACCGGTTCCCGATCCGGTACCGATTCTTCTCGGGAACGAACCGATTACCGATTGACATCCTAATAACAACGCATACTTGTATAATATATATATATATATATTATATATATATATATATATATATATATATATATATATATATATATATATAAACACGGCTTCCCTCAATTTGCATCTTATCCCTAGATTAAATCCCTAACAAATAGGAATGCATATAATTAATTAACTATTAAATTACTCATCCAAAAATTATTTACTTAATAATCAATTTGGAGCAATAATAAATTAAATCGCGACAATAAAAGCATTACACGTATAGATAAAAGCATTAAAATAATTTAAAATTGAAAACATACGTGATAAATATATTAGGAGAAAATATTATGAACAAATAATAGCTTATTATTTAATTATATATACGGATATATTAATCTCAATTCATGCATCTATCTATCATAATTAAGAATAAGAGATTTGCACAAATCCTAATTTTCTTCTAATACCCAACGGTAACTATGAGAAATTTTAAAGAGATAGACCCGTTTATTTAATGCCAATAAAGAAATCAACTTAATAGAGTTCCATCATTATAACAATCTCTTTTTAAAATAAACATATTTTTATAACATAAATAATTTAATATCTAAGTAAAATTAATTATTATATTTATGAAAAATACTTATGTTACAATCTAATTATTAACCAATATAATATATATAATAGCACCATTTAGACCATACTAAAATTCAAGCACTTTAAACTTTCACACTTGAAAATCGGATTGTTAACATGAGTGTATTTTTAAAATTAGTAAATAAAATAATATTAAAAATATCAAAAATTAAATCAACATAAACAAATTGCTCAGCCAATTATATATAAAAATCCAACTTTAAAAAAGAAAAGAGAAAATGGAAAATAAAAGTCAAACCAATTTTCCACAATTTGCAGATCATATTCATAAAAATTAATACATTAACAATGTAGCTCCTACATATTTCAAAACTTTTCCAAAATATAAATATGGATAATCCATATTCTAAATTAAAGACACTAAAAATGGTGAATTGCAATTAATGTAAGATCTCAAAAACTATTTATAAAGGCACAACTTTCCTCCATTCTTCAATACCTCTTGTTTGCATTAAGTTGTAAAAATTTTAAGCCATAAGTTAAATCGATAAAATATGATCGTGGGAATGAAATTTTCAAGAATTGAATGTATGGTTGCAATGGTGATGATGGTGATTATATTTAGTGCAAATTATGCAAGGGCAACAGCGAGACGGCGGAGTAGATGATGAGCTTTCTCTATGCTTCCCATTATGCATGGAAGATTGCGGAGAAAGTCCTGATGCGTGCCAAGCCAAGTGTCACGACATCTGCGGCCTCGAACGCCGCCACTTCCGCCCACCCTCCGCCGCTGAGGTAGCCGCTGCTAGCCGTAGCCAAAAGCTCGATTAAATATTGGTCCAAGCCAAGACCTAATTAAAAAATATATTTAGTGTTTTATGAATTATTTCATTTTTGTTTTTTCTTGATTATTCCGGATTTGGAATAAATATTTGCATTGTAAATGATATTCTTAAATCATAAATCAAGTTCGAACACATGAATATTTGAAGATTCTAAAGAATCAAAACATTTGATTTTTGTGTAATTATATTTCCATTAAAAAAATACATTATATATATAAGCATCATTTGGAAAGGGATGCGAACAACTAATTCTTCGTTGGAAAATATACTAATACTATATCGTAATATATATAATCAATCAATCCAACGCTTAATTTGAAATTCTAGATGATATGATAGCTACCCAACTCATTCATCAACTGTTCCATAAATATTGTCCTAAGCAAAATGATGTTTTTTTTAATATTATTTTTATTAGTTCGGGAAATGAGCAAATGAATTTGTAAATTAATATTTGTTTTATTATAAATATTAGTTTTAGTTTGTGAAAATTATATTATTACTTTTTTTTTTAAAATTCTAGCTAATTTGTTTAGTTTTAAATAAACTTCAATTTATTTATTAATTTTAGTTTTTAAAGTTTTGAGAGGAGGAATATTAAATATGACTAAATATTACTACTACTTATCTTTTAATAATTTTGACACACTTTTTTTTTCAAAAAACACGGACGATTTTCAAAAAAACATGTCAAATTTATTGGAACAGAAAAATTACTAATTATAATGTGTCACAATGCACTTTCCTTATTTGATTAAGTTTACTAGTTGGAAATGGAGCATGTCGTCAATTACGGTCAGAGGCGGATCTAGAATTTATATTTGGGGTGGGTTGAGTTTTTTTAAAACACTGTATTTTATACATTGACAAATTTTTTAAGTGGACTAATGTTGTATTGGACCTTAGACATATACATACATATAACTGAAAATTTTGGACTTGCACTGGGCCGAAGCATAGCAGGACTGATCCAGACATTTCCGGGGCTCTAGTCAAAAATTAAAAAAGAGGCCCCTCGATGATACATTAAAAATTAAAGTATTAAAAATTATATTTTTAATATATATTGTAGTATTTTTTTTTTATCATTTATACATGTTTTACAACAAAATTCATATTCTCGATTGAACTAATATAAAAATAATGGAACTAATACTAAAATTTCTAACAAGAAATAAAGCTTGAATAATATTTTTAGAAATAGAAATAACACATGATTATCTTACACACTTTTAATTAATTATAATCTAATCTAATATATATATTAAAACAAAATACTAAAGGTTATTCTACAGTTTTTTTTAGAATCAGTTTAATGGCACTTAATTTGTTCTAATTAAAAACTAGAATTTTTTCACTCATGCGATGCACGATACAGATACACAACAAATAAGATAAATTTACTTTTTATTACTATAATTATATTAAAAATTTATAATATACTCTGATTTTGTAAATTAAAAATGAATATAAGGCCAACATAATTGATTAATACCTAGAAGTAAGAATAAAATGCAACACTAATGGTAAAAATAATGCAAATGCGAACAAGAAAAACTTAATTAGTTAGTATTTTGGTTGAGAAATTAAAGTTTATAATTTCACCATATATAGCCAAAAAACAATATATCGACACAATCCCTTTATATATAACAACACAAATGAATGTTATTTTATAGGAGCACAAACTTCTATGTTAAAATATGTTATGCGAAGATGTGGTATGATCTATTGAATATTATGTCTCTAAAAGTTCTCATCCCATCTGCTTTGCATAATAATTATCAGATATTTGATAAAAATAAATAACTGAAATAACATTCTAAATTTTTGTTATTGATTTTTTAAGCTAGCACATCCTCTTGTGATCCAATATCTTAAACTTATAGATACATTACACATAATTAATAGTAACATATAATTAAATTATAAGGTAAAAATATATAAATGTAAAACAGTAATATTATGAAACTTTTGAATAAATACACTCTAACATAAAAGTGTACATATGTGAATAATTTAGAGCAGTATTAAAAAAATATAATCTAACTAAATTATCTTAATAATACAATCATGATATACATGGAATTAATGATTAACATACCATGCAATGCACCTACACATTTTATGTGTTGTATTATAGATGTCAATGTTTTCCAGTATTTTTTTTTGGCTATACATATCCATCTTGTACAATAATATAGGATGAAAGGACATTAAAAAATTATGGAGCATTTAGTGGAGAACATTTCCTACCATAAATATTGAATAACCACATACTTGAATCCATAGAAAGTAATGAGCACTCAATAGTGTAAAATTGTTCTACCTTCATTCATTCTTCTGCTTTCCAAAAGCCAGCATAATTGTGGAACGTATATAGAAAGCCAACTTACGTAACTTTGTTGCACTCTACTAACAAATTTATAGGCATGCATAAACAACAATAAGATTGAGATGGAAGGTTGTCTTGAATCGACACGATTATTGGATTGATACTTATTAAAATGACGGTTACATAACTGATGTAGCAAAGAATAATTACTAAAAATTTGTTTTTATATATTTATATATATTGATATTGATGGGAGTATTCTGAGCGGAGTCTCTCTGTATTTTATGATTTTCTATTTTTATTTTTTGAAAATTTATTATGAATTAAATTTATTACTTTAAATTATAAATTTAAAACAAATAAATATATAATTTGAATTTAATTTCAAATTTTAATTTTAATATTTTTGATTTAATAATATTAATTTTAATATTTTTTAATTTTAATACATTAATTAAACAAACTACATTGAAATTAAAATCACATTAATTAAAAACCTACGTTAGACATCGTGGTTGGAGTTATTGCTTCCCCACGCATTGGAGCACCATTAGTAGACGGCGCAAAACTCTCGAGTCGTATTTTGAATACGACTCCAATGACACTTCAATTATTTTACAGTGCATTCCTTCGAATTAGCCCGTTATCGGTTGAAAGAGTTGGTGATGCATGTCCAATAAGCCTCGCCTTTTTTATTGTTGCCGACGAAGGGGTCTTGGCTTGTGTCGAGTCAAGTTCGACAAAGGATGATGCCATCCTCCTATGAGTAAGTGACATCGGTTTTTGTACGAGTGAACTCTTTACGGATAGTGAGGGCAAGGGCCTCGTCCGAAACGTCGTCGAATGAATCGTTCAAGTTGATTCCTTCGAGTCCACCGGCTCCACCGGATGAAGCAGTTGAAATTTTCAGAGACGGTGATGGAACTCGTATACGAAAACGCAGGATCCACAGGTTTAATAAATTATACGAATAATTAATTCTTAAATCACATAGGAGAATATAAATGCAGAATATAATAAATTATACCTTCTCCTACGCAAATCCTCTGCTTGTGGAGAAATGAACTGAATAGTTAGTTATCGAACCGCAATCCATGCCGATTCGAATCTCCTTCTTGAATCTCCACCGAATCCAACCCTCGGAACTTCTATCCTATTCCTGGTCTACTTACTATAATATCGTGTGGGCAAATCTATCTAGTAATTTAGGAGAAAAAAAGATCGAAAATTAGAGAGAAGAACACTGCAATTTTCGAAATTTTGAGAGTGAATCTCATGGGGGGCGTCGATTTCTAGAGTGAGGAGAGAGAAATTGGCTCCTTCTTATTCTACTTTTATAGACATTATGGGCTAGGATATGGCTTCTAAGGAGAATGAGTTAGATCATAAATAATAGAACCATATCCTCACCTTTATCTCTTGCAGTTACAACTATAATATAAATTCAAATTTAAATTATATTTAAAATTAATATGGACTTGGACAAATCCATAATTATATTAAATTAATTTCCAAGTCTCCTTTTGGGCCCAATTGAATTTAATTAATTGGTTGGCTCACCTTTAGACTTAAATTAATTAATTTAAATTAATTTGTCCTCCAATTAATTACTCCATGTAAATGCAATAAAGTGCGGTTCTATTATAAATATTTATTAACTCCACTATAGGATAAATATTGAACTCATCTTGATTCATTCGAATTATGGATGTAATCTTTTTGTCATTAATTTTTTCCCGCATTTAAGATTTTCTAAATCCATTAATTAATTGAGTTTGTTGACAACTCACAATTAATTAATATATTTATTCGTGAGTGATCCGGTTAAGACCTTTATTATTATATATGGAATAAATACCCAACCGGTCGGGTTTCTTATGTAATAAGCCTTTACTGAACACCTCACGTGGATTTAATCAACTCGTGTCACCGAGACGTGATTTTGTACAGCTGATAGTCGAGCATTTATGGCTAAGCCAATCACTACCGTCCAAGACATCACTATTTAGAGTTATGAAAACCCCGCAAGAATAGATGAATCAAAGAAACGTACAATCAACCGCCTATAGTAATGTCGTCGTTACAGATTAAGATGATCCCAAATCGATTTTACCACCAAGAGTCTCGATCTCGCTCAAATAGTCTATCATCTTCAGGACATCGTCCCGAACCGATGATCCCTCTACCATAGAGACGTTCATCAAATTGCGAATGACCACTTGCTTGGCCAATCTGCTTTGTGTACCGAACATCTCAATTAGACTAAACATGATATCAGCGGATATCTTGATGCTTTCGTGCTGATGCTGCAAGGCGTTATTTAAGGAAGCCATAATGTAACACCTCTCCATCTTGTTAGCCTTCGTCCACTTGTCATATTAAGCCCTAGCGTTGACAGATGCGTTATCTGGAGGAACTATCGAACATGGTTCGTCAAGGACAAACTTAATGTCATCAGCAGTAAGGACAATCTCCAAATTCCTTTTCCAGTGTATATAATTATCCGTCTCAAGGCGATTCTTTTCAAGAATCGTAGCAAGTGGATTGAAAGTCATGCTTAACAGAACTGAGAATAAATCAAATAAACTATCATAAATACATGCTCAAATGCAAATAATCAAAACATTTAAAGAAAATATGCTTTTGATCAAACTTTTTAAAATCAATCATGCAAGCCACGCAGTGTGATCGATTACACAATTAATTTCAAAACGTTTTTACTTGGCCATGCAACTCAACAGTTAGAGGCCGCGCAGTGCTGCTATAACTGCCAAATTACACCTAAGCTATTACCATAAGTCTGACACGAAAGAGATTAATCGACTTTAATAAGCCCACAACAGAGGGGTCATATTGCCATCAATTAAATTCTTACAACCATTTATAGAGAAGTCTTATCACATGAATTGGTAAAATGTGATCCCGCATGTAATGAAAACAAGTTACTTCATGAAAAGACCGTCTCATGGAGACCATATGTAATCTTAGAAAATTAAATTAATAAAATGCAATTACAATTAGAAAAAGGAAAGCAGTATCTATCAAACGATATGCTTACCATACTTAGAAGATTCTGTCAACCTCAATTAGAAGGCAAGAGGAGATAAATTAGGGATTCACTATCCTTGATTGGTGAAATCACATTTACTTCAAACCAATCAAGCTCAACGGTTAGAATTTCAAATTATACACCTATAAAATCTCGGAACAAAGACTGGCAGAAGTGTAAGAAAGTGAGAGCAATATACATATTCAAGATCATCTACTATCTACAAGCTGTTACTCTGCCCATAAATCATCTCAATCACCGAAGCATCTACTGAGAGAAGATTTCTACCAGATCGTGTTCCGAACAGTTCGTGATCGTAATCACACCTCGATTCAAGTCTGTCTTATCGAGAAAGAAAGAAGGAGATCTTTGCTAGCTAGTAGTTTTCTAGTGGATTAACGTGAAGAGATCCGGTTACAGTAGTTTTCTGTAAGTTGTAAAGGGACACGACCCTTATTCGTGCATAAGTTTCAACCAGATTGTGTTTGAAACTTATGGCTCGTTCTCAGCGAGTATAAATAAGAAGAGTATCCTTGTAGTGGATATCTAATCCAGTTTGGATTAGACCGTGGACGTAGGGGGTTTCCCAAACCACATAAAATAACTGTGTTTGGTGTATTCCCCCCCCATACAAAACTGCATTCTTAATCAATCTGTTAAATACTTGGTTAAGTTTTGAAAAGGTTTTTCTAAACAAAGAGCACTGACTAAGTCCACCATTTTTCCGCACACAACACTCAGCTAAAGAACAAGATCACTCTTGATCTCTGCCTAGTGTTATTCACTCGAGAGATTCTATCTGGACAGAACGAGATCGATCTGATAATCGATCTGGTCTGTCATTATAGCGATCTGCCTTACATAAAGCTTAAGTCTCTCTTACCTAATTAGTTAAGTAAACTGAAAAGTCTGTGTTTGGTGTATTCCTCTCCCCCCATACACCAAACCTTGCTCTTTCGGGACCAACATATGAATAGCCGTCTGGAAAGCAAGCTCAATGCAACAAACCATAATATATCCTTTCTACTCAATTTCAAAGAGAATTCAGAGCAGAAACTAGAAGACATGCAGAATGAAATCGACTCTCTTCGTACACTCATCAAGTCTGGATTTGATGATGTCGAAAAGGGGGAAGGAAGATCTGGAGGCAAAGGAGGTGACAAGGATGGAAAAGGAGGCAAGGGGCCAGCACAGAGTCTACCAGAGCAAAAACATCACATTCCACCAAGGATAAAGTAGCCAAGGAACAGAGAGAAGCTGAGAGAGCAGAAAGGAAGAAGGCATACCAGACACCCTTCTCGCCACCCAGAACAGATCAGCCATCACCTACTTAGCCAACAATTTAATCTGCAAAGAAGAAGAAACCATTCAAGTCCTGGTCTCTATTCCTACAGAAGAGGACACCCAGAGACCCTTGAGTGGTAGAAGACGACCAGAGGGAATGAGAATTGATCAAGACTGGATTTATCTTTAATAGATATTTTTTGAAAGAACCTGCTTACTCAGAGCAACCAGTAGATGAAGATTTTAATAGATATCTGGACAACTACATGGAAAATGAGCTTGTACAGAAAATCAGAGCAACAACTCAAGGAGCTAAAGTGTAGATCAACGCACCGGCGAAGGAATACATGCAATGCCCTCTGATTCGAGGGAGCAACATGCCAGACAAGAACTACATTCTTAACTGCATTAACATGATTGCAAAGGTCAAAGGATACAAGATTGACAATCACGATCCTTACTATGCTAGAGTTAGAGATAGAATTTACGAGAACATGCAGATGACCTCTGACGCACAGAAGAAGAAGATGAAGTAGGGTAGCAGATGGTTTAGCTAAATTCTCATATTTTCTTTTTATCTGTTGTACTCTATCTTTTTATGTTCTGGTTCCCTATTTTGTAACCCGATATGAACTTTATCTGATATATATATATATATATATATATATATATATATTGAAGGGTTATATGATGACAATATCTTGTTGTACAGAACTCAAGTTATTACTTTTACTCGTTATAAATTATAACGAAAATTAAACCCTTCTGGCAATTTAAACCAGACAGCTCTTATTACTTTACTTAGGGTTATTTTGTAAAGTGTGGTTTCGACATCATCAAAATGGGGGAAATTGTTGGGAACCCTTCACAAAATTTCATTTTGATGATGTTCTTCCAAAACAAACTTAGATTTAATTTATGTCTCGCTTGCTAGACTCAACCTTCTTAATATGTAACAGATCACTATGCTATTAAAGTGAATGTAATAGAGAGCAAGCCTGCTTTTTTTATTTAGACCAGGTTGGCTGATGACTAATTTTAAAAGACTTAAATACTTTAGGTATTCTGTCCTATAAGAAGTCATTTGGTTAGATAGTCTTCTGGATATTCGAAGCAGACCAGCTCACCTGAAGGCTAGCAGAACAACTGATGAAGATCACTCAATCTGGTCAAAAATAGATTTCACCCAGTTATTGACATCATCTTTTGCAGCAAGTTTGGACCAGATCACCTTGCTGGCAGTGGACTTGATCTGGTTGACCAGACTAGCCTAGAAGAGTGAACCTGTCGCTTATAGATCACTGAGATGGAGACTTGGTAGAGATCCAGATATACAATATGTCATCTTGTATTTCACCTAGTCATCTGAGATTTATCTAAGTCATCTAGCATGCAAAGCGTCATCCAAATGTACTTAGAAAGAATCCTATCCTTATGCCACACGATCAGATCTTACGAAGATGGAAAACTAATAAAATCAGAGATCAAGAATGAAGGTGAATCAATCAAAGCTCAAAGAAAGGAAAGAGATCAATCAAAGCTATCTGCTTTCCATAATCAGAGAAGATTCAATCAACCATTTCTATAAAGCAAGATGATCAAATAAGGGATTCATATCTTTGATTGACAATCAACATTCATTTTCAGGCCAATCAACCTTAACGGTCAGAATTTCAAATTCTGCACCTATAAAAGCTTCTTACAAAATCTAGAGGAGTACAAAGGACTTACGAACCTACGCGCAATCTTACAAGCTATAACTCTCCCAAGAAATCTACTTTACCATTGAAGCATTCTACGAGAAGATTTCATAATCCAGATCGTGTTCAAGCCGTTCGTGATCGAAATCACACCAACCTCGATTCAAGTCTGTCTTATCGAGAAGAAGGAGGAAGATATCTTTGCTAGCTAGTAGTTTTCTAGTGGATTAACGTGAAGGTACCTTGTAGCAGATTTATCTGCAAGTTGTAAGTGACATGACCCATATTCGTGCACAAGTTTCTTTCTAGTTTTGACTGGAACTTTTGGCTCGTTCTCAGCGAGTATAAAGAAGAGAGTATCCTAAGTAGTGGATATCCGATCTAGTTTTGATTGGACCGTGGACGTAGGGGATTTCCCGAACCACGTAAAAAGAATTGTGTTCTTTACCTTATGCATTTTATTTTCAGTTTTTTATTCACTAACCCAACACTTGCATTCAAACTTGCATTGTTTTAATTAACCTCTTAATATATTTGGCTAAGTGTTTATCAAGGTTTTCTAATAAGAGCAACTCATTAAATCCACCATATTTTGCACACTACACTCTGTTGGATAACAAGATCACTCTTGCTATCTGCTTAGCGTAATTCACCAGAGAGACTATCTAGATAGATCACTAGTGAACCTGGTTAGTGATCTGGTTTATCATTCTTAGCAATCTCTTCCATGAGAAAGCTTAACCTCTCTAGTTAAATAGTCAAGTAAACTGAAAAGTTTGTATTTGGTGTATTCCCCCCCTCCAAACACACAACAAACCTCGCTCTTCCGGGACCAACAACGACAACTTATGATGTTATGTAGATGATACAACATGCTTACAGACTAAAAGATGAAGGGATGGATCTATCAAAGATCACCAAAACACAATTACAAGAGGCAGTGGAGAAGATGATGGTCATTCCCATGACCTATATTGGAAGAATGTTTCACATATCAACCCTTGCACCTGGATTCAAATTGTTGTTTGAATTTGTGCAAATGATCTTTATGATTCATTTTGGGTCCTATGACCAGGTCACCCCGACAAAAATGAGGATTTTAACAGCCATGGTACTAAACCTGAAAGTCAACTGGAGCAGAATTTTGTTTAACTTATTGGCAATGGAGGCCAGATTACTTGTGGTGACTAAGGATGACGTAGATTAGATTATTGAATTGGTGGTAAAGAGGAATCCGAGGCATTCCACCAAAATCAGTTACATTATTGATAAGTTGTTCACTTAACATGCTTGGAAGGGAGCAATTCCATTCAACACAGAATTTACTTTGCCTAAGGAGCAATACCAGCTCGAGATGTCATTACGCCTATCCCCTACCCTGTTCAACAAGGTCAAGAATGATGTACACATGAGGCATTTAATTGAGATGGGGAGCTCAAACCCTACCTGGGTAGCTCCATGCAAGGGAGAAGAGGAGAAGAGGGATCCCAAGGAAACGAAAGAGAAGAAGAAACCAGCGAAGAGAGCGAGCTCTTCCCAGACAGAAACTTCTTCTACTACGCAGCCTCACTAGAAGAGGAATCTCATGACCCAGATCAAGAGATTCTACAAGATGTGATGCCCGAATCAACCTATGACCCCTGGCAAGAGAAAGACTTCTCACCTGCCAGGACAACAACACCTTCTCTAGAAGTAGTTCAGTTGGAGAAAATAGTTGAAGAAGAAGAAGAGGAAGGAGTTGATGAGGAGACTGAGAAGAGGAAGTAGGCTGAAGAAGTAGTTCAATTGTTGGAAAATGAGGCTGATCACTCAGTTCTGCAAGATTTTCTAGTAATCCAGCTGACACCAGAGAGCTATGGTGCAGCTCGTCGTGTGAAGACATACCTTTTGATCAAAGACAGTGAGTACTATGTTCTTGATGCCCTACTTGCTGTCAGATCATTTGAGGAGTTGAAGATTGAGGAAGCAACTCTTCTGAGTATTTTTCAAGTAACTTCAGTTACTGAGATAAGAGAGACGTACCACCAGATGATACTTGTTATCGCCAAGCATGAAGCCAGACAACTGAAAATCAACCTAAAATCATTTTATGCCGATAAAATGGATTTCTTTGAGAGTGTACCTGACACAGATGATGAGGCAAAAGAGGAAGCCAGGGAAGAGCCATTTGCTCAACCTGATGTGGATAAGAATATGGAGGAACAAAGAGAAGTACATATTAACCAGCCCAGTACTTCTGGGGCACTAGATCAACAATCTACAGAACAGCCAAGTACATCATTAACACTAGCACAATAAAAACAGCCAGACCAAACTCAATCTACACAGGCAGAAGTAGCTCAACTCACAGTTGAACCAGAACAACCTTCCACAGCAACTGACCAGTCCATTTCTACACAAGATCAACCCACTGCTCAATCTGAGCAAGGAACAGCAGAGAAGCAGAAGCAGAAGCAGAAGGAGAAGAAGAAGAAGGCTCCAAGCGTTGTACTTGAGCCTGTGGTTGAAGAGCCTGTTGGCCAAGTGATAGGAGGAGATCCCACTGATAAATATGAGCAACAGAAACATTGAAGAAACATATTAGTTTTGTTGACTTGGAGGATCTGTTGGAGAGAGAGCCCAGGCCATTCACAAACGAGCAGGTAGATGATTTGATCAATTTGAGGATTCAGGATCATCTGGCAGCAACCTACAATGAGATTCAAGAAAGGGCCACCAAGTATTGACTGACTTCAACCAACATCAGAAGGAATACGTCAAAGATATGAAGAAAGTCTTGAAGAAGAGGATCAGAGTATTCTCAAAGGATTTAATGAAAGCATTGGATAATGATCAAGATGCAGCTGACACTGCAAAGGAAAAGGTGGACCAGCGATTAGAGAGCATCGATAAGAAATTTGAAGGTATTCACAAGTTTGTAACTGACCTTGCAGAGAAGGAGAAAGATTTGATCGATGAAGTTGTCAAACAACACACTACATCTCTGACAGCTGAGATCACTGAGTCTACATCGAGAGATCTACATTTGCAACTATATGCTTTTGAAAATGAACGATGCTTAGATATACTGGAGAAAAACTTGCCCCAAGCCTTGACTAATCTTGAGTTTTCTACACCAGATGAGATCAATCATCTATTTAAAAGGCTTGATGAAGCATAACAGCTTCAGAGAACATATGACAAAACATTGAGCACAATGAACAATCGCCTAGAAAATAAACTCAGCGCAATTAACTAAGTGTTGGGAACCCCGAAATATGTTGGTTTTGATGATAATCTTTCGAAACACACTTAGTCTTTACAGCTTTGATTGGTGTTAAATTGTTCTACATGTTAACAGATCACTAGGCATAAAGTGAATTCTGATAGAGAACAGATTAGGAGATGACTTAGCATGTAAAGGAATTATTCCTATAGAAGTCATTTCAATGATAGTCTAGGTTGAAGACTAAGATCTTTTTTTAAAGAGAAGAAATTGATCTGCTATGACAGTCACCGACCAGATCACCGACCAGATCGATGATCACAGCGAAGCACCAGATCGATAGAATCATCAAACCACCAGATGACATCACCCTGCACATCATATCCACTTGCCACGTCAATATTGAAGTCCATCCACTAAGGTTTGGAAAGAAGAATCCTTGATTGACACGAAGAAGGAAAGTAATCACTATCGATCTGCTTTCCATACTTAGAGGATTCAGTCAACGCTTCTACAAGGCAAGAGCAGATATGATGGACATCATTGATTGGCAATCTACTATTATCTCGCGCCAATCAACAAACAGCTAGAATTTCAAATTCAAAGCCTATATATATTTGGAGTTCAAAGTCTGAAGAGAGGAGTGCTACATCGACAAAAACATTCTCAAGCAATCAATCTCTGTGTCACACTAAAAGCTTCAAACTGTTTGTGATTCTAAATCACACCAACCCAACCTCGATTCAAGTCTGTCTTATCGAGAGAAAGGAGATCACCCTGCTAGTTAGTAGTTTTCTAGTGGTAACGTAGATGTAATATGTTGTAAAGGACACGACCATTACTTCGTGCATAAGTATCTTTCTAGTTTTGATTGATACTTGTGACTCGTTCTCCGCAAGTCTAAAGAAGAAGAGTATCCTAGTAGTGGATAATCTGATCTAGTTTTGATCAGACCTTGGACGTAGGGATTACCCAAACCACGTTAAACAACTGTGTCATTTATCTTTCTGCATATTTATATTCCGTTGTTTATTCATTCTAACCTTTGCACTATCATTTAAACTGCATCTCAATCAACCTGCTTTAACGATCTTGATTATTATTAAGGTTTTCTATATAAGAGCACCAACTAAGTCCACCATATTTCTGCACACACAATACTTTGAAAGTAATAAGATCACTCTTATTATTATCTAAGTATTTACACTAGAGAGCAACCTGTTTTGGATTGATCTGCTATCGATCTGTCGATCGATCTGGTCAGTCATCTGCCGAGCAATTTCTTCTATAAGAATAGCTTGAATTCTCTGATAATTAGCCAAGTAAACTGAAAAGTTTGTGTTTGGTGTATTCCCCCTCCCCATACACCAAACCTTGCTCTTTCAGGACCAACAAGTGGTATCAGAGCTTTGGTTCATAAGACCATTGTTTCTGTTTCACAGGGTTAATACCTGCGTGGTCAACTTGAATAGATCTAGGAATACCTACTTTCATTCACGTGCATACTATCTGCTATGGAATCTTCTGTTGTTAGGGCTTGTGAAGAATTCTCCATCCAAGGGTATAGAGAATGGAGTTTCAGAATCAAAACAGCACTCAAAGCCCATCACTATCTGATGTGGAAAGTAATAGAAGAAGGTCCACTACAAATTACTGAAGAAAAGACTGTAACTACTTCAACTGGAGTAATAACAAAGATAGTTCCTAAAGATCCAAGAAAGTACACTTCAGAGGAACGTCGCGAAGCCAATCTGGATGATTTTGCAAAAGGAATCATATCTAGCACAGTCAAAGGCGTACATCTGGCCAAAATCCAAGATCTGGATACTGCAAAAGAGATGTGGGAAGCCTTAAGAGACTTGTGTCTAGGATCTGAAGTCATGATTGAGAACAAGTTGTCACTTGCCTGCAACAAATACGATGAATTCAAAATGAAACCAGGCGAGATCATCGAACAAATGAAAATAAGGTTCACTGGAATCTTACTTGAGATATCAGCGTTCAAAAAGAACAAATATACTCAAAGAGAGAAAAACATGAAAATACTCAGAGCACTTCCACCTAGCTGGGAGATATACGCTGCAATGCAACCACTTCGTGCTGACTTCAATGAACTCCCCACAGAAGCTCTATTTGATCATCTTGAAGGCCATGAATGTGGCATTCAAAGAATTCGTGGACCAGATCATCTGTCCAAAAAGGCATAAAGCAACTCAAAGAAGGACAAAGAAGTAGCCTTCAAAGCGAAGAGCAAAACAGATGAACCTTCTGAATCTACTGCACTAGATGAAGAGAAGAGTTACGACAAACTGCTAAAAGAGTTTGCTATGATTACTAAACGTATGGAAAAGATGGAGATCAGATCGAAGAAATTCAAACGTTTCTACAAAGATAATAAAAACAAATTCTACAAGAAATGCGACAATGATCGATCTGATAACAAGGATGAAACTAAACAACAGATAAGTAAGTCCTCTAAAATATCCAACTCAACAGATTATACCTACTTTGGTTGTGGCAGAATAGGTCATTTCAAGACAGATTGTCCTGATCTGTCCAAAAGTCAAAGAGAAAAGTTAAGAGCAAAAAGAGATCGAAAACTCAAATATGAGCGCAAGGCCATGCTAGCTGAAGAAGAATCAAGCAACTCAAGTCATTTCTCAGATAGCACATCAGAGAATGATGAAGCATTCTATGCAAATGAAGAAGAAAGCTGAGATGAATGCTATATGGGATTAGACAATGGTCTGGATGAAGTCGAGGACCAGAAGACTGCAAGAAGAAAAAAGATAGCAAGAGGAACAATCTGGATAATCGATAGTGGATGTTTGAAACACATGACATGTAACAAGAACTTACTATCAGATTATGTTGAAAAGCCAGGACCACAAGTCACCTTTGGATGTAACTCAAAAGGATACACCAGAGGATATGGAAAAGTAGAGGTTGGCAAGACCACCATCTCAAATGTATCATATGTTGAGGGTCTTAGCCACAATCTGTTTTCGGTTAGTCAATTCTGTGCAAATGGTAATCAGATCATCTTTGATACTAACAATTGCTTTGTGAAGAATAAGGAAGGAGATGAGATACTCCTTACCGGAAAATTGCAGGACATGTTATATATTGTCCAGTGGACAGACCAGATCGAGACCTGCTTAGTTACTAAAACTGTATCTGAAACAAGCTGGTTATGGCACAAGAGATTGAGTCATCTAAATTTCAAGTCAATCAACAAGATTGCAAAAGAGAAATTGGTGGAAGGTACACCAGATCAAGTATATGACAAAGACCATATATGTAATGCTTGTCAAGCTGGAAAGCAGACCAGATCATCCTTTACAAGCAAAACAGCTCACTCAACATCAAGAATACTGGAGCTTTTGCATCTAGATCTGTTTGGACCAGTAAAACCACTAAGCGTAAATGGAAGAAAATTCACCTTAGTAATCATAGATGACTAGTCAAGGTTCACCTGGGTCATCTTTCTAGTAAAGAAGAAAGAGACACTAGCCAAACTGCCTGATTTCTACACAAGATCACCAAACAAAAGGAGGTGAGTATAGTTACTATCAGAACAGATTGCGGAACATAATTTCTCAACCAAAAGATTGAAGCATACTGCAATAAGATGGGGATCACTCATCAAACTTCAGCTGCTAGAACACCTCAACAGAATGGAGTTGTTGAAACGAGAAACAGATCACTAAAAGAAGCAGCCCGTACTATGCTAAATGCTACCAATCTACCCAAGAAATTCTGGGCAGAAGCTATTTACACAGCCTGCTATACTCAGAACAGATCATCAATTACACTCAGACATGAAAAGACACCATATGAGATCTGGAACAATAGAAAGCCTAAAATCTCTTACTTTCGCACTTTCGGTTGTTTGTGTTACATACATGTTGGTCCCGAAAGAGCAAGGTTTGGTGTATGGGGAGGGGGGGAGGGGAATACACCAAATATAAACTTTTCAGTTTACTTGACAAATTATCAGAGAGTTCAAGCTATTCTGTATAAGAATTTGCTTCGGCAGATGACTAAACAGATTGAAACACAGATCGATACCAGTTTAGTCCAAACAGATTGCTCTCTTAGTGAAAACACTTAGTTAATAATAAGAGTGATCTTATTACTTTCTGAGTGTTGTGAGTGCGGAAAATAGGTGGATTTAATGAGTGCTCTTATTTAGAAAACCTTAGGAATTATTCCGATTGTTAAGCAGATTGATTGAGATGCAGATGATAGTGCAGATGGTTAGAATAATAAACAACTGAAAGTAAAAATGCAAGAATGTAAAGAACACAGTTGTTTAACATGGTTCGGGAAATCCCTACGTCCACGATCTGGTCAAAACTAGACCAGATTATCCACTACTAGGATACTATGTTTGTTTATACTCGTGGAGAACGAGTCACAAGTATCAATCAAAACTAGAGAGATACCTATGCACGAAATAAGGGTCGTGTCCCTTTACAACAGATTACCTCTACGTTACCACTATAAACCTACTAGCTAGCAAGGTGATTTGGCTCCTCTCGATAAGACAGACTTGAATCGAGGTTGATTGGTGTGATGTAGAATCACAAATCTCTTGAAGCTCTAAGTCTGGATCAAGATAGATAGCTTGTGAGTAATTTGGTAGTATAGCTCGCGCGTGTTGTAACCTATTCCAGACCATGGCTCCAATTATATATAGGCATTGAATTTAAAATCCTAGCCGTTTGTTGATTGGCGTGAGATTGATTGTTGATTGCCAATCAATGATATCCATCATATCTGTTCTTGCCATGTAGAGAATGTTGACTCAATCTTTAAGTTATAGAAAGCAGATTGCCAACGGCTTCTTTCCTTCTATGTGTTAACCGAAGATTCTCTTTCCAATCCCTATTGGATGGACTTCAATTTTGACGTGGCAAGATTGTATGATGTGTAGGATGATGTCATCTGGTGGTTTGATGACTCTATCGATCTGGTGCTTCGCTGTAACTATCGATCTGGTCATCGATCTGGTCGCTGTCTGTTACAGCAGATCGATTCCTTCTTGGCTTGAAATCTTGGCCTTCATCCTATACTGTTTATAGAAATGACTTCTAAAGGAATAATTCCCTTACATGACAAGTCATCTTCTAATCTGTTCTCTAACACAATTCACTTTAAGTGTAGTGATCTGTTTTACACGTGGAACAGCTTAATACAAGAATTACTAAGTGTGTTTCGAGAGATCATCATCAAAACCAAAAGAAATACTTAAAGGTTCCCAACAATTTCCCCCTTTTTGATGATGTCGAAACCACACTTTACATGAATGTGCTAATAACTTAGAGTGATCTGGTTTGATGACCAGATTGATTATATTTTCGTTATTAGGTTATAACAATTTAAAACAGTTTATATATGTTCTGGACAATTAGAGATTGTCATCAGAAACTCAATGAACTTCCATAGATAAGGCATAATCAGATTACAGTTCATCAAGTCAAAAATAGGAATTACAGATCATAATGGTATGAGAAAATATAACTATCTGCTCTTCCTTCTCTCCTCTTGTTGTTTCTTCATCTTCGCCCTTGTTTCATCAGAGATCAATTGCACGCTCTCATAGACACCTTCCCTCACCCTTATATAGTCAGGGTCTTCAGCATCAACCTTATACCCTCTGTTCTCCACGAGCTGATTTATAAAGGTGAGCAGAAAGGTCTTGTCTGGTAGATCAGTCCCTGGAATGGTTGGGCAGGTTCTGAACTCTTTCTCTGGGGCAGTTATCTGAATCTTAGCCTTTGTTGCTGCTTCTCTTATACTTTCAACCAAGTCCCTTGCATCATTCAGATCCAGATAGCGGTTAAAGGCCTCATTGGGAGTCCCCTCGCAGTATGCAGGCTCTCTTAGAAAGTAGCGGCACATGATAAAAGCATTTTTAAGTCCTTCCCACCCATCCTTTAAATGATCTGGGACCCAGTTGGTCTCTTTTGTTGTTCTGATGGGAGCAGAAGGCTAACCAAATCCAGATTTCTTCTTTTTCTTTAGGGGTTGGGAGTGACTTGATCTGCTGGAGAAAGAGATGGACACCTTCTGGGCTTGAATAGTTGGTGGACTGGGTTGGTCTGGTGTTGGTGCTGTTGTTGGTGCAATCTGTTGCTCGGCAGATTGCAACTTCCCTTTCGTGGCTGCTGCCTTCTTTCTCTTCCCAGACCCTTCCCCCTTTTCGACATCATCAACAATCATATTGATGAGTGCCCTGAGGGAAGTGGTCTCTTCTTTCATCGCTTTAGCTTCCTTGTCTGCTTCGATCTTATGAGTAAGCAGTGATGTGATGTTGAGATTGGCATCATCAATCTGCTTTTGGAAGGATGTCTTAACGTTGTTCATTTCAGCTGTGTAGATCTCTAGGTCTTCCTGGACGATCCCAAAGTCGTTGAAGTATGTTTCAATCATTGTTTTCATAGGATAGCGCAGGTCGCTTAACTTTCTTTCAACAAAATCCTTCCCATCTGCTTCAAATCTTCGGAACATGGCTCTTGTTTCTGAGTTGGCAGCTTTGATTACATCACCAGCAATGCCATCAGTCTGTTCCTTGACAATTGCATGGACCATGTCCTTCTCTTTTAGTGCAAAATCAGTCACAATTTTGTACATCTCCTTGACCTTAAGCTCCATCGTGTAAAGAGTCTGATCGATCTGTGCCTTTCTCTCTTCTGCAGCAGATCGATCGTCATCCATCTTTTTGCTTAACTCTTCGAGCTTCAATCGGCATACCCTTCTCAGCTCAGTATCTACCTGGTCCACATGTGACATCAAATGATTGTTGAAGTCTATAAGAATTTGAATGGCCTGGTCTTGAACTGTGGTAAGGGTCCCGTACATGTACTTATCGACCTTGTAGGAGATGAGGTCCCTCACTTGAGCATTGGACAGTGATTGATGCTGGGTCATCAATATGTCCTCCAAAGTGGTCATCTCCACAAAGTCCTCCATTGTGGCTGCGACAGCAGGGGTATAAATGTCGTTAGTCTGTATACCTCCCACCCTCTGTCCAGCAGGCTCATCCTCCTCTCTTGGAGCACTAACCACTGCAATTGGAATTTTGGTTTTCGTGGCTGGTTCCCCTTCAGCCTGTGCAGTGGTCTGCTCTCCAGCATCAACCATGTGTTGATGTGGTTCTGGCTCAGTCATTGCTGCACCCGATTGGTGAGCCTCAGATGGTTCAGTTTCAATTCTTGCTTCCTCAACAACTTCTTCAATACTGTCATAAAACTCCAGCATGTTTGCTTTCTCATATGCAGATCGCAGGTCGATCTGGAGTTCATCGGATTCAAATTTTGACATACCAAGGATATCTGATTTGTATGTCTCTCTTAGATCAGCGATAGAAGAAGCTGTGAATATTTTGAGTAGGGTGATCTCTTCGATTTTTAGTGCGTGTATGGATCTGGTTCTGAGAAGGGAATCAAGGACATAGAACTCTTTGTCCTTGATGAGCAGTAGGAATTTTAGGCGTTTGGCTGCTTCATATGTTTCTGGGGTGAGCTGTATCCCAGGAAAAGTTCGAAGAACATAGTGATCTGCCTCTGTTTCAAGCATTTTTACCACTGTCTCTGACTTCTTTAATTCCTCCTCCTCATCAGTGGATTCCTCCTCTCCCTCGATCTCTTCATCGATCTGCTCTAGGTGTTCTGCAGATGATGGACTTGCAGTATGGGCGGGGGAAAAATCCTTGACCTGGTCTGGGTCCAAGGATGAAATGGGAGCCACATCCTCTGGTGGTCCAGCAACCAACATGTCTTCCACCTCAACCTCCTGTTGAGGGACTGGTGGTTCAGTAACATCAGGTTCTGTAGCCTGGACTTCATCTGCTAGTTTCTAAAGTCGTCTACGTTTAGGTTTGGGTGGCTGGGCTGCTGTGGAAGCATCAGTATCAACGGAGCTTGCCCTCCTTGTAACTCTCTTGGTGGGGGTCCTCTCCGATGGTTTTTCTTTTGTTGTCTTGGTTTTTGTAGATTTTTCTGCTGGGCCAGATGGTGGGATCCAGATGGGGTTAGAGCTACCCATCTCAGTCAGCGCGTTTGCAACCACTGGGTCAGTCACCCTTGCAAGTAAGTTAGCAGAAATGCCCATTGACATTTCGATCTGATGCTGGTCTTTTGGAAAGTGTAGTCTGGTGTTGAAATCTACGAGGTTATCCCACTGGTGTTGTGGAAAGAAGGACTCCAGCATGAAGCTGATTTTTGGTGGAGTGCCTTAAGCTGCTCCTCTTCACCTCGATCCCGGGTTTTCCTCCTTTTACAAACATAATCATCTTGGCCTCCTTAGCCAAGAGGTCAAATAATATCCTGCTCCAGTTAACCGGTAGGTTAAGGACGATGGCAGCCAGGATCTTGAATTTCTCTGGGGTAACCTGGTCATAAGACCCATTGTGGTTCAAGAATATTCACTGTACGAATTCAAACAGGATCCTGAATTCTGGTAAACATCTTGTTCATATATCAGATAGGTACTATCATCACTATCTCCACCGCCTCCTGAAGATGTTCTTCGGTCAGTTCCGCAAGGTTGAGACCTTCATCTTTCAACTTATAAACATCATTGATAATGTTTATTACGTTGTATGTGGTGTTGCTGATGGTGTTTCCTTTGCTTACTCTGATCGTTGCTTCGTGTCCACCCTTCTCTCCCTGCCATGAGAGATAGAATGCGGCGACTTCTTTAGGCAAGAAGTGGACAGGATGAGAAGTGATGATATTGTGAAATCCTACAAGGAAATCAAAAGAACATATGTGAGCACTATCCTTCCATCAATGAAGTATTAGTGCTCAATAGCAGTTCACATAATATAACCATTTAAAAACACAGTACAAGTGAACATATACATGCAATTGATAAAGACAATTTTCAATACAAGTTCGAGAAATTGCATAACATGCATGATATAGAGCAGTTCAGGATAGAAACAACTCATAAATATTGAACCTTTGCTGCGTCTAACAAGGTCGAATGCGTTGTCCAGTTTATGAAACCCGAAGGTATCAAGTACTGCGAAAAAGTCTTGATGGATATATGGTTTCAGGAAGTTCACTTGCTTAAGAAATTGCGAAGATTTGGGTGCCATTTTAGTAAAACAGAGTGATTTGTGAAGATTTGAGAAGGTTTGCAAGAGAGAAATTTTTGCTAAGAGTTGAAGGAAGAAGAACGGTGAATGTGAGTGATAGATGAACCGCCTTATCAAATGTATATATATAGGTAGATAAGCTATAAGAAAGTGTAATATTTTAATTGATTTACTTCCTTTTTTCAGCTTTTTCCCGCCTCTTGAGTTATAGACTTAAGGTCTACTCTCTTCTCTTTTTCTGCGTTTGATACACGCGCTTTGATCTAATGGTAGTAGTGAGGCGCGTTGATTTTGTAGCTGTCACTTTTCTTCCTTTTTCTTGAATAGGTAAATATCTCCTCGATCACGTTTCCCAAACACTGTACTAATCATCAAAAATAAAAGATTTGGTATATATATATGTCAGTAATTAGATATATATACTATGATTAGGTTGATATGGTCGCCGTATATTGTTGACTTTTCCCCCTTAACCAAGTAGTGGGAATTTTAATAAAAGATTTAATTAATATCCACGTGGTATCAAGTGATCTGGTCCAAATCGATCTCCCAATTAACAAACTGTTGTTAATAACATCGATCTGTTTATGCCACTCTCGAGTTTTTGGGCATAATTTTGTTTGATGATCTGTTAATAATTCCCGGTTGGAATTTTAAACAATCTGATCATCAATCTTCTATTTTGATGATCTGGTGTCAATTCCCAGTTGGAATTTTACATGGCCTGCTTTTATCAATCTAGACTTAGTCCATCTGGTTCTAATTCCTTGTTGGAACATGTTGATCTTGTATCTATTTCCAGTTGGAATTTTATACGATCTGCTCTAAAATTATCTGGTCCTTTCTTCCAAATTCAATAGTCCTAATTTACCACAAAGCATCTTGAACCTTTCTTCTGGTAATGCTTTAGTGAGAATGTCGGCTCTCTGTACTTCAGTGTGTATTTTCTCAATCTGTACATGTTTTCTTTCAACATGATCTCTTATAAAATGATGTCTCACGTCCACATGTTTGCATCTGGTATGTAAGACAGGATTCTGTGTGATAGCTATAGCACTTGAGCTATCACAGAAGATAGGTATCTCCTTGACATCAATCTCATAGTCTTTAAGCTGTTGTTTTAACCACAATATTTGTGCACAACAACTTCCAGCTGCCATATATTCTGCCTATGTGGTTGATGTGGCAACAAATGTTTGTTTCTTTGAGAACCAAGAGACCAGTTTGCTTCCTAGAAACTGACATGTACCAGAAGTTGACTTTCTGTCCAACTTGCATCCAGCATAATCTGAATCTGTGTATCCAGTTAGCTCAAAGTTGTCTTCACATGGGTACCATAATCCTACATGGGCTGTTCCCTTAAGATATCTTAATATCTTCTTAGTTGCTTCCATGTGAGACTCTTTGGGATTTGCTTGATATCTTGCACATACACCTACTACAAATGTGATGTCAGGTCGACTAGTAGTTAGGTATAGTAATGACCCTATGATCCCTCTATATTGAGTGATGTTAGCTGGTTTTCCTTCTGGATCATGATCAATTTTCCCATTGGTCTGCATTGGGATTTTCACTAGATTACTATCTTTAAGCCCAAATTTAGTCAGCAGATCGTTGATGTATTTGGTTTGATTAATGAAGATGCCATCTGGTTCCTGCTTGACCTGCAAACCTAGAAAGAAACTCATCTCCCCCATCATGGACATTTGATACTTATTTTTCATAAGTTCAGCAAATTTGTCACATAAATAGGTGGATTGAGATCCAAAGATGATATCATCTACATAGATCTGTACTAAGAGGATATTTTCTTTGACTTTAATGATGAATAAAGTCTTGTCAACTAATCCTCTTCTGAATCTAGAATCTAGTAGAAATGTTGATAATGTCTCATACCAAGCTCTAGGGGCTTGTTTAAGACCATAGACTGCCTTTGCCAGTCTGTATACTTTCTGGTTTGGATCTGCTTCTTCAAATCCAGGTGGCTGTTCCACATAGACTTCTTCTTCAAGAATACCATTTAGGAAGGCACTTTTGACATCCATCTGGTATACCTTGAACCGTTTGTGTGTAGCATATGCTAGGAATAGCCTTATTGCTTCTAGTCTGGCTACGGGAGCAAAAGTTTCATCAAAATCAATGCCTTCTTGTTGATTATAGCCTTTAGCTACTAATCTGGCTTTGTTTCTGACTACTTCACCGTTTTCATCCCGTTTATTTTTGAACACCCATTTTACACCAATCACACCTTGGTGTTTGGGTCTGTCCACGAGATACCAGACCTCATTCCTTTTGAACTCATTGAGTTCTTCTTGCATTGCTGTTATCCAATCTGCATCTTGTAGAGCTTCATGAGCATTAGCTGGTTCAATGCGAGATAGATAACAACTCAGCAAAGCACTTTCTCCATGCATTCTTCTAGTTTTCACACGATCTGATGGGTTCCCAACGATCTGTTCTGGTGGATGATCTTGTATCCATCTCCTTCTCCTGGTCATCTCTTCATCGGATATCTCAGGATCCGGTTGATCTGTTGGTTCCTCAAATTCAGGGTGTGATGTAGAAGATGGTTGGAATGGATTCTCGTTAGAGTTTTCTTCTGGATTTGGACTTTCAGAATGATTATCTTCTGCAATGACTGTTTCATTGCTTGATGATCTGTTTTCATCCAGATCTTGTTGAGTTGTTCCCCCTTGCTGTATGATCTCTTCAGCAATAGGTGGAGTATTACTTTCTTCATCTTCTCCCTTTGAATTCCATATAAGAATGTCTTCTATCAGAATATCATTTAGTTTTCTAGTAGTCATCTGGTTATCAGTCTGTGTTTCATCCTGTGACCTGTACTCAACAATGGACTCATCAAAAACAACATGAGGTGTTACCTCCACAACATGAGAGTTCTTATTGTAGACTCGATATGCTTTACTAACATCAGAATATCCTAAGAATATTCCAGGGTCAGTCTTGCTATCAAAAGTCTTCAATTGAGATTTCCCATTATTATGTATGTAACACAAACACCCAAAAGTACGAAAGTAAGAGATCTTAGGCTTCTGTTGTTCCAAATCTCATATGGTGTCTTTCCATGTCTGAGTGTGATGGATGATCTGTTTTGAGTATAGCAGGCTGTGTAAATAGCTTCTGCCTAGAACTTCTTTGGTAGATTGGTTGCATTGAGCATTGTGCGAGCTGCCTCTTTTAGTGATCTGTTTCTCCTTTCAACAACTCCATTCTGTTGAGGAGTTCGAGCAGCAGATGTTTGATGAGTGATCCCCATCTTGTTGCAGTATGCTTCAATCTTTTGGTTGAGAAATTATGTTCCTCGATCTGTTCTGATAGAGGTTATACTTATCTCCTTCTGTTTGGTGATCTTGCGTAGAAAGTCAGGGAGTTTGTCTAGAGTCTCTTTCTTCTTTAGCAAAAAGATGACCCAAGTGAATCTTGATTAATCATCTATGATTACTAAGGTGTATTTTCTCCCATTTATACTTAGAGGTTTGACTGGACCAAACAGATCTAGATGCAAGAGCTCTAGTATTCTTGATGTTGAGTGAGCTGTTTTGCTTGTAAAAGATGATTTGGTCTGCTTTCCAGCTTGACAGGCTTCACATATATGATCTTTATCATATACCTGATCTGGTAGACCTTCCACTAATCTTTCTTTGGCAATCTTGTTGATTGACTTGAAGTTTAGGTGGTTTAATCTCTTATGCCATAACCAGCTGGTTTCTGATACAGTCTTAGTGACTAAACAGGTCTCGATCTGGTTTATCCACTGGAGAATGTATAATCTATCCTGCAGTCTACCGGTAAGGAGTATTTCATCTCCTTCCTTATTCTTCACCAGACAGTTATTAGTATAAAAAACAATCTGATTACCGTTAGCATAAAACTGACTTACAGAAAACAGATTGTGGCTAAGACCCTCAACATATGAAACATTTGAAATGGTGGTCTTGCCAACTTTGATGTTTCCATATCCTCTGGTGTAACATTTTGAGTTACAACCAAAGGTGACCTGTGGTCCTGGCTTTTCTATGTAATCTGATAGTAGGTTCTTGTCACATGTCATGTGTTTTGAACATCCACTATCTATTATACAGATTGCTCCTCTAGCTATCTTGTTCCTTCTTGCAGTCCTTTGATCCTGCAATTAATCAAACTTAGCTACCCTTCAACATTTGGGTGCTTGATTATTAGCAAATGTTCCTTTTCGAATCCAGAACATTTTGGGGTTAGGAACAGAAATATAACAGGTAATGATGTTCCCATCATTATCAACTTTAGATTGAGAGTGAATTTCAGATGGATGAAATCTTTCTATTTCATCATTCTTCAAATTCTTCTTACTAGAAATTGCCCTGTTGACAATTTTTGTCCTGTTGACATTTACTTTTTGAGTATGGTCTGTTTCTATGTAACGAGCTGGTTGACCCTTTGTTTGATGATATTGTCTGTTCCTGGCCTCTTTTATTATCATCTTTTGTGGATGACCGTTCTTGTTCTTCAAGTCTTTTACTTGATCTGGTATTTGCTTCCTTTCTGGTACAAAGCTTATGGTTCCAGAAGACTTTTCTGAGTGACCTGGATACCCTAATCCAGATGTGCCTTTTTGTTGCATATTGATTAGCAGTTTAGCACGTTCATCACTTTTGTAGATCATTTCTTTGCCTTTCTTGATCTTCTCTTCAGCAATATTGTTTCTTGTAATAAGATCCTTCACTTTTGAATTCAATGAATGAATCTCACTGTCTTTTCTCTTGATCTGTTCTTCCAGATCTTTTATTTTAGCAACAAATTGAGTGTTTGATGTACTCAGTATATCTTCAGATTTCTTCAATCTGTCATTTTCTTCAACAACTTCTCTGAAGAGTCTCTTGATACTCAAATAACTTTTGAACATTTCATTGACTTCATCCCATGAGTATTCAGCTTGATCTTCTGTCTCCTGTTCCAGATCAATATCATTTGAGGAGGTAGAGTTGCAAGAATTTACCTCAAATTCATCCGTACCGTTGTCTAGTCCCACATAGCATTCATCCCAGCCTTCTTCATCATTGGCAAAGAATGCTTCATCATTCTCTGATGAGCTGTCTGAAAAATGACTCGAGCTGCTTGAATCTTGTTCAACTATCATAGCCTTGAGCTCGTATTTGAGTTTACGATCTCTTTTTGCTCTTAACTCTTCTCTTTGGTTTTTGGACAGATCAGAGCAGTCTGTTTTGAAGTGACCTGTTCTGCCACAACCAAAGCATGTGTAATCTGTAGAGTTAGATATTTTAGAGATTTTACCAGTCTGCTGTTTTGATTCTTCCTTGCTATCAGATCGATCATTGTCACGTTTCTTGTAGAAAATTTTCTTGTTATCTTTGTAGAAGCGTCTGTATTTCTTCGATCTGATCTCCATCTTGTCCATACGTTTGGCGATCATTGCAAACTCTTTTAACAGTTTGTCATAACCTTTCTCCTCATCTGGCAGTGAGGGTTCAGAAGGTTCATCTGGTTTGCTCTTTGCTTTGAAGGCTACTTCTTTATCCTTCTTAGAGCTGCTTTCTGCCCTTCTGGACAGATGATCTGGTCCTCGAATTCTTTGAATGTCACATTCATGACCTTCAAGGTGATCAAATAATGCTTCTGTAGACAGATCATTGAAATTTGCACGGAGAGGTTGCATTGCAGCATAGATCTCCCAGCTAGGTGGAAGTGCTCTGAGAACTTTCATATTCTTCTCCCTTTGAGTATATGTTGGGTCCCGGGAGAGCAGGTGTGGTGTATGGGGGGGGGGGAATACACCACAATCCAACTTTTTGCGTTTGGCTGTTTGAACAGCAGGTTGAGAATCAGCTTGCTGTTGATACCAGAACAGCTCGCTGTTAATAGCAGTCGATCTCCTCTATTGTAGAGAGAGTTCTAGCTGCTCAAGAAAGTTCTCAACACAGAGCGTGAGTAATCTGTTAAGGAGCAGATAGACTGGCAGCTAGCTGGAGCGTACCAGATGATCTGTCCAAACACAGATCGTGTGCGGAAGCTGTGTGTATGTTGGTTGCTCTTACACTTAGAAAATATATTTTGTTTATACCGAGTGTTCTTTATGAAGTTGATTCAAATGCACAGCTTGCTGTTGGGTAACAGCTCGCTGGTGAAATGATAAACAAGGAATCAAACTAATGCAATGCAAAATATAAAGGAACACACAATATTTAACGTGGTTCGGGAAACCCCCTACGTCCACGATCGATCAAAGCTAGATCGATGAATCCCTTAACCTTGGATCCCTCGCTTATTTATCCTCGTTGAGTACGAGCCAAAACTCGCTTATTTATCCTCGTTGAGTACGAGATTACAACTCTCTTGTTTAAACTCGTCGAGTACGAGATCTGGGTTCGGTTTTATAATCGTTCTTCCTCCGAGCTTTTGGCTATGGAGGAAACTAGAACTATGGGCTTTGTAGGCTCAAAACTTAATGTAAGTTCTAGCGGGTTTATCTTCAGAATAATGGTGATCTCTCTCTAATTTACAACACTCAAGGATGTATATAATCTATATCTAGTGTTGAATAAATCAGTGGAAAACTGGAGAGAATCTTGTAGCGTTGTAGCTTTTTCTGGGCAATATCACGAACACTAGAGCTCCATTTCTGAAGAGGGCTTGAAGTATATATATAGGCATATTTTGAATTATAGCCGTTGGAAGTCTTTGCAGCTTTTGCAGTAAGCATTAAATGCTCTTTTGACCGTTGACTGCTGACTGTACTTCTAGCCGTTGGAGTTTGTCCTACGTGGATGTTGACGTGGCATAGGACAGGTAGCTTATCAATTTAGGTAGATTATAGCTTCCTCCAACTGGGATGAGCAGCTCGCTGTCCATCTCACTATGCACAGCTAGCTATCTTTCTAATGATCTTCTTATGCACAGCTAGCTGTCCTTCTTTCTTCTCACAATGCAGCTTGATGTCAACCTGTTTGATACAAGGTTGATTCTCTCTCGCTGCTTCATGTTGATCTGTCCATCGATCTGTCCTTGGTAAGAATGCTGGCATGCTGTGCGATAAATAGGATGCTATAAAAACTAAGTCTTGATAGATCAGGTTAGTCCTATGAACAGATCATTACATCGATCTGTTCTCACATTTTGACTTAACCTGCTACATAACAAGGTCGATCTTTATAGCACAGATCGTTAATTTAATCTAGCCTTACAGGTTGATCTCCCTTCTAATAGATAGACAAAATAAGATCAAGCTCTAAGACACAGGTTGTAAACTCAACCTGATCTTACATGTTAGCTGATCTACTATTGAGAACACAGATGGTTCCTATGGACACGATCTGTCTTTCATCGATCTGTCCTTACACTTAACCATCTGTTGTCTATCTAATCTAGACACAAATAAAGATAAATAATTAAGCATCAATAAACATTAAAGCGTAAGCACAATTTAATATCATGCATATATAATATGGTTTCGCATCATCAAAACATATAAATAATGATTTCTACAAGTATCAAAAAGGTTCCCAACAGTATATTTGTTCTTATTAAATGCAGATATCTCAAGAAGAATTCCAGTGAATGTCATCTTCATTTGTTCAATGGTCTCCTCTGGTTTCATCTTGAATTCATCATATTTGTTGCAGGCTAAAGACAGCTTGTTCTCAATCATAACTTCAGATCCTAGACACAAGTCTCGTAGGGCTCCCCACATCTCTTTGGCAGTATCCAAATCTTGGATTTTGGCCAGATGTACCCCTTTGACTGTGCTAGATATGATTCTTTTGGCAAAATCATCCAGATTTGCTTCGCGTCTTTCTTCTGCAGTGTATTTTCTTGGATCTTTGGGAACTATTTTTGTAGTTACACTAGTTGCATTGGTTACTGTCACTTCTTCAGTGATCTGTAGTGGACCTTCTTCAATGACTTTCCACATCAGATAGTGATGGGCTTTGAGTGCCATCATGATTCTGAAACTCCATTCTCTATACCCCTGAATTGAGAATTCTTCGCAAGCCCTGACAATAGATGATTCCATAGCAAATAGTATGCTCGTGAATGAAAGAAGGTTTTCCTAGATCTATTCAAGTTGACCACGCAGGTATTAACCTGGTGAAACAAAAACAATGGTTGTATGAACCACTACTCTGATACCACTTGTTGGTCCCGAACGAGCAAGGTTTGGTGTATGGGCGGGGGGAATACACCAAATACAAACTTTTCAGTTTACTTGACAAATTATCAGAGAGTTCAAGCTATTCTGTATAAGAATTTGCTTCAGTAGATGACTAAACAGATTGAAACACAGATCGATACCAGTTTAGTCCAAACAGATTGCTCTCTTAGTGAAAACACTTAGTTAATAATAAGAGTGATCTTATTACTTTCTTAGTGTTGTGAGTGCGGAAAATAGGTGGTCTTAATGAGTGCTCTTATTTAGAAAACCTTAGGAATTATTCCGATTGTTAAGCAGATTAATTGAGATGCAGATGATAGTGCAGATGTTTAGAAGAATAAACAACTGAAAGTAAAAATGCAAGAATGTAAAGAACACAGTTGTTTAACGTGGTTCGGGAAATCCCTACGTCCACGATCTGGTCAAAACTAGACCAGATTATCCACTACTAGGATACTCTGTTTGTTTATACTCGTGGAGAACGAGTCACAAGTATCAATCAAAACTAGAGAGATACCTATGCACGAAATAAGGGTCGTGTCCCTTTACAACACATTACCTCTACGTTACCACTAGAAACCAACTAGCTAGCAAGGTGATCTGGCTCCTCTCGATAAGACAGACTTGAATCGAGGTTGATAGGTGTGATGTAGAATCACAAATCTCTTGAAGCTCTAAGTCTAGATCAAGATAGATAGCTTGAGAGTAATTTGATAGTATAGCTCGCGCGTGTTGTAACCTATTCCAGACCATGGCTCCAATTATATATAGGCATTGAATTTAAAATTCTAGCCGTTTGTTGATTGGCGTGAGATTGATTGTTGATTGCCAATCAATCATATCCATCATATCTGTTCTTGCCATGTAGAGAATGTTGACTCAATCTTTAAGTTATAGAAAGCAGATTGCTAACGGCTTCTTTCCTTCTATGTGTTAACCGAAGATTCTCTTTCCAATCCCTATTGGATGGACTTCAATTTTGACGTGGCAAGATTGTATGATGTGTAGGATGATGTCATCTGGTGGTTTGATGACTCTATCGATCTGGTGCTTCGCTGTAACTATCGATCTGGTCATCGATCTGGTCACTGTCTGTTACAGCAGATCGATTCCTTCTTGGCTTGAAATCTTGGTCTTCATCCTATACTGTTTAACCTAACCATTGTTCAAACAGAAAGTGTTTAACCTAACCATTGTTCAAACAGAAAGTGTTTAACCAGTGTTCAAACAGAAAGTGTTTAACCAATGTTCAAATAGAAAGTGTTTAACCAATGCTCAACCAGAAAGTTGTTCAACCAGAAAGGGCTTAACCAGAAGACTCCAACCAAACAGAAAGGGTTGAACTAACCAGACAGATATGGCAACAGATCGAGAGAGCTATCATAACCACCAGATGACACTTTCCCACTCATCATATCCACTTACCATGTTAGTATCAAAGCCTATCCATTTGAGAATTGGAAGGAGAATCCCTGAGTGACATGAAGAAGGAAAGTAATCACAATTGATCTGCTTTCCACACATAGAAGATTCAGTCAACAACTCTACAAGGAAAGAAGAGATATGATGTAAAACTCTAAATTGGCAATCTACAATCAAATCACGCCAATCAACAAACGGCTAGAATTTCAAATTCAAAGCTTATATATGTTTGGAGTTTTAAAGTCTGACACACAAGCGCTACATTGAAAACATTCTCAAGCAATCCTATCTCACGTCAGACAAAAGCTTCAAACCGTTCGTGATCGCAATCACAGCTCGATTCAAGTCTGTCTTATCGAGAGAAGAAGAAGATCTTTACTAGCTAGTAGCTTTCTAGTGGATTAACGTGAAGATATCCTGTTTACAGTAGTTTTGTGTAAGTTGTAAAGGGACACGACCCTTATTCATGCATAAGTTTCAATCTAGTTGTACTTGGAACTTGTGGCTCGTTCTCAGCGAGTATAAATAAGAGAGTATCCTAGTAGTGGATATCTAATCCAGTTTTGATTAGACCGTGGACGTAGGGGTTTTCCCGAACCACGTAAAAATAACTGTGTTATTTACTTTCTGCATTTACATTCCAGTTGTTTATTCACTACCTGTCACTCTCATACAAACTGCATTCTTAATCAATTCTCTAATTACTCGATTAATCCTTAAAAGGTTTTCTAAACAAAGAGCACCGACTAAATCCACCATTATTCCGCACACAATACACTGTTGAAAATAAGATTACTCTTACTTTCTGCTTTGTACCACTCACTAGAGAGACTCTGCTTGGACAGAACAAGATTGATTCGAAAATCGATCTGGTCTGACACCTTGAGCATTCTGAAATACAGAAAGCTTGAAACTCTCTCATTAAACAGTCAAGTAAACTGAAAAGTTTGTATTTGGTGTATTCCCCCCCCCATACACCAAACATTGCTCTTTCGGGACCAACAAGTGGTATCAGAGCAGTGGTTCAAACGACCATTGTTTTGTTTCACAGGGATAAAACCTGCGTGGTCAACTTGAATAGATCTAGGAAAACCTTTTTTTCACGTGCATACTATCTGCTATGGAGTCATCTGTCATCAGGGCATGCGAAGAATTCTCCATCCAAGGTTACAGATAGTGGAGCTTCAGAATCAAGATGTGCCTCAAAGCTCATCACTGCTTGATGTGGAAAGTAATTGAAGAAGGACCGTTAGCCATTACAGAAGAAACAACTCGCATCACTGAAACAGGAGTTGTCAAAGAAGCTGTATTAAAAGATCCCAGAAAGTACACCTCTGAAGAAAGAAGAGAATCAAATCTAGATGATTTTGCCAAAGGAGTTATTTCCAGTACTGTAAAAGGAGTCCATCTGGCTAAGATCCAAGATCTTGATACATCCAAAGAAATGTGGGAAGCTTTGAGAGATCTCAGTCTAGGTTCGAAAGCAATGATTGAGAACAAGCTGTCTCTAGCATGTAACAAGTTTGATGAATTCAAAATGAAACCTGGAGAAACCATCGAGCAAATGAAGAACAGGTTCATTGAAGTATTACTTGAAGTTTCTACCTTCAACAAAAACAAATACACACAAAGAGAAAAGAATCTCAAGATTCTTAGAGCACTTCCACCGAGCTGGGAAATCTACTCAGCAATGCAACCACTACGTGCTGACTTTAACGATCTGTCCGTGGAACCTCTATTTGACCATCTGGCTATTCACGAATGTGACATCAGAAAGATACATGGACCAGATCATTCCTCCAGCAAGAAGAACGAGAACAACTAAAATAAAGAGAAAGAGACTGCCTTCAAAGCGAAGTGCAAAGCAGATGAATCAGAACTATCTGCCTCACCAGTAGAAGGAGGATATGACAAACTACTCAAGGAATTCTCAATGATTTCCAAGAGAATGGACAAGATGGAAGTCAGATCTAGAAAATATCGAAGGTTCTACAAAGACAACAAAAGTAGATACCAGAAGAACAAAGAAGCAGAACGATCTGATGACAAAACAGAAAGTAGAGGTAATGGTAAAATTACAAATGCTAATGACTACACTTGTTATGGTTGTGGCAGAACAGGTCACTTCAAAACAGACTGCCCAGACTTATCTAAGAGTCAGAGAGAAGAACTACGAGCTAAGAGAGATCGAAAACTCAGAGCTCAACGTAAAGCCATGATAGCAGAAGAAGATTCCAGCAGCTCAAGTCATCTAACAAATAGTTCATCAGAAGATGATGAAGCGTTTTATGCAGAAGAAACAGATGAAGATTGGGATGAATGCTACATGGGTCTAGATAATGGACTCGACCAGAATGAGGTAAACTCATTTGTCTCTCTATATTCAAATAAACTTGTATATGATTCAGGAAATGAAGATGAACCAGAAGTTACATGGGATGAAATCAATGAGATGTTCAAGAGCTACACCAGCATTAAGAAGCTGTTCTCTGAAGTTGTAAAAGAAAATGAAAAGTTGAATGATACTGTATAGTTCTTAAGTGAAGCAAACACCAAGTTCTCAGTATAACTAGCTGATCTGGAAGAACAGACCAAGGGAAAAGATAGTGAGATCCACTCCCTGAACTCAAAAGTTAAAGATCTCATCAATAGGAACAATGTTGCTGAGGAAAAGATAAAGAAGGGCAAAGAAATGATCTACAAAAGTGATGAACGTGCCAAACTACTAATCAATATGCAGCAGAAAGGCACAGCTGGATTGGGATATTCAGGTCACTCAGAAAAGTCTTTGGGAAACATAAACTTTGTACCAGAAAGAAAGCAAATACCAGATCAAATGATAAACCTGAAGAACAAGAAAGATCTTCCTCAGAAGATGATGGTAAAACAAACTGGGGACAGACAGTACCATCAAATAAAGAGACATTCAGCCTATTACACTGAAACAGATCAGCCACACAAACAGAATGTCAACAGGACATTACCTAACAAAAATGTTAGCAGACCATCACACAAGGGATTGAAAAATGATGGAATAGAGAGATATTATCCATCTGTATTTCATTCTGTGTCTAAAGTTGATAATGATGGAAATATCATTACTTGTTATATTGCTGTTCCTAACCCAAAAATATTTTGGATTCGAAAAGGAATATTTGCTAATAACCAAGCACCCAGACAATGAAGGGTAGCTAAGTATAATTAATTGCAGGACCAGAAATCTGCAAGAAGGAACAAGATTGCTAGAGGAACAATCTGGATAATAGATAGTGGATGTTCGAAGCACATGACATGTGACAAGAATCTACTATCAGAGTACGTTGAAAAGCCAGGACCTCAGGTCACCTTTGGATGCAATTCAAAAGGATATACCAGAGGATATGGAAACATAAGAGTTGGCAAGACCACCATCACCAACGTATCATATGTTGAGGGTCTTAGTCACAATCTGTTCTCTGTAAGTCAGTTCTGTACTAATGGTAATCAGATTGTTTTTTATGCTAACAATTGTTTTGCGAAGAACAAGGAAGGAGATGAGATACTCCTTACCGGAATATTGCAGGACAGATTATATATTGTGCAATGGAACAACCAGATTGAGACATGTCTGGTCACTAAGACAGTATCAGAAACTAGCTGGCTCTGGCATAAACGACTAAGTCATCTCAACTTCAAGACAATCAATAAGATTGCACGAGAGAAACTAGTCGAAGGAATACCAGATCAAGAATATGACAAGAACCACATCTGCGAAGCATGTCAAGCTAGGAAACAAACCATATCATCTTTCTCTAACAAATCTGCTCAGTCCTCTACCAGAATCTTAGAGTTACTGCATTTAGACTTATTTGGTCCAGTCAGACCATTAAGTATAAATGGTAGAAAATACACTCTGGTCATCATTGATGATTATTCAAGATTCACATGGGTAATCTTCTTATATAAAAAGAAAGAGACATTGGAAAAGCTGCCAAACTTCCTCAACAAAATTACCAAGAAAAAGGAAGTCTCTGTTACAACCATCAGAACAGATCGTGGAACAGAGTTCTTAAACCAGAAGATTGAGGATTATTGCAACAAGATGGGAATCATACATCAGACATCTGCAGCTAGAACACCTCAACAAAATGGGGTAGTTGAAAGAAGAAACAGATCATTAAAAGAAGCAGCTCGCACCATGCTCAATGCAACCAGATTACCAAAGAAATTCTGGGCAGAAGCCATATATACGACATGCTATACACAGAACAGATCCGTGGTTACCATCAGACATGGGAAAACACCATACGAAATCTGGAACAACAGAAAACCAAGGATACATTATTTTCGTACTTTTGGCTGCTTGTGTTACATCCATAATAATGGGAAATCTCAGTTAAAAACTTTTGATAGCAAAGCTGACCCTGGAATATTCTTAGGATATTCTGATGTTAGTAAAGCTTATAGGGTTTATAACAAGAAGTCTCATGTTGTGGAGGTAACACCTCATATTGTTTTTGATGAATCTTTTATCAATGACAGAGAGTTAGGTGATGATCATACACAAGGCCAGAACAAGAATAAGAGTAAAGAAGGAATATTGCTAGAAGATATTCTAATCTGGAATACAACAGAAGACAATGAAATAGATGTTCCATCTAATGTTGAAGCAATAAGCTCACAGCAAGGGGGAACAGAACATGTTATTCTGGATCTTGACAGATCAACAACTCTACCAGAAGATAATCAGCCAGAAGGAGAAGAGAATATTGAACAACCTCAAGATCAACCAGAAGAATCTAGAGATACAAATGGTTGGAATAACAATCAAGAAATTGAAGAACCAGAAGTTGAAAATCCATTTCAAGCATCTTCAACATCACACCCTGAATTTGAGGAACCAACAGATCAACCTGATCCCGAGATATCAGAAGAAGAGATAAACTGGAGAAGAAGATGGATACAAGACCATCCACCAGAACAGATTGTTGGGAACCCATCAGATCGTGTGAAAACCAGAAGAATGCATGGAGAAAGTGCCTTATTAAGCTGCTATCTGTCTCGCATAGAACCATCTGATGCATATGAAGCTCTAAAAGATGCAGATTGGATAACAGCAATGCAAGAAGAACTCAATGAGTTCAAAAGAAACGAGGTCTGGTATCTTGTGAACAGACCCAAACACCAATGAGTTATAGGTGTAAAATGGGTGTTCAAGAATAAACGAGATGAAAATGGTGAAATAGTTAGAAACAAGGCCAGATTAGTAGCTAAAGGCTATAATCAACAAGAAGGAATCGACTTTGATGAGACTTTTGCACCGGTTGCCAGATTGGAAGCTATCAGACTATTTCTCGCATATGCAGCTTACAAGAGATTCAAAGTGTACTAGATGGATGTTAAAAGTGCATTCCTAAATGGTATACTTGAAGAAGAAGTATATGTTGAGCAACCACCTGGTTTTGAAGAAGGAAATCCAGACCATAAAGTATACCGATTAGCCAAAGCTGTCTATGGTTTGAAACAGGCACCCAGAGCGTGGTATGAAACGTTGTCAACATTTCTGCTGGAATCAGGTTTCAAAAGAGGTTCTGTTGACAAGACACTGTTTGCCATCAAAGTCAAAGAACATATCCTTTTGGTCCAGATATATGTTGATGACATAATCTTTGGATCACAATCTCCCTATCTATGTGATAAATTTGCTGAACTTATGAAAAATAAATATCAAATGTCCATGATGGGCGAGATGAATTTCTTTTTAGGTCTGCAGGTCAAGCAGAAACCAGATGGTATTCTCATAAATCAAACAAAGTACATCAACGATCTGCTGACCAAATTTGGGCTCAAAGACAGTAACCCAGTGAAAATCCCAATGCAAACCAACGGGAAGATAGATCCAGATCCAGAAGGCAAACCAGCAAACATAACACAATACAGAGGCATTATTGGCTCATTATTGTATCTTACTGCAAGTAGGCCAGACATTACCTTCGCAGTTGGAGTATGTGCCAGATACCAAGCAAATCCCAAAGAATCACATATGGAAGCTGCCAAAAAGATACTTAGATATCTTAAAGGAACAACTCACATTGGTCTCTGGTATCCGTGTGACGACAACTTTGAACTAACAGGCTATTCTGACTCAGACTATGCAGGATGCAAACTGGACAGAAAGTCTACTTCTGGTACATGCCAGTTTCTTGGAAACAAGTTGATATCTTGGTTCTCAAAGAAACAGACATCTGTCGCCACATCAACAACAGAAGCAGAATATATGGCTGCTGGAAGTTGTTGTGCACAAATCTTATGGTTGAAGCAGCAACTAAGAGACTACGAGATCGAAGTAAAGGAGATACCCATATTCTGTGACAGTTCAAGTGCAATTGCTATAACACAGAATCCAGTACTTCATACAAGATGCAAACATGTTGATGTGAGACATCACTTTATTAGAGATCATGTGGAGAGAAAACATATCCAGATCGAGAAGATTCACACAGATATCCAACGTGCTGACATTTTAACTAAAGCTCTACCAGAAGACAGATTTAAGATGTTATGTGGAAAGCTTGGATTACTAAATCTGGATAAACTAACAGAAAGACAATAATAGATTGTCTAACAGAAAGACAATAACAGATTGTCTAACAGAAAGACAATAACAGATTGTCTAAACAGAAAGACAATTACAGATTGTCTAAACGGAAAGACAATAACAGATTGTCTAAAACAGAAGAGGAATACCAGATAGTCACCAGAATATCTACCCGAATGACAGTATACCAAAATAGAAATTATTTCACGAAAATGCCACGTGGAAATTATTTCTTAAACACTAAGTCAAGGGGGAACTTTTTGAAGAAATTGAAGCGTCCTAGATAAAAGACGTCACTTTCCATAATCAATCTCCGAGATTACAGTCTGCAAAGATATTTTCTAACCTAGATTTACTAAATCTTCTATATTTGTGATGATTAGCACATCCTTGGGAACTGTGATCGAGAAAATCCCTGCAAGAAAGAGAAAAAGGAAAGTTGCAGTAGATAGAAAGATACGCACACGCTCGCCTACAACCCTAGGATCTAGCGCGTTTATCACACGCAAGGAAAGGCAGCAAAACGAACAACTGAAGCGAGAAAACCAAAAAGGGAGATACTCATCTAACCCTTCATTTATTTATCGTCTTAATCTATGCCATTGATTATTATGTTATATATATGCGATATCTCTCACTAGACTGTTCACCTTCACTTACATCGCACTGAGCACTACTCTCCTTAAGCACTTAAGAATTTCCAGACTCCTTTTTCTCTGCAAATCCTTTTCAAAAACTCCTTTGTGTTTTGATCATGGCACCCCAAACCTCTTTATTTCTCCAACATGTGGCTGAAGTTCAAAAGTTTCTATCTCCTGAACCTTATGCAACCTTTGATACCCACGGGTTTCGCAAACTCGAGGAAATTTTTGCGATGGTTACACGCTGCAAATGTTTCTGCAATATTGTCACCTCCCATCCCAATATGTTTTTGGCAAAACAAGTGGCCACATTCTATCTGACATGGCAGAATGATAAACATGGTTTTGAAGCAAATGTGTTGATGCCAATCGGTGACAGAACTAGCAAAACACCATACAATGTCATCGAAATGATCAACCAGGCGTATCGGTTGAAAGATGAAGGTCTGACCTTGGATGACATTACTTCTGAACAACTGCAGGAAGCAGTAGAAATCATGATGGTAATACCCATCTCATATACTGGAAGAATGTTTCAGCGAGCCTTACTCCAACCAGGCTTCAAGCTACTGCTCGAATTGGTTCAGAGAATTTTTCTCAACCACAGTGGATCGTATGATCAAGTAACTCCTAAGAAATTTCGAATTCTCACGGCAGTTGTCCTCAATCTCCGAGTTAACTGGAGCAGAATACTGTTTGATTTGATGGCTAAGGAAGTAAAACTGGTCACTTATACCAAGGATAGCAGAGGCAGAGAACTTCAGTGGAAGTTAGAAAAAATCTACGTCACTCTACCAAAATCAGCCTGATGGTGGAACGATTTTTTAAGCAAAAAGTCTGGGAGGATGCAGTAGAATTCAACACAAGCCTCTCCATACCCAAAGATCAACATCAGCTCGAAATGTCTTTGGGACTCTCACCGGCCTCTTTTAACAAAATAACAGATGAGGTGCATCGTGTAGCACTTCTGGAGATGGGCAGCTTTAATCCTACATGGATGCCACTTACCAAAGGTGTGGAAAAGCAGAAAGGCAAGACCACAAAGGAGAAAGTGGTAAAAGAAAAGGTTGCCCGCAAGCCCTCACTCAAACGAGGAAGTTCCGTTGAAATAGAAACATCTGCATCTCAACCTAAACAGAAGAAACGCAGAGTGAGAAAAGTTCAAGAGTCCTCACCACCCGAACCAGCTGCAGAACACTCTGAGCAACCAGAACAAGACAACCCAATCCAAGGAGATGAAGTCCTGCTAGAAGACATAGCACCAACAGAGGATCCACAAACAGAACCTCTATCGGAGCAACCAGAAACCAGCTTCAACCCTCATCAGGAGAAAGATTTTTCTCCAGCCAGAACACCCACACCCTCACCAAACATAATGGAGAAAATAAGTGAGGATGAGGAGGAGGAAGAAGGAGAATTAACGGATGAGGAGGAAGAGAAAAAGCGCCAAGCAGAAGGTGTTATACACTTACTGGAAAATGAAGCAGAACACTATGTGCTGCAAGATTTTCCTGGTATTCACCTCTTACCAGAAAGTCTAGGAGCAGCAAGACGTGTCAAATTCTACTTGCTGGTCAAGGACAGCGAGTACTATATCTTTGATGCACTGCTCCAGATTAAAACAATTGATGAGTTGAAGAAAGAAGAAGTGACCTTACTCAGTCTACTTCAAGTCACCACAGTCCAAGAAGTTAGAACAGAATACCAGCAACTCATCTCCGCGCTCATGAAGCATGAGGCAGAAACTTTGAAGATCGATCTGCAAACAACACACAAAGAACCTGCCCCAACAGAACAACCACCATCTCAACCAGAGCAGGGAGCAGACCAGCCCAAGAAGCCTGCCAAGAAAGTCCCAATCATCAACCTCGATCCGGTGGATGATGAACCTGTAGGACAGAACATTGGTGGCGAGCCAAGCAATGAAATATACACACATGGAGCTGCACAGAAGCTGCAGAAACATGTCAACTTTTACACTATGGAAGAACTTTTGGAAAGAGAACCCAAAACTTTCAACAACTATCAACTTGACAATCTGATCACTCTTCGAGTTGAAGATCAGATGACTGATATATGCAACTCACTCCAAGAGAAGGCAACCCAGATACTTTCTGATTTTAACCAACATCAAAAAGACTATGTCAACGATATGGATCATGACATCAGAAGGAAGCTCAAAACCATCCAGAAGGAGCTGAATAAAAAGATTGATGATGATAGATTGGCCAACGAAGCAGATCAAGCCAAAATCACCCTCCGACTAGACGCTGCAGAAGAGAAAGCAGAGAAGACCACTACCCTGGTAGCTGATCTTTTGGCCAAACAACAAGAAACAATTGGTGCTGCCGTAGAAAAGAAAGGAACTCAACTTGCTGCTCAGTTGAAGGAATATGCTGACTTAACCATCCATTCTCACTTCGCACGATCTGAACGAAAAATTTGTGGACTTAATGAAGAAACATCAGATAGCCGTCCTGGATGACCTTCTGTACCCTAATCCAGAAGAGTTCGAGCACCAGGACACTCGTCTTACTGAAGTTGAAGCCCTTCAAGAAACCTATGACAAGACCCTGTCCACAATGAACAGCGGATTAGAACAGAAACTGGATGCCACCAACCAGACAGTCAACTTGTTACTTGGGTTCAAAGTTGATGCAGAAGAGAAAATGGAGAAAATGACAGAAGAGATTGCCTCCCTTCACGCACTCATCGCTACCCTCTTTGATGATGTCGAAAAGGGGGAAATCTCAGGAGGAGGAAAAGGCAGCAAAAGCAGCAAGGTGAGCAAGGGTCAAATAGAAGAGACAAGGGAAGAAGCTGAAATTCCTATCTCTGTGACTGAAATGGAAAAACCAGCAAGAGAAAGACCTACAACACCTCCAAGCCCAGACCCTACACTCCTTGAACCAGAACAAGTCCAACAAGCCCAACCAGGTCAAACGTCTGACACACAACGAATTCCCAGCGATAGAGGCAAGAAGCCAATAGATGAGGGAGATCAGATCGCTGAACTACTGCTGTTTGGCGTGAACATGGAGCAAGCATGTGACCCCATGTTAAGGGCACAATTCTACAAGGAACAAGCGGAGAGGGAGAAGAAGATTGCTGCTCAAGAAGCCAAGGAGAAATCCTTTCAGATACCCTTCTCCTCGCCATCATCTGCTGAACGCTCACAACAATCCTCTCAATCTACAACACAGTCTAAGAAGAAGAAGAAGAAACCCTTCTCGTGGAACCTATCCTTGAAGAAACAGACACCAAATGATGCATGGGTTCCAGAAGGTGATCAAAGTGATTGGGAGAAAGTAAAGCAAGGTTTTATTTTGAACAGATATTTTTTGAAGGAGCCTACATACTCAAAATCAACTCCAGATGAGGACTTCAACCGATACCTTGACAACTTCAGCGACCAGGACTTAGTACAGAAGATCAGAATAGCAGCATCTGATGCCAAGATACAGATCAAAGCCCCGGAGAAGGAATACATGGTGTGTCCAACAATACTAGGCAGTAATATTCCAGACAAGACCTACATTTTGAATTACATCAATCAACTGGCCAAGATCAAAGGATACAAAATCGACAATCATGACCCAAATTATGCCAGGGTGAGAGATGGAATTTACGAGAGTATCCAACTAGTGTCTGATGCACAAAGAGAGAAGATGAAGAAAGGCGGAGCATCCATATGGTTTTCTTAGATAGATCTTATTTCCTTATCTTCTGTTTTTCTCTCTCTGTTATTTCTGCTGTCCACTTGTACTTACCTATTCATATATCTATTGATGTGGAGTTTTCTAAAGACAAAGTCTCATTGTCCAGAAACTTTCTTGTTATTGATTGTTATACAACTTAAATAACAATCGCCTAACCTCACCAGAACATGGTACATGTCACCTTGGTTAAATCTGATTAAGTATGGTTTCGACATCATCAAAAAGGGGGAAATTGTTGGGAACCCCGCAATTAATATTAAGTTTTGATGATGTTCCCTCGAAAACATACTTAGGTTCACTCATGTTCTATACATTACTTCTATCTGGTCTCTATGTAACAGGAATCTAAAGTAGACAGAAAGTTGAAGCAAATCAACTTTAACAGAAAGTTGAACCAGCAAGTCTCAGACAGAAAGTTGAAACAAGTCTCAGACAGAAAGTTGAAGCAAATCAACTTTAACAGAAAGTTGAACCAGCAAGTCTCAGATAGAAAGTTGAAACAAGTCTCAGACAGAAAGTTGGAGCTAATCAACTTTAACAGAAAGTTGAACTCAAACAGAAAGTGTTTAACCAGTGTTCAAACAGAAAGTGTTTAACCAGTGTTCAAATAGAAAGTGTTTAACCAGTGTTCAAACAGAAAGTGCTTAACCAATGCTCAACCAGAAAGTTGTTCAACCAGAAAGGTCTTAACCAGAAGACTCCAACCAAACAGAAAGGGTTGACCTAACCAGACAGAAATGGCAACAGATCGAGAGAGCTATCATAACCACCAGATGACACTTTCCCACTCATCATATCCACTTACCATGTTAGTATCAAAGCCTATCCATTTGAGAATTGGAAGGAGAATCCCTGAGTGACATGAAGAAGGAAAGTAATCACAATTGATATGCTTTCCACACATAGAAGATTCAGTCAACAACTCTACAAGGAAAGAAGAGATATGATGTAAAACTCTAAATTGGCAATCTACAATCAAATCACGCCAATCAACAAACGGCTAGAATTTCAAATTCAAAGCCTATATATGTTTGGAGTTTTAAAGTCTGACATACAAGCGCTACATTGAAAACATTCTCAAGCAATCCTATCTCACGTCAGACAAAAGCTTCAAACCGTTCGTGATCGCAATCACACCTCGATTCAAGTCTGTCTTATCGAGAGAAGAAGGAGATCTTTACTAGCTAGTAGCTTTCTAGTGGATTAACGTGAAGATATCCTGTTTACAGTAGTTTTTTGTAAGTTGTAAAGGGACACGACCCTTATTCGTGCATAAGTTTCAATCTAGTTGTACTTGGAACTTGTGGCTCGTTCTCAGCGAGTATAAATAAGAGAGTATCCTAGTAGTGGATATCTAATCAAGTTTGGATTAGACCGTGGACGTAGTGGTTTTCCCGAACCACGTAAAAATAACTGTGTTATTTACTTTCTGCATTTACATTCCAGTTGTTTATTCACTACCTGTCACTCATACAAACTTTATTCTTAATCATTTCTCTAATTACTCGATTAATCCTTAAAAGGTTTTCTAAATCCACCATTATTCCGCACACAATACACTGTTGAAAATAAGATTACTCTTACTTTCTGCTTTGTACCACTCACTAGAGAGACTCTGCTTGGACAGAACAAGATTGATTCGAAAATCGATCTGGTCTGACACCTTGAGCATTCTGAAATACAGAAAGCTTGAAACTCTCTCATTAAACAGTCAAGTAAACTGAAAAGTTTGTATTTGGTGTATTCCCCCCCCCCCCATACACCAAACCTTGCTCTTTCGGGACCAACAAGAAAGATGAATGAGTTACTATTAGAAGATATTCTAATCTGGAACTCAAAACGTAATGATGAAGAGATCAATACTACACCTATTGCTGATGAAATCATACAGCAAGGGGGAATAATCCAACTTGAACTGGATGAAAACAGATCACCAAATGAAAGCAATGAAACCATCATTGCAGATGATGATCAACCTGAAAATTTAAATCCAGAAGCAGGAGTAGATGAGAATCCATTCCAAGCTTCATCAATAGCTCACACTGAATTTGAGGAACCAACAGATCAACCTGATCATGAGATATCTGATGAAGAGATGACCAGGAGAAGGAGATGGATACAAGATCATCCACCAGAACAGATTGTTGGAAACCCATCAGATCGTGTGAAGACCAGAAGAATGCATGGAGAAAGTGCCTTGTTTAGCTGCTATCTATCTCGCATTGAACCATCTGATGCTCATGAAGCATTACAAGATGCAGATTGGATAACAACAATGCAAGAAGAACTTAATGAGTTCAAAAGAAATGAGGTCTGGTATCTCATGGACAGACCCCAACACCAAGGAGTAATAGGTGTAAAATGGGTGTTCAAAAATAAACGAGATGAGAATGGTGAAGTAGTCAGAAACAAAGCTAGATTAGTAGCTAAAGGCTATAATCAACAAGAATGCATTGATTTTGATGAAACATTTGCACCCGTAGCCAGACTAGAAGCAATAAGGTTGTTCTTAGCATATGCTGCACATAAAAGGTTCAAGGTATACCAGATGGATGTCAAAAGTGTCTTTCTAAACGGTATCCTTGAAGAGGAAGTCTATGTGGAACAGCCACCTGGATTCGAGGAAGCAGATCCAAACCAGAAAGTATACAGACTGACAAAAGCTGTCTATGGTCTAAAACAAGCTCCTAGAGCTTGGTATGAGACACTGTCCACATTTCTACTAGAATCTGGATTCAGAAGAGGATCGGTTGACAAGAATTTATTCATCATCAAAGTCAAAGAGAATATCCTTTTAGTACAGATCTATGTAGATGATATCATATTTGGATCCCAATCTACTTATTTATGTGATAAATTTGCTGAACTTATGAAAAATAAGTATCAAATGTCCATGATGGGCAAAATGAGTTTCTTTCTAGGTTTGCAGGTCAAGCAGTTACCAGATGACATCTTTATTAATCAAGCAAAGTATATTCAAGATCTGCTAACTAAGTTTGGAGTCAAAGACAGTAAACCTGTTAAGATTCCAATGCAGACCAACGGGAAAATTGATCCTGATCCAGAGGGAAAACCAGCATATATTACTCAATACAGAGGGATCATAGGATCACTACTCTATCTAACTGCCAGTCGACCTGACATTACATTTGCAGTAGGAGTATGTGCAAGATATCAAGCTAATCCCAAAGAGTCTCACATGGAAGCAGCCAAGAAGATATTAAGAAATCTTAAGGGAACAACTCACATTGGATTAGGGTACCCTTTTGAAGACAACTTTGAACAAACTAGATATACAGACTCAGATTATGCCGGATGCAAGTTGGACAGAAAATCAACATCTGGTACATGTTAGTTTTTAGGAAATAAACTGATCTCTTGGTTCTCAAAGAAGTAGACATCTGTTGCCACATCAACCACATAAGCTGAATATATGGCAGTTGGGAGTTGTTGCGCTCAAGTACTCTGGTTAAAACAACAACTCAAGGACTATGGGATCGATGTCAAGGAGATACCTATTTTCTGTGATAGCTCAAGTGCTATAGCAATCACACAGAATCCTGTCTTGCATACCAGATGTAAACATGTAGATGTAAAACATCACTTTATAAGGGACCATGTTGAAAGAAAACATGTACAGATCGAGAAGATACACACTGAAATATAGAGAGCAGACATTCTTACTAAAGCATTACCAGAAGAAAGATTCAAGATGCTTTGTGGTAAATTAGGATTGTTAAATCTGGAAGAGAGGACCAGATTGACATAGCACAGATTGAAACAAGTACAAACTTACTAAATTCCAACCGGGAATTGATACCAGATCATCAAAATACAAATGGATAATCAACAGATCATGGTGGATTCGAAGCTCAACATATCTAGAGCAGATAATATTCCAACCGGGAATTATCAACAGATCATCACACAAGATCGATGTCCAAGATTGAAAGTAGTATAAACAGATCGATAGTAGCGACAACAAATTGACTACAACAGATGACTAGAAGCCACGTGAAAATTAAATTTACAATATTTAATTATCTCGTTACTTAGCTTAGTTAAGGGGGAATGTCAGCAGAATAAATCTAATTACGGCGATTATCTCAATTTTAATCATAGGCTATATGTCTAAATTCTGACATAATATATCAAATCTTTTATTTTTGTGATGATTAGTACAGTGTTTGGGAACTGTGATCGTGAAGATATTTACCAAATCAAGAAAAAAGAAGCAAATCAACGGCTAAAACTTTCACACGCCACATTGCAATCCTAGGATCAAAGCGAGTGTATCAGACGCAGAGTAGAGGCGGTAATAGACTACAACTCTATAACTCAGAAAAGCGGGAAAACTAAAAAGGGAAGAATAAATCTAATCCCTTAATTTTATTTCTTTTAATCTATATATATGTGTTCGACTGTTTGTTTTCTACCTACACTCTTCTTCTTCGACAAACGCTTAGCAAATTTTTCCGCCATTTCTTAACTCCCGCAAACCTTTTCAAAAATCTATCTCTTAAAAATGGCTCCCAAATCAACTCTGTTTATCGAGCAAGTTAAATTTCTGAACCAATATATCCATCAAGATCAATATGCTGTTCTTGACAACTACAGCTTCCACAAACTAGACAAGGCCTTCGCCCTTGTTAAGCGATGCAAAGGTTTCTCTTTTAACCATGCTTAAATGTTCTATATCGCCTGTTAACTGTCTTATGTGAACTGCCCTATCATGAAAAACAAGTTTTTCCATAAACATGCATCTATGAAGAAATATTGACAAGTGGAACTTGAGACTCTGTATTGCTTAAATGTTCTATATCGCCTGTTAACTGTCTTATGTGAACTGCCCTATCATGAAAAACAAGTTTTTCCATAAACATGCATCTATGAACAAATATTGACAAGTGGAACTTGAGACTCTGTATTGCTTAAAACTGCTATTGAACATTCTTCCTTCATTGATGGAAGAATAGTGTTCATACTGCTTTAACTTTGTTGTAGGATTTCACAACATTATCACCACACACCCTCTCCAATTCTTGCCAAAGGAAGTGACAGCCTTCTACTTCACTTTGCAAAGAGAGAAAGGTGGGAACGAGGCTACCATTCGTGTAAGCAAGGGCAACACCACAAGCAACACAACTTATAACGTGTTGAACATCATAGACGAGGTCTATAAGCTGAAGGATGAAGGTATCAGCCTTGGGGATATCACAGAGGATCAGCTGCAGAAAGCTATTGAGATGGTGATGGTTATACCAATAACCTACACTAACAGAATGTTCAACCAGGGACTGCTTGCTCCAGAGTACAAGATTGTCTTCGAGTTTGTACAACGGATATTCATGAACTACAACGGCTCATACGACCAAGTGACGCCGGAGAAGTTTATGATACTCACCGTTGTGGTGCTCAATCTTCCTGTCAATTGGAGTAGAATTCTGTTTGATCTGTTGACGAAGGAGGCAAAAATGATCACATTTATCAAGGGAGCGAGCCCAGGCATTGAAGTCAAGAGAAGCAGTCTGAGGCATTCCACCAAAATTAGCTTCATGCTGGAGACGTTTTTCAAACAACACAAATGGGATGAAGTGATTGAGCTCAACGACAGATTGTGATTTCCCAAGGACCAACATCAGATCGAGATGTCCATGGGATTCACAGCCAATCTGATCGCCAAGGTGACAGATCCAGTGCATGCTAATGCACTGATGGAGATGGGGAGCTCAAATCCAATCTGGATTCCCCCATCTGTCCCTGCAGAAAAGTCCATCAAGTCAAGAGCAACCAAGGAGAAACCAGTGGAGAGAACTCCTTCAAAAAGAATAACAAGAAGAGCAAGCTCAGTGGACATTGATGCTTCGACAGCTGCTCAACAACCAAAACCCAAGAGGAGATGATTACACAAAATCTCTGAACCAGTGGAAGAGGTCCAGGTTAAGGAACCTGCTATTACAATTACACCTATCCCTCAACAGGAGGTTGAGGATGAGGATATTCTGATTGAGGGTCCACTAGAGGAAGTTGCCCCCATCTCCTCCTTTGATCCAAATCAAGAAAGGACTTTTCCCCCGCTCACACAGCTAGTCCATCATCTGCTGAACAATTAGAGCAGATTGATGAGGAAGAAAAAGGCTGAAACTGTGGTGAATCTGCTAGAAGCAGAAGCAGATCACTCAGTCATTAAATCATTTCCTGGCATACAGCTAACTCCAGAGAGTTATGATGCTGCTAAGCGACTGAAACTACTTCTCCTCATTAAGGACAAGGAATTTTATGTCCTTGATGCACTACTCAAGATCAGATCGATCTCTGCACTCAAGGCAGAAGAAGCTATAATTCTAAACATCTTCGAAGTCTCCTCCATAGCTCAGCATGAGGCCAAGAAGCTACAAATCAATCTGATGTCAATATATGAGAAAGAAGGGATGTTACACTTCTTCGAAAGTGTTGTAGATGAAGAGGAAGAGATAGCCGAAGCTCACCAACAGGGTGCAGCAGAACAAGAACCAGAACCAGCTCAGCAACAGGCTGATGCTGCTGACCAGGCAATGGCAGTTGCAGAAACAGCTGAGATAACTGCAAAGGCCAAGGGGGAACCAGCCCAGAAAAGGACAATACAGATCGAGGTGGTTGATTACACCCGAGAGGAAGATCAACTTACTGGACATAGGGTGGGAGGAAAACTGACAGATGACATCTACACTCCCTCTGTAGCAGCAACCATGGAAGAATTTGTGGAGACAACAGATCTGGAAGAGATATTGATGACTCAGCATCAATCTATGTCCAATGAACAAGTCAAAGATTTAATCTCCATTAAAGTAGACAAATTCATGTATGGCACGCTTTCAACTGTCCAGGACCAGGCCACCAGAGTCCTCACTGAATTCAACAACAGTCTGAAATCCCATGTAGACCAGGTGGACTCAGACTTGAGGAGAGTATGCAGAATGAAGCTGGAAGAGCTCAACAAGAAAATGGATGATGACAGGTCTGCTGCTGAACAGAGGAAAGAACAAATTGATCAAACTCTGTCAACAATGGAGATTAAAGTCCAAAAGATGTACAAAATTGTTACAGAGTTTGCAAAGAAAGAGAAAGACCTGGTTCATGCCATAGTTAAAGACCAGACTGATGGAATTACTGAGGAAGTGATCAAGGCAGTAAAGATTGAAATAAGATCACAACTCAGAAAATTTGAAGATGAAGGGGTAAACTTTGTTGAGAGAAAGTTGCAAGATATGAGATACCCCTCTAAGGTAATGATCGACACATACATAGATGAGATTGGGGCGATCAAAGAAGATCAAGAGAACTACACTGCTGATCTCACTAGTGCAAAATCATCTATGGAGCAAAAGATTGATGAATCCAACTCTAATATCACATCTCTGCTCAACTACAAGATGGATTCAAAAAGGAGATGAAGGAGATGAAGGAGGAGATCACCTCTCTTAAGGCACTCATCAACATCTATATTGATGATGTCAAAAAGGGGGAAGGATCTAGGAAGAGGAAAGAGAGAGAAGCTGGAGGAAAAGGAAAAAGTCAATCTGGTGCTGTTGGAGAAAGAACAAAGGTTCAACTTAAGCAGCCAGCACCAGATCGACCAAGTCAACCATCTGCTCAATCCAAGAGGCCATCTAAATCTCAATCAAGCAGATCAAGTCAATCCCAGCCACTGAAGAAGAAAAAGAAGAAGTCTGGATCCGACTGGTCCTTCTCTGCACCCATCAAGACAAAGAAACCAAAAGAAGGAGAAACCAGCTGGGTGCCAGACGATCTGAAGGAAGGATGGGAGGGGCTGAAGTATGGATTTATCATGTGCCGCTACTTTATCAAAGAACCAACATACTGCGAGGGCACAACTAATGAAGCTTTCAACCTGTATCTAGACTTGAATGATGCAAAGGATCTGGTCCAAACCATAAGAGCAGCGGCTGCAGAGGCCCAGATCACTATCACTGCACCAGACAGAGAATACAGAAAATGCCCCGACATTCCTGGCACAAAAATCCCTGACAAGACCTACCTGCTAAACTTCATAAATCAACTTGCAGAAAACAGGGGGTACAAGATCGATGCTGAAGACCCAGATTACATCAGGGTCAGAGAGGGAGTGTACGAAAGTGTCCAGATGATCTCAGATGAGACAAGAGCTAAGATGAAGAAGCAACAAGAGGAAAAGAAGAAGAGCAGATAGATACCTCTTTTCACATCACTTACTATCTGTAACTCTTACAGTTTGTTTTGGAATCTATAACCCATTTGCTCTATATCTATGAAAATCTTTGGGTTTCTGATGACAAAACCTTATTGTCTAGAACACATATAACTGCTATCAATCATTATAACCTAATAAAGAGAACATAAACAATCTGGCATTTTAAACCAGATCACTCTTAACGCTTAAAATTAGGATGATATTGTAAAGTGTGGTTTCGACATCATAAAAAAGGGGGAAATTGTTGGGAACCCCGAAATATGTTGGTTTTGATGATAATCTTTCGAAACACACTTAGTCTTTACAACTTTGATTGGTGTTAAACTGTTCTACATGTTAACAGATCACTAGGCATAAAGTGAATTCTGATAGAGAACAGATTAGGAGATGACTTAGCATGTAAAGGAATTATTCCTATAGAAGTCATTTCAATGATAGTCTAGGTTGAAGACCAAGATCTTTTTTTAAAGAGAAGAAATCGATCTGCTATGACAGTCACCGACCAGATCACTGACCAGATCGATGATCACAGCGAAGCACTAGATCGATAGAATCATCAAACCACCAGATGACATCACCCTGCACATCATATCCACTTGCCACGTCAATATTGAAGTCCATCCACTAAGGTTTGGAAAGAAGAATCCTTGATTGACACGAAGAAGGAAAGTAATTACTATCGATCTACTTTCCATACTTAGAGGATTCAGTCAACGCTTCTACAAGGCAAGAACAGATATGATGGACATCATTGATTGACAATCTAATATCATCTCGCGCCAATCAACAAACGGCTAGAATTTCAAATTCAAAGCCTATATATATTTGGAATTCAAAGTATGAAGAGAGGAGTGCTACATCGACAAAAACATTCTCAAGCAATCAATCTCTGTGTCAAGACTAAAAGCTTCAAACTGTTTGTGATTCTAAATCACACCAACCCAACCTCGATTCAAGTCTGTCTTATCGAGAGAAAGGAGATCACCCTGCTAGCTAGTAGTTTTCTAGTGGTAACGTAGAGGTAATCTGTTGTAAAGGGACTCGACCCTTATTAGTGCATTAGTATCCTTCTAGCTTTGATTGATACTTGTGGCTCATTCTCCGCGAGTATAAAGAAGAAGAGTATCCTAGTAGTGGATAATCTGATCTAGTTTGATTAGACCGTGGACGTAGGGATTTCCCGAACCACGTTAAACAACTGTGTCATTTACCTTTCTGCATATTTATATTATGTTGTTTATTTATTCTAACCCTTGCACTATCATTTAAACTGCATCTTAATCAACCTGCTTTAACGATCTGGATTATAATTAAGGTTTTCAATATAAGAGCACCAACTAAGTCCACCATATTTCCGCACACATGATACTTTGAAAGTAATAAGATCACTCTTATTATTGTCTAAGTATTTACACTAGAGAGCAACCTGTTTGGATTGATATGCTATCGATCTATCGATCGATCTGGTCAGTCATCTACCGAGAAATTTCTTCTTTAAGAATAGCTTGAACTCTCTGATAATTAGTCAAGTAAACTGAAAAGTTTGTGTTTGGTATATTCCCCCCCCCATACACCAAACCTTGCTCTTTGGGGACCAACAAACTCATTAATAAAATCGAACCCGGAATATAAAGCGGAAACAAACGTGATCATAAACTGGAAAAACCCGGAATATAAACTCGAATTCACAACGATGGATGGAAAATCAACGAAGTTGAATGTTGCGATCGGCTATTTCGGAATCAAATACTTAAACTAAAAACGACTAACTACGAATGATAAATCTCGACCTTAGAACCATAGGTCGAGAGGTACTCAAAATATAAGTGCATAGAATGAAAAAAAAAGTGTCTATCGAATGAGAAACGTGTCGCCTATTTATAGACTTCGAGGAGGTCAGCGACCGTTTAAAGGTCAGCAACCGCTGAAATGGTCAGTTACGAGTTCCACTGGCGCGCGCTCTTTGAGGTTGTTGGGCGCTGACCCCAGCGGTTGCTGAGGCCCCATCGGTCACTGATCCTGGCTCGTGTTGGCTCGTGCGCTGGCTCGACCTGGGACACGCACCGCCTAGTCAGCGGTCCCCTAGGCTGAGTGACCGCTGACATGTGCTCTCGGCTTGCATTTTCATTCTCTCGTCATTTCTTGATCTTTTCTCATCCCGTTTCCAACTTTAGTACTTGTTTAAACTCGTGATCCTGAAACATAAAATGAAATGTAAATCGAGCTCGAAACATCATGCAAAATGAGAAAACTACAAGAATAAAGACAAGAAAAATGAAAGCAGTATCTATAAAACGATCTGCTTGCCATATTTAGAAGATTCTGTCAAACCTTTTGAAGGCAAGAGGAGACAAATTAGGGATTCACTATCCTTGATTGGTGAAATCACATTAACTTCAAACGAATCAAGCTCAACGGTTAGAATTTCAAAATTCTACACCTATAAAAGCTCAGAAAAAAGACGGGTAGAGAGAGAGAGAGAACAATATACGTATTCAAGATCATCTATCATCTACAAGCTGTAAACTCTGCACAAAAATCATCTCAACCATCGAAGCATTTACTGAGAAGATTTCTACTCACCAGATCGTGTTCTGAACCGTTCGTGATCATAATCACACCTCGATTCAAGTATGTCTTATCGAGAAAGAAAGAAGGAGATCTTTGCTAGCTAGTAGTTTTCTAGTGGATTAACGTGAAGAGATCCAATTTACAGTAGTTTTCTGTAAGTTGTAGAGGGACACGGCCCTTATTCGTGCATAAGTTTTGACCACATTGTGTCTGAAACTTGTAGCTCGTTCTCAGTGAGTATAAACAAGAAGAGTATCTTAGTAGTGGATATGTATTCTAGTTTGGATTAGACCGTGGACGTAGGGGGTTTCCCGAACCACGTAAAATAAATGTGTTATTTACTTTCTGCACTTTACATTCTAGTTGTTTTATCCACTAACTGTCATTCTCATTCAAAACTGCATTCTTAATCAATCTGCTAAATACTTGGTTAATTTTTGAAAAGGATTTCTAAACAAAGAGCACTGACTAAGTCCACCATTATTCCGCACACAACGCTCTTCTAGAGAACAAGATCACTCTTGATCTCCGCCTAGTGTTATTCACTCGAGAGATTCTATCTGGACAGAACGAGATCGATCTCGTAATCAATCTGGTCTGTCATTTATAGCGATCTGCTTTATAGAAAACTTAAATCTCTCTTACCTAATTAGTCAAGTAACCAAAAAGGTTTGTGTTTGGTGTATTCCCCCCCCCCCCCATACACCAAACCTTGCTCTTCCGGGACCAACATACAGTATTTCCGTACTTTTGGTTGTACGTGTTACATTCATAACAATGAGAAATCTCAATTGAAAACCTTTGATAGCAAAGCTAATCCTGGAATATTTTTAGGATATTCTGATAAAAGCCTATAGGGTTTACAATAGGAAAACTCATGTTGTGGAGGTAACACCTCATATTGTATTTGATGAAACTATTCTTGAATATAGTGAAACAGATGAAGAACAGGTTCACAACCAGATTAACAATAGGAGATTAAGAAGAACATTGCTTGAAGATATCCTGATATGGAATTCAACAGAAGAAGACGAGATTAATGATCAAACTATAGCTGACACCAACACACAATAAGGGGGAACATATCACATTAATCTAGATCAGACTAGATTAACCCTAGATGATATCACCTGTGGAAGCAAATGATGTTGAACTTACTCAGAGTCAATTTGAAGAACCCAGAGATATTAACAGCTGGAATAATGATCAAGAGATTGAAATTGAAAGACCAGAAGATGAAAATCCTTTCCAAGAAACTTCAACAGCACACCCAGAATTTGAGGAACCAACAGAAGAACCAGAACCTGAGATATCAGAAGAAGAGATGTCCAGTCGAAGAAAGTGGATACAAGAACATCATCCACCAGAACAGATTGTTGGGAACCCATCAGATCGTGTGACCAGAAGAATGCAAGGAGAGAGTGCACTTCTAAGTTGTTACTTATCTCGTATAGAACCATCTGACGCATATGAAGCACTACAAGATGCAGATTGGGTAATTGCTATGCAAGAAGAACTCAATGAATTTAAGAGAAACTAAGTTTGGTATCATGTAGACAGACCAAGACACCAGGGCATTATAGGTGTTAAATGGGTATTCAAGAACAAACGAGATGAGAATGGTGAAGTTGTCAGAAACAAAGCCAGATTAGTTGCAAAAGGATACAGTCAACAAGAAGGCATTGATTTTGATGAAACGTTCGCACCGGTTTCCAGATTGGAAGCAATCAGATTGTTCCTGGGATATGTAGTATACAAGAGATTCAAGGTGTACCAAATGGATGTCAAGAGTGCATTCCTAAATGGTATTCTTGAAGAAGAAGTATATGTGGAACAACCACCTGGTTCTGAAGAAGGCAATCCAGACCAGAAAGTATACAGATTAGCCGAAGCAGTTTATGGGTTAAAACAAGCACCCGGAGCTTGGTATGAGACATTATCAACATTTTTGCTGGAATCAGGATTCAGAAGAGGCTCTGTTGACAAGACATTGTTTATAATTAAAGTCAAAGAACATATCCTCCTAGTGCAGATATACGTTGATGATATCATTTTTGGATCTCAATCTGGTTATTTATGTGATAAATTTGTTGAGCTTATGAAAAATAAGTATCAAATGTCCATGATGGGCGAGATGAATTTCTTTCTAGGTTTGCAGGTGAAACAACTACCAGATGGAATATTTGTTAATCAAACAAAATACATTCATGATGTGATCACCAAATTTGGAGTCAAAGATAGTAAACCTGTCAAGATTCCAATGCAGACCAATGGGAAGATAGATCCAGACCCAGAAAGAAAACCAGCAAATATAACTCAATATAGGGGTATCATTAGATCATTACTATACTTAACTGCTAGTTGATCTGACATTACTTTTGCAGTTGGAGTATGCGCTAGATACCAGGCCAACCCTAAGGAGTCACATATGGAAGCAGCCAAGAAGATACTAAGATATCTCAAAGGAACATCACACATTGGACTATGGTATCCATGTGAGGATAACCTTGAATTAACAGGTTATTCAGATTCAGATTATGCTGAATGCAAGCTGGACAGAAAGTCAACATCTAAAACGTGTCAGTTTCTTGGAAACAAGCTGATCTCATGGTTCACAAAGAAACAAACATCTGTTGCTACATCAACAACTGATGCAGAATATATGACCGTTGGAAGTTGTTCTGCACAGATACTTTGGTTAAAGCAACAACTCAAAGACTACGAGATCGATATAAATGAGATATCTATATTATGTGACAGCTCGAGTGCTATAGCTATAACGCAAAATCCAGTTCTGCACACCAGATGCAAACATGTTGATGTAAGACATCATTTTATAAGAGATCATGTAGAAAGGAAGCATGTACAAATCGAGAAGATACACATTGATGTTCAACGAGCTGATATATTGACAAAAGCCCTACTACAAGAAAGATTCAAGATGTTATGTAGATGAAAAAAAAAGATCGACACCAGATCGTTAAAATCAGATCATATAGCAGATTGAAGAAGTACAGATTACAAACTGTGAAAATTCACAAAGAACAGAATGTATGATAACAGATCATCATAGAGATTGTGAGAATCAGATTGTAAACCAGATTGACAGTCAACAGAATATGGAAGTTATGTAAAACAGATTGACAGTTCACAAGAACCAGATGATACTAGAATATACCATAAGAGAGTACCAGATTGTATTAGAAGTGAAGACCAGACTGTCTGCTGCTTACACGTGTCAGAACTTGGATAAGATTAAGCTATGCCATGTGGAAATTAATTTTCCAATAAAGATTACTTAGTCAAGGGGAATTCAGAAATTAGAATCGATTTCTGACCTAATTAGTGCCCTAACTATGTTCTATAAAGTTATTTTCTGACGTTGATTTGCTAAATCTTCCATAATTGTGATGATTAGTACAGGCTTTGGTAACTGTGATCGAGGAATATCTCTACCAAATAAGAAAAGGAAAGTTGCAGTGGTTAGAAAGATTCACACGCTTCATCCTACAACCCTATGATCAAACGCGTGTATCTGACGTGAAGCAAGGCAGCAAAAGAAAAAACTGAAGCGGGTAAATCTAAAAAGGGAGACTTTCATCCTAAGCTTAAAATCTTATCGCTTTCATCTCAGCCGTTCATTTATTTCTTATATATATGTGTTGTACGTGCTCATAACTGTTCACCTACAGTTTAAATTCACTGAGCACTCTTTCACATTCTAAGCACTTAAGCGATTTCCTGTTATTGAACTTCTTTCGAAAGCTTTCTCAAAATTCTTTCATCATTCGAAAATGGCACCGCAATCATCTTTGTTTCTCCAACATGTTGCTGAGGTTCAAAAGTTTCTATCACCTGAACCGTTTGCTATTTATGAAACTCACGGCTTCCAGAAATTGGAAGAAATTTTTGCTGTTGTCAAGCGCTACAAAGGTTTACTATAGTTTTTCATGTTATAACTTGTTAAGAATGTTTATGTTTTATTGTGGTGAGATTATAATTTCTGAAAACATGTTGAGTTATGCTTTAATGCTTTTCTGAGTTTATCTTTTTGGGATACATGCATATCATCTCAGTTATCTTCGTGTTCTGATTTCTAAACTGAGATATGGGGTATGTTTTGCTTTCATATATTGTGATCTTATGTTATTCACTTACTGATTACTATGTGTAGGATTTCATAACATTGTTACTGCTCATCCAAACATGTTTTTGGCAAAACAAGCAGCCACCTTCTACCTTACTTGGCATGATGAGAAAAATGGCCATGAGGCAAATGTCATGATGCCCATTGGTGATAGAATGAGCAAGACAATCTATGATTTGCCTTCCATGATCAACCAAGACTTTAGGTTGAAGGATGAAGGCATGGACCTATCTGAGATAACTGCAGAACAGCTATAGGAGGCTGTAGAGCAAGTGATGGTGATCACTATCAACTACACTGGAAGGATGTTCCAGCGAGCGTTGCATCAACCAGGCTACAAACTGGTCTTTGAATTTGTACAACGCATTTTCATGGCACACAATGGATCTTATGACCAAGTCACGCCCGAGAAATTTAGAATCTTCACTGGAGTGGTTCTAAATTTGAAAGTGAACTGAAGCAGGATACTATTTGACTTGTTGGGGAAGGAAAGAAGGTTAGTGAAGTGGACTAGGGATGCCAAGGGCAATGCTGTGTCTGTGGAGGTCAGGAGGAACTTGAGACATTCCACCAAAATCTGCTTTATGGTGGAGAAATTTTTCAAACAATAAGTCTGGGAGAATGCAGTTGAATTCAACTCTAGACTGACTATCCCAAAGGACCAACATCAGATCGAGATGTCCCTGGGAATCACACCTGCTCTTTTCGACAAAGTTTTTGATGAAGTTCATCTACAAGCACTGATGGAAATGGGAAGTTCCAATCCAATCTGGGTGCCACCAACCAAAGGCTCAGAGAAGAAGGAGAAGGCACCAAAAGAGAAGGTGCAAAAGGAGAAAACTCAAACAAAACCACCTGTCAAGAGGGCAAGTTCAATCGATATTGACACTTCAACAACCACACAACAACAAAGCAGAAGAGAAGGAGATTAAGGAAAGTCCATGAATCTCCACATTCACAACCAGAAATAGCAACACATCAACCAGAAGAAGCTCTTCAACCAGACATCACTATTCCTCACTCGGAGGAAGCCCAACTGGCTACAGAAACCCCTAGTTTGTGGAGCTAGAGTCTAGCTTTGACCCTCAGGGCAAAGACTTTTCTCCCGCCAGAACAGCAACTCCCTCACCAGATCATATGCAAAGGATCAGTGAGGAGGGGGAAGAGGAAGAAGAGGTGGATGAAGAGGAAGTGAAGAGGAAGCAGGCCGAAGAAGTACTTCACCTATTGGAAAATGAAGCAGACCATTCTCTGCTTCAAGATTTTCCAGGCATCAAGCTGCTCCCAGAGAGTTATGGAGCAGCCAGAAGAGTGAAACTATACTTGCCGATAAAGGACAACGAGTACTACATTTTTGACGCTCTACTCCAAACCAGATCGATTGATGAGCTCAAGAAGGAAGAGGCCGCACTATTGAGCCTACTCCGAGTATCATCAAATGATACTAGCCATAATGAAGCATGAAACAAGGTTATTGCAGATCGATCTAAAATCCTTCTACACTGATAGAATGGATTTCTTCAACAGTGTGACTGGATCAGATGATAAGGCTGACCAGGATGTGGAAATGGGTGGTCAAGGAGATGACCAGATCGGAGGACCCAGCCCATCTAGTACAGTTGATCAGTCAACAGCACAACCAACAGAAATAGCACAAGAGGCTGAGAAGCCCTAGAAGCAAAAGAACAAGACCCCCATCATCAATTTGGATCATGTTGATGAAGAACCAGCAGGCCAAGTTATTGGAGGTGAACCCACTGATGAAATCTATACTCCAAGGGCTGCAGAAAAATTGAAGAAACACACAACATTTTATGGCTTGGAAGATATTTTGGAGAGAGAGCATAAGTCATTCAACAATCTGCAAGTTGATGACCTAATTTCACTTCGTGTCCAAGACCAGCTAAATTCTACCAGCAATGCAATCCAGGAGAAAGCTACCCAAGTCCTTGCTGATTTCAACCAGCATTAGAAGGACTACGTCAATGATATGGACAAAGATCTACGTCGAAAATTGAGAGACCAGAATAAGGAACTCAACAAAAAGATGGATGATGACAGGGAAGCAGCTGAAGCAGCAAGAGAAAAGACAGACCAGAAATTAAAGTCTGTCGAGAAGCAAGTCCAGACAGTTCACACTCTAGTTACTGACATGTTGGACAAAGAGAAGGATAGAATAGTTGTTGTTGTCCAAGCTCAGTCTGCTGTCATCTCTGCAGAAATCAAAGAGGCTACCACTCTGGAGATTCATGCTCAACTCGCCAGCTTTGAAGAGGAAAAATTCATGGCACTTATGAAAAAGCACCAAGTAAAGGTTCTGGATGATCTGCTCCATCCTACTCCTGCAGAGCTTGATCATCAGAACACCAGAATCAACACGCTAGAAGAATTGCAAGATACGTATGATGGAACTCTTTCAACAATGAATAGTAATCTGGAGAAGAAGCTTGATGCCACCGACCAGAATGTAACATTCATGTTGAACTTCAAGGCAGATGCTAAACAGAAGATGGAAGACATGAAAGCAGAGATCGACTCCCTCCGCACGCTCATCCCGACAACCTTTGATGATGTCGAGAAGGGGGAAAGATCAGCTAAAGGAAGCAAAGGAGGAAAAGGAGGAGATGAAGCAAACAAGGGAGGACCAGATCAAGGTCTAGAAGGAGATAAAAGTGTTGAACCAGATCAATCAGTCACGGAGAAGCCATACACTCCACCAATGGCTAATCCAACGATTGAACCATCAAATCAACAACAACAACAACAACAAACAGCAACACAGGACAAAGGAAATAAATCAATGGCTACAGATGAAGCCGACCAGATAGCAGAACTGCTATTATATGGGATAAACAGAGAGCAAGCCTGTGATCCCGTTTTTAGGGTACAGTTCTACAAAGATCAGGTCGAACATGAGAAGAAGTTGGCAGAGAAGGAGGCCCTACCAAACACCATTCTCACCACCTTCATCAGAACGTTCTCAACAATCATCTCAAACCACTCCCCAGGCCAAGAAGAAGAAAAATAAGTCACTCACATCATGTAATCTTTCAATGCAGAAGATAACGCCCAAGGACAAATGGGTTCCAGAAGCTGACCAGAAGGAGTGGGAGTCTCTAAAGCAAGGGTTTATAATGAACAAATATTTTTTGAAAGAGCCCACTTACTCTGAGTCAACAGCTGATGAAGATTTCCAGCTCTACACGGAGAATTTGTTGACAAAGAGCTAGTCCAGGTGATCAAAATGGTAGCCGAAAAGGCTAAATTTCAGATTAAGGCACCCGCGAGGGAGTACATGGTCTGCCCTATGATCCCTGGAAGCAGCATTCTTGATAAGACATATATCCTCAATTACATTAATCAAGTAGCCAAGATCAAAGGTTACAAGATTGATAACCATGACCCGAACTACGCAAGAGTGAGGGATGGTATTTATAAGTGTCCAACTTACCTCTGATGCGCAGCATGAGAAGATGAAGAAAGGAGGGGCTGGCAGATGGTTTACTTAGAATTCTTTTATCTTTATCATATGATATTTTTGATGGTTTTGAACGCTCTTTGTCATCCACTTTGATATTATCTGATATATATATATATATATATATATATATATATACATGTGGGTTATCTGATGACAAAGTCTCATTGTCCAGAACCAAATTATTGACTATGTTCGTTATAATTAATAACGATCTCTTAACCATTTCTGGCTATTTAAAACCAGATTATGCTTTAATGGTTAAGTAGGGTTATTTGTAAAGTGTGGTTTCAACATCATCAAAAAGGGAGAAATATTTGGGAACCCCACACAAATTTAGTTTTGATCATGTTCTCTCGAAACAAACTTAGTTTTATTTCTGTTTGCTAGGCTGTAATGTGTTCTACGTGTACCAGATCACTAGGTCATAAAGTGAATCTGATAGAGAACATGTCTTTAGATTAGATTAGTGGATGACTTAGAATGTAAAGGATCAAATCATATAGAAGTCATTCTGTTAGCTTACGTTATGTTTGAAGAACCAGATCAGTAGAAGCGTTCTAAGCAAGCAGATGATCTGATCGATGGCCACTTGATCTGGTTGCTAAGAAATCATTCACATATATTACAATCATGCTTTGGACCATTTCTGGAACAATTTTGACTTTGACCAGATCGATGTCAATCTGCCCAACAAGATCATGCCCTATGGAGTGAGCCAGAACCAGATCAACCTAGTTATCTGACATACGATTAAATTGTCTAGATATATGATTCGACTAAAATTGTTCGAGTCGCTCGCAATTTAGAACGAGGTCATCTAGCAATAGTAAGCCAACCACCCAAGTCATATTCTCAAGGAAGACTTAACAGGGCAATTCGAATCTTTGTTCATAAAACGACAAACAATAAAAAGGATTTGATTTGAAATATTTTATCTAGGCGAAGAATGTAAATAAGTAACGCAATTTAAATCTAATCTAAGAAAGCGAAATAAATCTAATCTAAGAAAGTGAAATAAATCTATTCTAGGAAAAGTAATAACTTTGAAATTGAATGCAAAAGAAATACGGAATGAAATCTGGAAATCGAAAAGGGAACAAGAAATTGAAAGAATAAACAATAAAACAAATTTAAAGCAATAAACGAAACAAGAATAAGTAAAGGGAAAAACGAACGAACTTGAATTAAGAACTGGAAACGGTCTTTGAATCCACAACAAAAAATCTGAAAATGAACTACGAAATACGAATGTTGTAATCGACTAACTTGAAAGCGAAAAATAATGTAAAGAACTATCTAGATCTCGAATCTCGGATCGAGGTCGAGACGAGCTAAAATATGAATGGCAAATATATGAAAAAGTGCTGGAAAAGTAGTCTAAAGTGTCGTGTGAAAACTGGAGACGAAAATCCGGTCGAAAGTCATGTCACCTGAATAAAAATCACACCGAGCATATATAGGTGAGAGACGGGTCAGCCATCGCGTAGGGGTCAGCGACCGCTAACCCGGTCGCTCCGTGCCAATCTAGGGTCGGTTGCAACGGCCCTGAGTGAAGAACCAGGTCAGCATAGGAAAAGTAGTCTAAAGTGTCGTGTGAAGAACTAAGTCAGCGTAGGGGTCAGCGACCGCTGACTTGCTCTGGCGCGCGCTCTTCGGCTTGCTCGGACGCTGGCTCGGGCGCTGGCGCGTATGGCCTAGTCAACGGCCGCGGAGTGTCACGCAACCGTTGACTGGTGCCTCGGCACTTGTCTTCGTTTTCTCCTCATTTCTCGATTTTTCTTCGTTTCTTTTCCAACTTCGATGCTCGTTTAAGCCAATGATCCTGAAACATAAAATGAAACATAAATCGGGCCAAAACATCACGGAATGAGGGAAAATAGTACGAATAAAGATACGGAAATCATAAGTTTAGACGAACAAAAGGAGACTAAACAACCCCTCCACACACAAATCTTTGCTTGTCCTCAAGCATAACTTAGTCTAAACTATCGTTAGGGTAAAAAATCTAATCACGGCATACGTTCTTGACAAGACTTCAAATCATTCCAAAATTGATCTTTATGTCACCACATCACGTCACATAGAGATCATAGAAACAAGTAGACCATCTAGACTAGATTATAATTAATTCGAATAAAGCAAAATAATGATGCACAATATGTTATTGAGATCACATAATCGGCTAGAGTTTTTATCCATCTTTAAAAAGCGTATCTTTTTCTTTTCTTTACTTTCTTTTCAACATGAGGAATATTAAGGACAATATTCACTGGGTGAGTTCTCCGAATGTTCAGATTTTCCCGGTGTGGTTTCCCATACCCATCTCTTTTATAAATTTGTATTTTTGATTTAAGAGAGCAGGGTAGAATCCTTTTGTATTCCTATTTTTCAAGAACTTTAAGAAAATTACTTAAAACGATGTCAAGTTATATGGTCATTTGTCATGAGGTGTGAACAATTAGGGGTTTCCTATTGTATCCTCACGCGGTTTCCCGTGCTCATGGTTCCCATAGGAGCAGAGACCTCTTAACAAAGTTCATTTAATAAAACACGGATACGTAACAAGTGGTCGTAAACAACTAGCCAATTGAATCAATCAATTTATATCATCATGCATTGCTATTTTAATTGTTCTACTAAGATCTACAATCCGGTCATAATTTTCTACACCTTCTTAGTTCATCTACGTTTCACAACATAAATCAACTTCAATCAATCAAGGAATTCAAATCATGTCTCATCTCAAACATAAGTCATGCTTCGATTTACCAACGATGTATCAAGACCACGTAGCTCAAAAACAATCAAGATTTTGCATGCTCACAAGACGCTGACATAAAATGACGAATGCATGCATAAAAAGACACCCCCCTTCCCCCCTACAAAAATAGAGCAATGCCCTCATTGCGGAAAGTAAAGATCTAGAGAGTAGGGATAGAGAAACGTCCCTGAAATGCGGCATTCAGGACAACAAACAGAAAGAAAACTTGCAAACACAAACTAAGAAACAAAGGGAAAAACAGAAAATAATAAAGGTACCTCAACAGTGAGACAAAGGCTCACTGTTGGTTGGGAGGAGGATAGGTGGGAGCACCGCCAAGGGCCAAGAGGACCATTGTTGTTGCATCTCCCATAGTAGTCGGGTGGGTTTGCTCCTCCATCGCCCGGTTTTGAGCCTCCCATTGCTGTTGATGTGTGTCGAGGCGAGTATGGAGATCGCGGATGTCAGATCGCATCTCGCGTATCCCCGTGGTGATCTCGGAAGTGAACTGCTCCCATTGAGTGTTCCATTGAGGTTGGATGCCCCACTGAGACTGTCTGCCCCATTGTGACTGGGTACCCCATTGAGGTTGGGTACCCCACTCAGATCCGCCGGTGGTGTCCACGTGGTCATAGCCTAGCCAAGCGGCGTCGGCCTCATCCTCAGCTTGCTTGTCCTCCTCATGCTCAGACTGAGCTTCCTCACCATCCTCCATATGTGCATCTCCCGGTTCTTCAAATGCATTAGATGCTCGGGATGTGACTTGGGCATTTAGATAGCGCCGCACACAAGAACTCGGTGCGAGAAAGAGCGAATGGTGCAATCCTCAATTCGTTGATGTCGATGTATTTTGTGAGGAGTGGCTCATGGTTGGGAGGGCCATTGGCACCGATGAGTTTGAGGTGCATGGTTAGTGGGGTGGCAAGGTGTAGAAGGGACGCATGGGCTTACTTCCGCCGTTGAATCGACTGGATGGCCTCGAATATGAAAGAAGATGGACATATCTTCGTCTTCTTGATGGCGCAATGGAGTAGGAAGCACTCCACTTTGTTGGCTTGTTCATTGCCCGAGATAGAGTACGCAATGAACTTGTGGAGGACGCCGATCTCGGGGTCTCGAAGAAAGCCACTGGACATTCCTCCCGATGCCCAATTATGAAAACCTGTAAGCTCAAACCAAGCTAGATTCGGATTAAATTCTGGGGGCACCCGATGGAGCCCCAAAGTAGGAAATCCAAAGATGGATGTCATCATAGCAGTGTTTATGGTATGAACAATGCCACGATAACGGAATTTAAATGATTTAAGTGAGAGGCAACATCAAAAGTAGTGAGGAATTCAAGTCCTAACTCCCTATAACCATCAATGTCTACTCTAGCATATTTATCCAAACCAATGCTCTTCAAATAGCGAGTTAATTTAGATGCAATGCCTAAGCTAGACATAAGATCCCAATCTAAAGTGCGTGGAAGTGTGAGATCAAGGGAAATAAAACGAGTATAGAGTGTACTCTCTTAATTGTTATAAATTGGAAACAGGGCACCGAAAGTTGTGATGTGGTCACGAACGGGATGAAATTCCTCGTCGCCGTCTCCTTGTCGGCTAGATTGCCCCACCTCACTAGTCTTGGATCTTTTTCTCCCCATTGGAATTTTGACAAACAGTTGGTGTGCAAAAGTAGAGATGGAATGAGGGTTTGGGATTTGGGTTGAATTTGTGGGTGAAAAGAAAATTTGATCAGATAGAATGATAGAGGATGGAAAAGTAGTGATGAATCCAAAGAATTGGATGAAATTATGAAGTATGGAAAGAGGAATTGAAGATTTAAGATTGAGAAGGGTTAGGGTTTGGAGAAATTGGGGATGAAGAAAGGGGGAAAAGTGGGAGAAATAAGGAGAGAGAGGATAAAATAGGTGAAATTCGGCTAACTCAGTGGCCGCTGACATGTCAGCGGTCGCTGAGTGTACTATCGTAAATGGAGGATGAAAATTGGAGGCGATGGACGAAAGATGGGTCAGCGGCCGCTGAGCTGATCAGCGACCGCTGACTCGGCGTTTGGCGCGCACGCTGGCGCTAGCGCGTAAGGGATGCGCGAGGTCAGCGGCCGCTGAGTGTGCCACGGTCGCTGACCTTGCCTTCGTGAAATCCATCCTATTTTCTTCCGCGAATTGTGTTCGACTCGGTTTTCTCCCAACTTGTTGATACCTACGAACATAGAAAAAGACTAAAAATAAATAAAGGAATTAAAATCAAATAAAATAAAAATAATAATAATAAAAAAAATAAAAATGAAAAACGGGAAAAACGAGCTTGGATTACCTCCCACGAAGTGCTTTATTTTACGTCGTTAGCTCGACAAAATGGAACTAATGTAACGGGGGATCGGATATGGGCATTGACTCCACAACTTTGGGCATAGAGTCGCCTTCAATGTACGGTTTTACTCGATATCCATTTACTCGAAAAGAATCCTCCCCGTCGTTACTATATAGTTCGACGGCTCCGGATCGTAGTACATCCTTGAAGACGAATGGACCGCTCCACCTTGATTTGAGTTTGCCCGGGAATAATCGAAGTCTAGAGTTGAAAGGTAGAATTTTCATTCTCGGCTTTAACTCCTTGTGCACAATACAGCGGTCATGAATTCACTTAACTTTGTCCTTGTAGATACGTGCACTCTCGTACGCCTCATTCCTAAGCTCATCAAGCTCAGAAATTTGTAGTGCTCGTCTCTCGGCTGCGTTGTCGAGGTCATACGTCGCTGACTTAATAGCCCAATAAGCCTTGTATTCTACCTCAACCGGCAAGTGGCATGCCTTCCCATACACAAGACGGTACGGGCTCATCCCAAGAATGCTTTTGAAAGCCATCCTATATGACAATAGGGCATCATTTAGCTTGATTGCCCCCAATCTTTCTGGGATGGTTTCACGATTTTCTCCAAAATGGCTTTCACTTGCCTATTGCTTGTTTCGGCCTGCCCCGAGGTTTGTGGATGATATGGGGTAGCAACTTTGTGTGTGATCCCATTCTTCTTCATCAATTTGTCAAACAACTTATTGCAAAAGTGTTTTCCTCCATCGCTAATGATAGCTCGAGGGAATCCAAATTGACATAAGATGTTTTCCTGCACAAACTTGAGAACAACATTAGCATCACAAGTCCTAGTGGGGATAGCTTCAACCCACTTGGAGACATAATCGACTACTAAAAGTATAAACTCAAAGCCAAAAGATTTAGGGAAAGGGCCCATAAAATCAATACCCCACACGTCAAAAATTTCGACTATCAATATGTTTTGAAGAGGCATCTCGTTGCGGCGGCCTATGGCACCAACTCATTGGCATCTATCACATGCTAAATAGAATGCTTGAGCGTCCTTGATGAGAATTGGCCAAAAGAGCCCGCTTTGCAAAACTTTATGAGACGTCTTTTGTCCTCCAAAATGCCCTCCACATGGGGATTCGTGACAGAAACATAGCACTTGCTCTTGCTCGGACTCCGGAATGCAACGTCGGATTATACTATCCTTGCATAACTTGAAAAGGTAAGGCTCCTCCCAAAAATATTGCCTACAAACATAACGAAATCGTTTCTCCTCTTGGGAGGCTAGGCCGGGTCTAAGTAGATTACAGCTAGATAGTTCACAATGTCGGCATACCAAGGAGTAATCAAAATTTCAGTCATTCTCATAAGGAAAACTGTCGGAAACACAAGACGTATCAACATGTGAATGCTCAATTTTAGAAAGATGATCGGCCACAAAGTTTTCACGTCCTTTCATATCTTTTATTTCTACATTGAATTCTTGTAAAAGTAGAACTCACCTAATTAATCGCGGTTTTGCTTGTGATTTTGTCAATAAGTATCTCAAGGCCGCATGGTCGCTATGAACATCTCCTTCTCCATGGTGGTGTAATTTACTTGGGCCGAGTTTAGTGTCAAACTAGCGTAGTAAATCACACGAAGCATATTATCCACTCGTTGACCTAAAACAGACTGCAAAATTAAATGCGTCACACATGACCTCGAAAGGAATAGAATAATCCGGGCCAATAACGATAGAGGCAGAAACCAACTTTTCTTTCAATATGGTGAAAGCATGCAAACATGAGTCGGCAAAATCAAAAGGAACATCTTGAGCTAGTAAATGACAAAGGGGTTGGCCAATTTTTGAAAAGTCTTTAATGAAACGTCGGTAAAAACCTGCGTGACCTAAGAAACTTCTAACACCCTTGATAAACCTGCGTGACCTGCATGAGTCTTTAATGACAAAGGGGTGCATTGCATAATCCAAATGGCATCTTCCTATAGGCATATGTGCCGAACGGGTTTGTAAACGCCGTCTTCGCTTGATCTTCCGGTGCGATAGCAATTTGATAATATCCTGAAAGACCATCAAGAAAATAATAAAATTCATGTCCGGATAATTTATCTAATATTTGATCAATAAAAGGAAGAGGAAAGTGGTCCTTTTTAGTGGCGGCATTTAATTTGCGGTAGTCAATGCACATCCGCCACCCCATGATAGGTCGAGAAGGAACAAGCTCTTGCTTATCGTTTAGGACCACCGTGATTCCTCCCTTCTTGGGTACCACATGTACCGGGCTCACCCACTCGCTATCTGCAATGGGATAGATGATACCTTCCGCTAACAATTTGAAAATTTCTTTTTGCACGACTTCCATGAGAACTGGATTGAGTCATCGTTGGCTATCTCATTTTGGAACGGCGCCCTCCTCAAGATTAATGCAATGCATGAATGTAGTGGGACTAAAGCCACGAATGTCCGCCAAGCCCCATCCAAAAGTGAGTTTGTGCTTTTTGAGAATTGGAAGTAGTAAGCATTCTTGGTCCTTTGTCAACTCGGATGAGATGATCATTGATTTGTTTTATTCATCCTCCAAGAACACGTATTTAAGATGTGTGGGGATCTTCTTGAGTTCCACTTTGCTAATTGTCGGCATCTCATCGAGTTTTTCCGGAGTGATGGATTTCTCGTCAATTTCCTGCACTAAAATTTCTTTACTCGAAAAATCTTGCAAAAAAGAACTCTCGGCCAAGGTATCAATAGTGTCAATTGTTGGGAACCCTAAGATATTTAGTTTTGATGATGGTCTTTCGA